>BMAO01012747.1:0-392356 GCA_019973975.1 Trichonephila clavata
TTGATATCTTGTTTAATATAAAAACACGCAAGAATCTTTGTTATTATTGCTTAAGACCCAAACGGTTAAGACTGTATTCTGATAGGAAGATGCATCGGTCTTCCAGCTAAACATGTTATATATTTTTTCAATAACTAAATTAGTTTAATATACACTTGTTTTACCTTTATTCCGAAACCTTTTCTGGGTTTAGATTTAATTCTGTCATTTCTTTTCAACTTAAAAATTTGGTTTATTTTGTATGTAGTCAATTGTAATACCTATTTTGATTTAAGACTGTCAGGTTTTATTATTCTATTTTTCATTTTGACCTTTATATAATAATTTCTGATGACTTAAGTGTTGCTTTCAAAAGTTTCGATTCAATATAAGAAAAAAACAAACACATAGGTATCCAAGTTTTTGCCACTGAACCTCATGTTTTTTAACAGTTTGAAAATTCTCACCAAAATACAGCAAAGAGATATCCCTTATGAAAAATCTGGAAACCGAAAGAACAGAGTTCAGACAGCCTGTAACTCAGAAGCGGAGCAGTAAGTCCTAGGGATTCAACATGGCAGTTTTATACGCTTCGCCAGATGAGTAGTTGTTCAATTATGATCAAGTGTAAATACCTTAAATCTATTCCAGTTGTTGATAATAAATGAACAGCCCGTAGAACAATAATACTGGATTGCACACAACAAATAAGAAATTGAACTGAAGAGACAGAAGCCATCACCATCATTTGGGACAACTTGGCAAGGGGATGTATCATACCTAAAATTCAACAGCTTGTATACTTGGGTCATTGTTTAGAACAACATATTAATCAACATTAACAATTGAAAATAATTACCTCTAATGGTAGTTCATAAAATAAACGTGGCACTTAACCTAAAATAGTAAACACAACATTTAAACAAACATCTAAACAATCAACAGTAACAACTGAAAACCATAAAAATGCATATTAAACCAATTCAACTTAGAATTACTGTAAAAAAAAAATTATAACATGAAACCTCTGACCACAAAAAAAAATCAGAAATTCTGGAAGATAAATGACACAGTTTAATCTAAAACCAGAAACAATACAGAAAAATCAAATGAATACATGTACAGGTCAAAATGAAAAAAGAATAATAAATATGACGCTGCCTTAAACCAAAACAGAAATTACAATTGACTACACACAAATCAGAAATTTTTAAGCTGAAAAAAAAACAACAAAATCAAATCTAAACCCATAAATGGTTCGGAATAATCATTCAAAATATAAGCAAAACAAAAGTGTATATTAAACGAATTTAATTTAGTTATTGAAAAAATACATAATAGGCTTAACTGGAAAACCAATGCATTTTCCAACTGTTATCTACTGTTATCAAATTAGTGTTGCCAATCGGAAAAATAAAATTTAGAAAAAACATTTTCTTAGGATGATTTTTTTTCGAAAAACAACTGTAATTCCTCCACTAAGAGTTAAAAAAACGAATAAATACAACCATAAATAAGTATATTTACTATAAAATGTGTTGAAATTCCCCCCAAAACAGCTCGAAACATTAATTTTCGCAAAGTTAAGACTTGGCATGGCTGATGACGTCATATCTCCATTTAAGTGAAACATCGCATAAAAATTGAATTTTAAAAAAATATAAAGTGAATTTCGAAAAAAACTCTTCGAGGTTAATAGCATAACGACCTATAGCTTTTACATGCCAAGTTTCAAATTTCTGAGTTCCTGGATTTGGCCGGAACAGCTGAAACACACAAACTTTTCTCTGATTAGTACAGATTTAGCTGAAAAATCGCTTAAAAATTGAATTTTAAAAAAATCTAAAGCGAATTTCGAAAAACACTCTTCGAGGTTAATAGCATAACGACCTATAGCTTCTACATGCCAAGTTTCATACTTCTGTATTGCTTAATTTCGCCGGTACAGCTGAAACACACACACACACACAAACTCTTTCTTTTATTAGTATAGACTAGCTGAAATGCCCGTTCTTCGCACGGGTTAAGTTTTAAAAACAAAAATTTATCTATTATAGAATTACAATATTTTTAGTGAGGGTAAAACCCTGTATAAAAAGTAGTATAACCAAAAGTTCAAAATATTTTTTCAAAGCAAATATAAATAAATATTACAAAAAAGTGATAACAGTAGTGAGTTTCTGCTATGGGAACTATGGGTGAAATAACCTGCAATAGATGAACTGAAAGAAAAAAATAATGATAAACTGATTCACTAAATGCTATAATAAATAAAAAATATTAGAAAGCCTTCAACTGAAAAAAAAATTAAATTAGTCCTCATATAATACTATCTAACATCTCTGTAATACATCTAATATACAGTATTAGATGTAATTAAATACTAAAAGCCTTTAATTAGTATGAACTAAAATCAAAATCTAACTAAAACAGGTCCCCGTTGAAATAGTTCAGAACAAACAACAGTACTGAATGAAACAAATAATAAACCATGTTGCTAAAAAATTAATTATTGAAACCATACTTTTCTGCAACATTTCTATTAAAAATTATTATTTGATTGCAAAGAGCAAAAGAATGAGTACATAAATGATGAGTACATAATATATATATCCTATATGGACAGTATAAAATAAAATATGCATATGATCTCCAAGAAACTATGTGAGTAACAGATAATAAGAAGCAACGTTAAACCATGATAGCACATGAGACGTAAAACTCATTTCAACTCTGAATTTTAAAGAAATCCAGAGGGAAATATGAGAAAATCTTTTCAAGGTGCATCTTTTTTCTGTGCAAAAATTTTTACGATCACAAATGAAACAATTTTCTGATTTGCAAGATTGCCAGTAGCAAAGTTAAGTCATGACGAAAAATCTGGTCAAAATGGAATTCCAAAGAAAATATGAGAATATTATTTCAAGGTCACCTTATCATAGTTTCAGCAAATAGCTTTTTGTTAAATTTATGACTTTTTCTCATTTAAAACAAAGATGAATTCTTATCGGTCATAAGGACCATAAGGCAAAAAACAGCAACACGCAAAAAAAAACATGGTACATACTGGTTCCTCATAAATATGAAGCATTCTCTTCACGATATTACCAACATGTTAAGAGCATTTAGTTTGAATTCAGTGTCATTTTCTAAAATATACAACATTTATATGTAAAAAATGTATACAATGCATGTGTATAGATACAATCTGCATATGAACAGATTTTGTCAGAAGGAAAATTACTTTGATGAGCATTTAATTGCATCCATAGTTTCCGTGTTCATCCATAATTTTTCTAACGTTTTTTTATTGTGAACAAATGGACATGACAAAAAAAAATTCTGGTAAGAAGTGAAGGTGTAGTTTCATTGATTGTAAAAAAAAAAAAACCTTTGATATTTGTGTAATGAATAGGTAATCATGATCTATGATTCTGTTTACAAAAGGTCTCGCAAATTATTGTTCGGCTGAAAAATAGACTTTTGAGTCTTTGTATCACATAATCACTGTACCAACAATGATATGCAAGAAAAGGATAGTTCAGAAAAATAAAACTGTGACACTGAAATTGGAATTATAGCATCATTTAAATTAAAACGTTATCTAAAACAGAAAAAGTAAGCCTTAATTTTGATAAAATTGCCATAAACAGTTTTGAACAGCAAAAAAACACATAACAGAAAATCTTAAATATTTAAAATTGAAATAAAAGAAACAAATAAATATAAAAGTAACCTTACCCATAGTATAGAAATTATAATATTATATCAAATCAAAAGATAAATAAATTAAGATTTGATGAAACTACCATAAGCAAAATCTTATACGTGAATAGAAATTCTAACTTAAAATCACAATATTGACAATCTGTTGATCTCAATTAGTTTGAATTGAGTGTCATTTTCTTCACGTGCATCTGTCTACTTTTTTTTTGTTACAATGGAAAAATATGGAATCTGTCAATTAAGGAAAAGGGTACTTATGTATTGGCGTTATCACAGCAAAATGTGCACCACAATATCAAAGTAACAGATTCTTATGTGTCTTATATGGAAAAAATCAAATTTTGGTGAAAAAAGAGCCACTTTGACTGCGGTGAATGATATTCAGGTGATGACTTAGTTTCACGCTATACATAGCCCAAGTACAACTGTATATTGATAGTTTTACTAATTTCAGTTTAACAAAAAGAAAATCTCATAGATAAATAAAAATTTGTATTAGCCTTTGTATTCTTACGTATTAGCATCACCACAGCCAAATTGGCGCTAAGCAAATCACGCTATATCCACCAAAATCTGACTAATTTTTTTTAGCACATTTTTCACACAGCGTAAAAAAAGCGATATTAGCACGCAAAATTCGTCTTCGTTCCATATTTTGTTGTACCTTTTTCTCAGCCAATAAGCAACCGATTGACCTCTGTTTTTCTGCATTTTTGCCCTAGATGAGCCAAATCATATTTAAATTTAATATTTTTTTTTAAAGCATAGTACACTTTCTGTTAGTAAAAAGTTCATTAGTTGCATTATTGTAAAATACAACATGTGAAAACGCGCTAAAATTACTTGGCCATGCCAATGATTGATATCTTGTTTAATATAAAAACACGCAAGAATCTTTGTTATTATTGCTTAAGACCCAAACGGTTAAGACTGTATTCTGATAGGAAGATGCATCAGTCTTCCAGCTAAACATGTTATATATTTTTTCAATAACTAAATTAGTTTAATATACATTGTTTTAACTTATTTCTGGTATGATTATTCCGAACCTTTTCTGGGTTTAGATTTAATTCTGTCATTTCTTTTCAACTTAAAAATTTGATTTATTTTGTATGTAGTCAATTGTAATACCTATTTTGATTTAAGACTGTGTCAGGTTTATTATTCTATTTTCATATTGACCTTTATATGCATACATTTGATTCTTCTGTACTGTTTCTGGTTTTTGATTTTATAAAGTCATTTTTTCCCAGCTTAAGGATTTCTGATGACTTAAGTGTTGCTTTCAAAAATTTCGATTCAATATAAGAAAAACAAACACATAGGTATCCAAGTTTTTGCCACTGAACCTCATGTTTTTAACAGTTTAAAATTCTCACCAAAATACAGCAAAGAGATATCCCTTATGAAAAATCTGGAAACCGAAAGAACAGAGTTCAGACAGCTTGTAACTCAGAAGCGGAGCAGTAAGTCCTAGGGTTCAACATGGCAGTTTTATACGCTTCGCCAGATGAGTAGTTGTTCAATTATGATCAAGTGTAAATACCTTAAATCTATTCCAGTTGTTGATAATAAATGAACAGCCCGTCGAACAATAATACTGGATTGCACACAACAAATAAGAAATTGAACTGAAGAGACAGAAGCCATCACCATCATTTGGGACAACACTGCAATTGGATGTATCATACCTTAAATTCAACAGCTCGTATACTTGGGTCATTGTTTAGAACAACATATTAATCAACATTAACAATTGAAAATAATTACCTCTAATGGTAGTTCATAAAATAAACGTGGCATTTAACCTAAAATAGTAAACACAACATTTAAACAATAAACAGTAACAACTGAAAACCATAAAAATGCATATTAAACCAATTCAATTTAGAATTACTGTAAAAAAAAAATTATAACATAAAAGCTCTGACCACAAAAAAAAATCAGAAATTCTGGAAGATAAATGGCACAGTTTAATCTAAAACCAGAAACAATACAGAAGAATCAAATGAATACATGTAAAGGTCAAAATGAAAAAAGAATAAATGTGACGCTGCCTTAAACCAAAACAGAAATTACAATTGACTACACACAAATTAGAAATTTTTAAGCTGAAAAAAAAAACAACAAAATCAAATCTAAACCCATAAATGGTTCGGAATAATCATTCAAAATATAAGCAAAACAAAAGTGTATATTAAACGAATTTAATTTAGTTATTGAAAAAATACATAATAGGCTTAACTGCAAAAACCAATGCATTTTCCAACTGTTATCTACTGTTATCAAATTAGTGTTGCCAATCGGAAAAATAAAATTTAGAAAAAACATTTCCTTAGGATGATTTTTTTCGAAAAACAACTGTAATTCCTTCACTAAGAGTTAAAAAACGAATAAATACAACCATAAATAAGTATATTTACTATAAAATGTGTTGAAATTCCCCCCAAAACAGCTCGAAACATTAATTTTCGCAAAATTAAGACTTGGCATGGCTGATGACGTCATATCTCCATTTAACTGAAACATCACATAAAAATTGAATTTTAAAAAAATCTAAAGTGAATTTCGAAAAAAACTCTTCGAGGTTAATAGCATAACGACCTATAGCTTTTACATGCCAAGTTTCAAATTTCTGAGTTCCTGGATTTGGCCGAAACAGCTGAAACACACAAACTTTTCTCTGATTAGTACAGATTTAGCTGAAAAATCGCTTAAAAATTGAATTTTAAAAAAATCTAAAGCGAATTTCGAAAAAAACTCTTCGAGGTTAATAGCATAACAACCTATAGCTTCTACATGCCAAGTTTCATACTTCTGTATTGCTTAATTTCGCCGGTACAGCTGAAACACACACACACACACAAACTCTTTCTTTTATTAGTATAGATTAAAGAATATTTGTAAAGGACACATTCGCTGACTTTTTTGTTTCATCTATCAAATTCTCTCTTAGTCTTTATATTATTTATTAAGTACAAATCAATCCGTGCCCCACTTACGCAGATGGAAATCCTTATACAAACCCCCACTAACTCAAGAGAAAGCCACTGGATCCATATATCTTGGAGAAACCAACATTTGTGATAGCGCCCCTGGCAAAGTGGCTTTCCTGAAGATGTCTTCCTGTAGCAGGAAAGCGCGTTGGGTAACGATTGCTTTAACTTAATCGATAGCAGTCTACGTGTGTGTGTAAAGACCGAGCAGCGACGCGCTCTGTCATTGGCTGGTGGGCGAGGCTTATTACTCTTGATTTCGAAACTCAAACCGCCGTTTATTCATACCGTAGTGACGTACGCTACTGCATGGACATCAATCATTAGGTAGGAGTATCAACTTACTCGAGTTCCATGTCCCAAATCGGATGAAAAGGATTGTCACTCCTGAAAATTGTGGGACTTCTGCTGCCGGCGTATGGGAATGGAGGTAAAAAGTGGTTTTTTTCTGTGTCATCTTCTCTCTTTTTTTATTCGTGTGTTCTTAGGATTTTGATAGTTTTTATTATAAATTTATTATTTAGTCAGTTTTTATTTATTAGTTATTTTTAGATTGCTTTAATACATTTTAATTTAAATACAATATATACTTTCTGTCCTGGAATGGATATTTAGTTTTGTTTTAGAGTATTTCTAATTGTTAACAGCACTTTATATTTTGAAATATATACAAAGTCATTTAAATTATTTGTACATCTGGAAAACTGCCTTTTTAAATGCTTATGTCGAAGGAATAAGTTTCTTATGTTTCAAAATTTCGCTAAGATTCAGCTCTCATATGTTTATGGATATTTCTTTATTCAAGTATGATTGTGATTTTTTTTTCATGTTGCTCTTTTTGATAATTTTTCAGACTCAACTGAATTTAAAATATAACTACAATTTTACATAAATCGCGTAAACGTTGAAAAAATACATCCCGTCCCTCAATTCTTTGCCTGTTTTCTCCAGTCACCTATTTTTTTGTAGCTCTTTGGACTACTGATTCTCGTCTTTCTTGTTCTCCTTGACATATTTTAATGTAGATCATATCTATTGGATTCAAAGTTAAGATTCACACAGAAAAATGTTTTGATCTTTAAGTAGCGTTTGAAGTATTGTATTTCTTAAATGTGTGCATTTAGATATCACGAAGAGTTTTAATTTCGTTATAAAGTGTAAGTGATTGAAATTAACAAAAATAACGTAGGTTTTTTTTTAAAACAAAAATGTGTAAATATCAAAAGTAAAAGATCTTATATAGTTAAACTTTTTTTTATTATAAAAAAAAATTAAAAGCGCATTTAAAACGTCTCATCTTTAGATTATCCAGCTAACAAAGCTAACTGACGCGACTTTTGAAAGTTTTGTTAACAGATTTAATTTTAATTTTGTTTTGATTTCTGCTTGTACAAACAAATGATATATAAGGATCTTATTGAAAATTTGGATTTCGTTGTTTGCTTTATGCTCATCTTTTTTAGAAGAGTTACTCACGTACAAATTAAAGAGACAACAATTATACATAATACTTAAGAATAAAATTTTACTTTCCGTGCATTCCGGCATATAATGTGCACATTTACTTTTGAACTGCATTTTTTAAGTTTTAGGCATATTTGTCGTATAAAGGGAACCTATTTCTGAGGAGAGACTTTAAATCTCACAGGTTTCTGAACATTTTTTTTCTCATTAACCCCTTACCATGTTTTCCCTTTTGGGATAGACCTCTACTTACTTAATACTGATTTTTTGCAAATTTATCAACTTAAATGTTTTTTTGACAACTGGTACAGAGCTACTTACTTTAAAAGATTTAAATTTCTAGCAGTAGGGAAGTGTAGTACTTAAAACTTAAGAAAGAGCTAAATAATTAAATTAAAAGTTAATTTACGTAAGATTCGTAACTGTTACATAAAATAACTGGACAATAAACAAATGCTCTTAATGGAAGGCATGAATCTGGGGGCTTCAATGACAAATTTTTAACATTTGGCGTCAGGTTTAACTCTAAATGTCCTCTGTTAGAAGTGGGCCGCGGTAGCCCAGTGGTCAAGGTATCGGATCGGGGCTGGCATGTCATGGGTTCGAGCCCAGTACCACTAAAGACCCGTTGTGTAGGGGAGTGATGCACGTTAAATCTGTCGAGAGCTCAAACGTCCTCCCGTTGGTGGGGTGTGGTAGTTAGGAGAGGGGGTGCCAACTCAGGTGTTGTCCTCGTCACTTGACCATGGTTCAAAATTATGAGGGCCGTCGCCAGAAGCCCTCGTGTAGCTAAAGAGGGTGACATTAATATTCACTCACCCTCTGTTAGTAGTGTCTCTGATCTCTTGCCCCCTCTTTTATTATTTTGGAGATTGGTACCACGATAGAAACTCTTTCTCACATGGAAAAGCAATTAAAAACTTTCACAATATATTCTATATTTCGGATATCTTTTTAAAGCCAAAATAGCTGCCATCCATTTCTAAACTTTACTTGAAGATCTTCCTTAGTGCCCATTCTGACCAGTTCCTCTTGTAATCTGAGATTTGTGTTTTTTTCATCGGTGACCATATTAATTCATTGCCTACTGTGGTATTACCACAGTCAAAGCATTCTCAAACTTAGTTTCAAAATCTGAATAAACGACATTAATTGTTTAAGGTAAGAAAAACGTCATTTTGCAGGCAGATTATCAGTGACGAATTAAAAAACATAGGGAAATTTGCGACGTCCCACATTATATTCCGTTAGCTTAACTCTGGCAAGAAACGTTGAAATGATAGTCCTTGTTTTAAAAAAATGTAGGCTGTCGCCTTGTAACTGCGAATTAACCTCATTAAATTTAGTAAATAAATCTGTTAAATAGGTAAATCTGGTTTCCACTGGACTAAATTTTCTTTTAAGCCACCATCGTAGACTCCCATTTACACCTCATGGACCCCCAAATTATTTTTTCGTTGACATGAGCCCCTTGCTGGTCTTCATGGGCCCCTGGGGGTTGATATAGACCACTTTGGGAATCTCTGCTTTGAATGAACATGTTCAATGCTTTTATCTTTTGAAGTCTAGATATAGTGTATGAGTGGATAATAAAAAAAGCATGGACTGAAATTATAAATCTGACATAATTAAAAAGCCATTAAAATGTAGTATGTGTAACAATCTAGATGGAACAAAAGATGATTATTTATTTAAGAATTAAAGTAACAGTGATGGTAAAAAAAAAGTAATAACTAATTTGATAATGTGCCTGAAAATATAACGGAAGACAAATAGGATGAATATATTTCGAGTTATCCAATAATTGAAAGCTCATTAGTTATGTCATTTCTTTTAACTAAACAATGTTTTAGATACCATTTAGTACTTTTTAATACTCATCTTTTCTTTAATTTTAAAGCTATCATTTGTATATCCAACATATAACGCGCATCCATAAGTTTCGTTATTATTTTTTTTGTGTTAAAAGTGCCTGTTTTACGCCGAAATATACGGCATGAATCACCGCGACTTCTGTTAGGTAAACGAGTTCATTGTATCATAATTAGAAACGGAGGATGTTCAATTATGATTGCTAACTTTTATAACGATAATTGAGCTGTTCAATACTTTTCTTTTTGAAGATTTGTTGAGAAGAGTACCAGTTTTATTTTTGCTAATTACTTTTTGGGATCAATACAGCAACTTACTAAACCTAAAAATTTGTTGCAAAGCAAAATGAGAATTTCAAAAAAAATCGTCTATCGTGTGACAGGAATGGAACCAAATTTCTTTTCTTGATGGCTTTCATTTTTCTTGGTTGTAAAATTTTGATACAGACGGTTGCGAAACTTTTGACACAAATAAGAGCAAATTTACAATCCAACTGAAAAATTGTAATTAAAAATAATCGATTATATTTAAAAAAAAAAGTTATATGTGTGTGTACGTCAAAGAACTGTATTTTTTAAAGCTCTCCAGTATTATCTACATTACTTCTCGCTGTTTACTTCATTCTTCTGATTTTAAAAAAAATTAGACCATGAAGAAACTTAAAGAACACACAAGTTATCTTCTGAGAAGAATATATTATAATTTCTTTTTGAAGAATTCAATCTTTGTTTGAGAAATAAATATTCAAAAAATACTTTTTCCTCTTAGAGTAATTCTGAATTTGTCGTTGAGCAAGGCAAAATGAAAAGAACAGAATAAAAACATTCTTTTCTTTTTAAGTTTGCAATAAAAGAAGTTACCCATGAATTAAAGTTGCCTATGTAGAATTATTTTTATCCGTTGGCAATTTTTTTAATGGAAGCCTTGATAAGGATTTATTATGACAAGTAAACAGTGCCTGCGATTTATTAGGTCCGCCTTCATCCTCAGTCAAAGAAAAAGACCCAATACTCCCAACATTTCTTTTGGGAGAATTTTTTTTTTTTAGTATTAAAGTATTGGAATGCGTTGGTACGATCGATTTCGGCATTTTCCTTTAAAGTTATTTTTGAATAGGGGTTTTTATTGCGTTTCTGCAACAGTTTGAAATAAGAATATAAATGATTTAAGGAAAAAAAGTACAAAAACCAAAAGCTATCCTTTAAATTGCTGAAAATGGACGCTGTAAAAACTTTGAATGAAGCAAAAAACTTAAAAATTTTTTTCTTCCTAATATATTTCCCATGGATATTTTAGGTTCTATTATAAAAAAGCCTTTCGCAAACCAGTATTCCTTAAGTAAAGCAGCGCTTATATTTGATTACGATAAACGAAATTAAGCTTGAAATACCTTTATCTGTAAACTTACCTTGCTATAAAATTTCATATCTGTAAATGGGATGCAGATTTTAATTATGGAATAATTTTGGAGCTTTGCCGCGGTCTGTTGCATATATTGTATTCTAGTGTTTATGCTACAACAATGGTCTTCAAATTTTGTCGACACACGAAACCCTTGAAACTATAAAGTGTTTCCAGGGAACACCATCCAAAAAAAGCTGAAGAAGAATATATCGTAAAATAATATTTAAAGTAGACCTCAACATATTATAGGTGTGCAGCGGTGGTATCTATTTTAGCCAGTAGCAACCTCCCGACTGAAGTGATCATTTTGGTCTAGTGGTATGTTACGTGCTTCCGGAACCAAAGGTACCGGGTTCTGTCCTCCGGATGCGCGCTTCATTGGTGATCCGGACGGGGATCTGAAGGTTGCGTGTTCAAATTTCGTCCGGGTCACCATCGTGTGGAGAATGCTAATCCACGCAACCAAGTTGGACAAGCAAAGTTATCTTATTTGAACTCGTATCAACATATATCCAATGTACTGAAATAAAAATAATGGTAACTATTTTCACAGTATGCGAATCTACTTACAGCGGAGATAGCGAATGACAGCGACGCCTATAGACCATGAATAAGTGGTGAAGAAAATGAAAAAAATACTGTATTTTTATTAAATTTTTTTTACGTAAGATGAATGTAGTTTACTCTAATTAAGAACTGTTGCTGCTTAAATTTAGACTTTAATATGTCGATAAATTGTTCCTTTTCCCTCAATGGCAAGACTTCTGATTTATCCATTCGTGCTTGAAAATTACGAAAAATTTAAGGTTTAATTTTATCCGTAAAATGTTTATTTTCACAGGCAAACGGCATTTAAGAATTCAGTATTTTATAAAAGTCAATTATACTAAAGTTTTGAAGCTTTGATTGAGCAAATTGTGACAATGTATGGAACACCTGTCAAAATTCCTTGTTGCAAATCTCTATGCTGTAAATCATGTTCATGGGGTAATTATTTTCCAATTTTTAATCTAATTTTTTAAAAATGTTGTTAAATTGGTGTATATTGTATGGAATACATGTAAAGCTTTTTTTAAGTGGGATTACTTGAATAAAAAGCACTCTTGAAAAAAAGGGAAAATTTTCCTGAAAAATAGATTTTTTCCCTGTCTAACATTGTGAAGTTTATTTATAGGAGCAGGAATGATTTTATGATTGTATTTTAATTAAAAGTTTATGGGAAAACAAATTGAGGGGTCTCGTTCCGGATTAGTTAAGTGAATGCGTCATCGAGGTTTTATGGAAACGACCTCTGGCGAGAATTTACCGTCGCTTTTCCGCTGAAAACTAAAAGCACTCCCACGCGTGTAATAAATTATAGCGTAAAAGATAGTTGTACCCCATTCAATCTTCCGCCCGCAATGAATGAAACGACGCGTGGGTGGGTTCGATCGATGATTTTGGCGGGAATCCCATTTTTCCGGAAAAGCGTCCTTGCTCCGGATTCTTCTTAAAACCAAAATATACCTGTAATTCGGGAGATTATTTAGCGACGAAAGTTTTTTTTTGTCTGTAAATGACGTAACTAAGTTACAAACGTTCGAGACGTAATTTTTATAAATTTGACGTCAGAAAAGTGTTAGTGGAGATAGGTAAGATGTCTTATTCGATTATTTCTATTCCAGTTATAAGACGGGATTTATTGGCAGAGTAAAAATATCGTCCCCCCCCCCTTTTTTTTTTGGTGACAGTGTGTTTTTGATGTTTTCCTTTTTCGCATGTATGACTTTTGGTTTGTGTGTATGACTATGCTTAATTTTTGTGTTTTTAGTTCCGTTTTTTGTTTATGGAACTATTTTGTTGGATAAAAAAATAACCGTTATCCGAAATGCGGTTGCCAGTAAAAAATACAATAGATTAAATCGATTTCTATTGCTTCCTTTCATTGAATGGTAAGTGAAAGGTTTGGAAAAGATTAAAGAAGTCTATCAGTGAGCCAATTCGCTAAAAAGTATAAATAAAAAAAAGTGAATGGATTTATTTGGCCTTTTCGTGCTTTCCTTTTTCGTCGTTAATTATATTTCATTAAAAATGCTTGATGAAATTCGTTTATTTCTTTTTCCCCAACAATATTCAACATCCAAATCCAAGTTCGGTATCTTTCTGTTGAAATCTCTTCCAGAAAATGAGATAATTTCCATCTGTTGTAGAAAATAAATTGCACTTATTTTTAAGTGGACACAATACGATTCAATTAAGAAAAACCCATAAAAAAAATCAAAAATAATTTTTTTAGCCTAAATTATTTTTTATATACTTTTCTATAATCTCACAAAATTTGAAAACTCTTAACTTAAAAAACGCAAAATTATGATAGCTTTTATGTTCGTTTTTATTCACATCCGTATGGCAAATCAAAACATTAAACTTACTTATCTCAGAAAGATAAAATAACTAGTTTGTCTTCATTGAAAATGCTAAGGCTTTTTTTTTTCTATAGTACCTAATGCTTAAAATTTTTTTTTACCGATTGCTAATAGTACAAAAGTTGGTATGCATTTTTGAATCAGAGCAATACTTATTTTTTTAAAAATGATTCAACTCAGAATTTATACATTTTTAAAGGAATTTTCAATAAGCATACATAAAAAGAAAAATTGTACGAATACCAATCATGTCATCGCAAAACCCATACCAACTTTTGTTATGCATAATTTGACTTAGTTGTAAATCAAATTTCATGCATGTATGTAAATTTTTGTAGGAGTAGCAGCATTTTAAAATCGCTTCAAAAATTTTTCCTTAAAAAATTAAATGGCTAGATTTTTTATGAAATTTTGAGCACAAAATCTGTTTTACATTGTATGCACACATAGGAGGCAATTAAATTTTTTTTTTTGAAAATCCTTAAATTAAAAATTTTTGCGGAAATTGTACCATGTCCCCTTAAAATCTTAGCCGAAAAAATAAAAAGTATTTATATGTATTCAAATGCATTAAATTATTGCTCTTTATGAATATAATAAAATTCAGTGGGGAAAGTCAAAGAAAATTTTTGTTAAATTACAAAATTCTAGGTGGGAAAAAACCTCTAGAAAGCTTATGATGGAGATCTGTACCACAAAATGGAAAGAAAAAAAAAATCTCATTTTAAAATGTTTTTTCAACCAGCATTAATTTATGGCGAAATGTTCTCTATTTTCCGGGGTTTATGACATTTTTAACTTGTCGACTTGATTTTAGTTCTAAGAGGTTTTGAATACATTCTTGGTGAGAAAATGTAATGGTTTCTAAGCAAGTTTTGTTCATATTTATTGGGATTAAAACGGGTCATTTCGAGCAAGCAGTGCTTCTAATTCAACCCGTGAATTTGCTTGTTATCGCTCATGAAAGTCCTGGGTGATAAAAAAAATAGGTGATCATATAGAACAAAAATGCACTGCTTCCGTATCACGGATTCCTTTTGATGGGAAGATCTTCGCGGCGATTGAAAACAATCACCGCCTCTGCATTCATGCATTTCTGGCATCATTACCAGTTGTCTCACATCAATTACTCTCGGGAATAAATTTACAGATTTTTAACAGTTTTTCTTTGCAACTTTTGGTATTTGTTATCAAACTTTTTAATTTTAATATCTGTTAGCTAGACAATTAATATCTGACAAAATTCAATGGTAGATTTTACTGTTGATTATATACATACTTCCGCTATTGTTCTATATATTTCTATTAAAAGCTTAGTGTAGAGCAAGGATCGGCAATCTTTTAGCAGTGGCGTGCCAAACCAATCTACCAATAGGATTCAGCGTGCCACACAGTAGTATATTTTTGAAGCAATGCTATTCCCGCGTTAATGCATATAGAGTAAGAGAATAGAGGTCAATAATTTTGGTATGTACAGTTTTATTATATTTACTATTTTATTATATGTTAACTTTGCGTCATTTAAAGATATTTGTTAACATAAAAATCAAGGGTATAATTTTTGACTTTCAATTTGACAAGATTGTGAGCATTCAGTTGTTGAACAATTTCTTTGACGACACGAAATATTTTTCATGTGAGGAAAGATTGATGCTTTGAACCAAAAGCGGAAAGCAGAGAGTACATGCAATCTTCTCTCTTCAAACAATTAAATCTCTACAGCAATAACAATCAATGATTTACAAAATAGTTATTAATTTATCTTTATAGTTATCTTTCAGATTTTTTTTGTAATTCCGTAAATGTCCATAATTCTGAAGTTGTTTGTCAAATAAGGTTCATTGCAAATTTATTAACTTCCATCCAATCAAAAATTGACAAATTTATCGAGTAGTGTTATTAACAAATTTATCGAGTAAATTATTTAACAACCCACAGGTTGTCGACCCCTGGTGTAGAGTATCAATTCAGGTGTCATCGTTGTTATTTCATTGTAATTCAAATTTTTGAGGTCTGTTGCCGAGGGCTCTCGCTCTCGCTCTCGTTGTTAGCTACTCGCTAGAGGAGCCGATGATCGTTAAATTTATCGAAGTTCTAAGTCCTCTCGTTGACTTGGCGTGGAAGTTTTGAAAGGAGGATACCAATTCGGGTGTCGTCTTTGTCACTTGACTGTACGAGGCCTGTTGCTGATAACCCTCGTGTTGCTTGCAACTTTAACCAATCAATCAAGCATCGTGTTTCTTAGTGCTATATCAATAAGCATTCAATCAATCAGTGGGTATTACTTTTTTTTCTCATCTTTTCACCTACCCCTTGAGAGGTTTCCACATACCCTTATAGGCATGCATACAATAGCTTGGAAACCTCTGATCTACACCATATAGGATCATATCATCATTTGATATGTTGAACGTGGGAAGAGTTTTTTTAGTACGGGATTAAACTTAATTTCTCTGCATCGGGTTTACTTTTTACATAATCGTTTATTTTGAATAAGAATATGAAAGGACGTGGTATTCTGTTTAACAGTACTGCTTCGATGCAGCTAGTATTCCGATGTTTGTGTCATGCATGTAATACGAAAAAAGAAATTTGATTCGAAACGTGATAAGTTTTAGGAATAAAAAAAATTTGGTCAAGTGTTAGAATTCAAAATCGTGGTTAAATCGTTTTCTTAAGTTGACATTCTGTGTCAGAACTTCAGTAAGATGTAAATCGTTTTATTTGCTGTCAGTCTGCATGTGGGCGTTCTTAAAACAGTTCTTATATTCTTCCTGTCGGGTACCACAAGTTCGGAAGAGCACTCTGCTCGGTGATTGACCTGTTACGTCCAGTTTGCTTATACAGAAAGTGGAGTTAGATGTCCACCTACTAATATTCGCGATGCCATTCCTTTACCTTGGTACCGGTTCCGTTGGTGGCAGACGGTTGGTATTTCGACTGAAGCTGTTTCCGACTGTGAGGTAGTAGCAGCCCGTTAGATTTGCAAGTTTTAAGCTCTTTATCGTACTTACCCAGTTCATATTCCATGAGGAAACATAGTGCGATCTGCTACCGGTAAATTCACTGGTCTTTAGCATTTCTTACGTGGCTTCTTCTTTTCCTCAAGGAGAATCTTCGTGAGGTAAGTAACTGCGACTCAAAGATACCTAAGTAATTTTCTTTCTTCGCAATAAAATTTACTGTGAAATAGATAATGTTCTCTTTGTTTTTGATTCTTCCTCTGGACAGTCGATGTTTTCCTTTTTTCGGCTGACCTTTTTAATTTTAGGTTATAGACGTGTATTTGTAAAAATTACTTGTATGATATACACACATTAGATTTCCAGTAAATTTGTTACGGTACCTCCTGCTCTTGTTGGTGGAGGGCTAGGTGACGCTCATTAAACAGATGCTAGGGGAGATCCCGAATGCAGCATTATAGAGATGCCATTAAATCTGACACGAAATGTGATAACAAACAAACAGAAATTTGCTTTTGTTAATATAAGCATCAGCCCTGATTACGCGATGTGCTGGCAAGACAAACTAACTAGTAAGAAATAATAGATACTTATCTTAAATGAGATGCAACCTCAAACTCGTCAAAGAGAAATCCTTCGGGATATTCTAATTTCTAAGTGACTATAATTCAGGAACTCAGTAGTGGGGCGATATTGTCCACAAACAGCTCCTATTCTCTCTCTCACTGACTATTTACACTCATGTCCATAAATTAAGGATAATAAAGTTCAGGCAAAGAAAGAGACGGAAGCAAAACAAATTTGACTTATTTGTAAAGTATATTTATTAAACAAAAGGTAAAGAGCAAAAAAGATGCTATATGTTCGATATAATTAATAAAAATTGCGATTTTTACTCCCTGGAGCAAATTTTAAAAAAGAACCTATTTACAAAAACAGTATAACATGGTTAGTATGATGGTTAATACGGAGTATGTCTCCCGGACGATGCGATACAGGCCTTACAACGCCTACGCATTCTGAGTATCAAATTATCGATCTGATCTTGGGGAATATTACACCACTCATCAAGCAATGCCCTCCGAAGTTCCGGTAGACAGGTGGGAGGGGGTTGACGGGCTGCAATTCGTCGGCCAAGTATATCCCACACATGCTCTATTGGATTCAAGTCCGGTGAGTATGCTGTCCAATCCATACGGGTGATATCCTCCGATTGAAGGCATTCGTCTACAATGTTTGCACGGTGAGGACGGGCGTTGTCATCCATAAACAGAAATTCAGCACCCATGGCGCCCCGAAACAAACGTACATGTTGTTCCAGAATGACATCCCGATAGATGTGGCCCGTCATCGTTACACTCTAAACTTGCAGGTCAGTTCTGGAACCAAGAATAATTCCTCCCCAAACGAGCCATCCTTCACCACCGTAACGGTGTCGTTCAATGGTGTTCTCTTGGAGGTAACGGCGGTACCTCCATATGAAACTCCGGCGAGAATCAGACTGCAAACTAAACCTGGACTCGTCGGAAAACATCACACAAGACCACCGTTGCGGTGTCCACAATGCATGCTCTCTACTCCAGGTTAATCGCAGGCGACAGTGAGTTGAGGTAAGGGAAACACATCTGACAGGCCTACGAGCATATAGACCAATGTGCCCGAAGCGTCTGTACACGGTTTGCCTTGAAACTGTCGTACCGGTAGCTGAAGAGAGCTGACGAGGCAGGTCTGATGCTGCGCTCCGTCTGTTTCTTTTGGCAGTAACTGCCAAATACCGGTCCTCATTCGGCGTTGTAACTCGGGGGCGACCTGTGCTGTAACATCTACTCACATTACCATCATTTTGGAATCGTTGTCAAAGCCTGGAGATGACACTCTGGGCGATTCCAAGCTCCTCAGATACTTCCAGCTGGGTACGTCCTCATTACAGTCGTCCGATAATTCTACCGCGTAAAAAATCATCCAAATGCTTCCTTTGTGCCATAAGTATGCAGTTATTGCGCTGAAAGGCTTTTAAAGCGCTTGTGAACTATTTTACTTCTTTGCCACCATTCCTTATATCTCCTCTTACACTCTCGTCATTGTGACGTACTATCCGCGCCATCTGGTGGTTTCCTGTAATTTGCATATTCTTCTTCAAGATGTGTGTGATAATTCTACAGGTGAAATTTTTATTTTAGAGTTCAATTTCTGTGTGATTCTGAATTATCCTTAATTTATGGACATGAGTGTATATGCTATTTAGTAGTGACGCTTGTTTGACGAATTGAGTTGCTCTAGCTGAAAGTGCTAATTTGGCTGGATGGAAAAAACCCGCGAGTTACAATGAATAGACTTTGCAAATAGCCCATTGTTACACATTAACAGATGTTTGTCACAGTTGGGGCAAATATGTGCCAATCAACCAACTTTTCGTAGCTTAGAATAGAAGTTAATAAAATGAGCCCGTGGTAATCGAGTGGTCACTAGGAACGTCTTAAGGCGTGAGCCAATTGGGCCCAGACCCTCGGGGGGGGGGGCTCGTTTCGTTCTCGATTCAGTCTTAATAAGATCCTGATCCGGATAATTTTATTGGTCAGATATTATTCCCGTACATATTCTCCGAAAAACAGGGAATTTCAAACTGCATATCTGCTGGCAAAAGTGGAAAGACTTTGTTATTATGTGATGACCATTGTGTAGGCCTAAGCCTAATACCATAAACAATAATTTAGTCGAAATGCAGCCATCGGTTGAGTCGGTTTGTGAGTCTGTGAGTAGTGCACATTTGTTTGTTTCAAATTACCGTTTGTGCGAGTATTTGACAACGCATGCTGTATATTGTCTTCTTTTAAAGATGACAGGTGGGGCCTATTTTTGCATAGGACCCAGTCCCCCAAAAGCGTTTTCTCTGGGCCCAGTGCCTCAAAAGTCTTAAGACGTCCCTGGGGGGTCAATGCGTTGTGCTAGTGGCCAGTGGTGTTTCAGCCGAACAACGTGTTCGAACTGTAATACCGCCATATGGAGATGAATTGATGCACATTAAATGTATCAGTTCTCGATCCTCACATTGAAATGGATGTGAAGGATAAGGTGCAGTTCTGTCATTTCAACTTTGGTTCAAAATTATGATGCTTATTTGACTGTTGTTAGGAAGGAACACATCAAGTCTTAGTTCGGAAGCTGGATCTTCTGGATAGATTTCAAGTTAGTTTCTAGATTAAATGTCATCTTCATAATTTTACCATGAATCAATATTATGAGATTCGTCGCCAGCTTTCATTTGTTCTCAACATTATTAAAATAATCGTATTGGTGGTCTTCACAAAACCAATGTAGCCGCGGTGACCAAGATAACGGACTCATGGCCGGGGTATCATGCCGCTGAAGACCCGCTGTGTAGGGTAGATATGCATTCTAAATCTGTCCAGAGCTCAAACGTCCTCCCGTTGGTGTGGTATTTAGGAGAGGGCTTTCTTTTTTGTTGCTTGACCCAATTTAGTTTTCGTGGCCGCGGTAGAAAAGTGGTCAAGGTATCTGATCATGGCAGGCATTTCATGAGTTCGAGCTCAGTACCACTAGAGACCCACCGCTTAGGGGAGCGATGCACGTTAAAACTGTCGAGAGCTCAAACGTCCTCCCGTTGATGTGGTGTGATAGTTCGGAGAGGGTGTACCAGCTCAAGTATTGTCCTCGTCACTTGACCGTGTTTCAAAATGACGAGGTCCGTCGCCAAAAGCCCTCATGTAGCTGAACAGTGTGACGTAACATTCATTCACTCACTCACTCACAAAACCAACGCAAGTTATATTGAACCAGCGTTTTTAATTCAATAAAAGGTTAATGGCATGTGTTCAAAATTAGGAGCGAAAAATTATAAAAAATTATTATTGCTTGGACATTGAAATCGTAATGACATTTTTATCTGACATTTTTTTAAGTAGATTTTAATTTTTACTTGAGACAATCGAGGCATTTAGGCTATGTGTTGTTGTTGTTACTAATGCCACCTGTCTGACGTAGTCAGATCGAGGCCCACGATAGTCCTCATGGCATCGGGCTATATTGTACGCCTGTCGTTAGCCGTAGCTTTGAGCACCATGCAGGTGACAGTACGATTTGGCTCGGTTCCACCCCAATTTTGAGGGAGAACACCCTGGGAAGGCTATGTGTAATAAAGAAAATTGAACTGATAAAAGTAAAATTTGTACGAAAAAAGTGTAATTTTTTAACTTTATTTTTCATGCACTTGAATTTCTTTTGACTGAATTTTCATTTGATTAAAAGCTTTTTTTATTCTTTAATTTATTTTTATTAATTTTTGTCGAAGTTTACATTTTATTGATAATACCTAAAGTAGTAAATGTTAAAATCTCTGTTTCTTAATGTAAATTCGAAAAATTCTTGTTTCTTATTACTCAGTTTATATCTGAATTTATAAGAAAACTAATGTAAATTACCTTATTAAGCATACATACAAAATCAAATTTTCTGTTTTATAAATATATTTAATTGTTTGAGAATTTTGTTTTTAAATAATAAATTTTGTATGGAAATGTATATTTTCGATATTATATTTACATAACATTGAATTTTTTTTTTTACGATGGTAGATCAATTTGAACGAGCCTTTTTTTTCCAACTCCTAATATTAGCTCACTCTCTCCCTATATATTTATTTATTTATATATCTTGTTCAATTTTTTATCGCAAAGTAAGAATTGCCTAAAAAATTCTTTTTTATATTACTTGTTTTTACGCAGCAGCAGATGAATTTTTTTTATAGATTTTGCCATAGCAACCGCAATATATTATTTCAAGTTTAAATAGTCGTTTTGGTATTGTTTTATTCCTTCATATATTCATTTATTTTTCCTTTAGCACGAAAAGTTGATACAAATATCTGCTCCAGTTGCAAGGAATAATTCCTTTTTTTTTAAATAAAAAATTCAAATCCATTGAAATTAAATATCGATTAAAGGTCCAGTTCTCTAATAACATCGTATCTAAGTCGTCAAATATGCAAATGGTGCAAGGTGTTTAAAAATGATCGTGAAAAAGTTGAAAATTTTTCCACAGTAATCGTCAACCGACAACAGTTTTAACTGTAGTGAAAATTCGATCAATTCTTGACATTATTCTTGATGACCGAGGGGGAAAAAAAGTTAGTGACACATATAATACAGAAGTGTACAATCGTTATTCAAAATAAGTTTGCAAAATCGTGCCTTAAATTCTGTATGTAACAAATATCATTGATACAAATTGATAGAAATCAAACATTGATACAGTTAAAAAAACATATGAATCGCTATCAAACAGGAAGAGATGTTTTTTTGACGCGTACTTTAATTTGTGATTAAATTTGAGTGCCTCGTTACTTCTATCATTTAAAGCATTCTCATTTAGAATGACGCGTAAAAATTGAAACTTGTCCGTTAAAAACAAAAATTCGGTATTTGCTGAAAACGTTCCCACTCGGTTTGGGGGTATTGCGTGAGGCAGGGGTGGGCAGACTTTTCCAGGGTTCAGGCTACTTCTAAATTTTTTAAGGTGCGGCGGTCCACCCAGTATCAGTAGCCCACGCAAAAGAGGGGGGTTCAATGGATCTGGACTCTCCTTCATAGCCCATGATTTTTTTTTTCGATCGTTTATAATCCCATGAATTTTATACGTAAAATTTAATTTTTGTTATTAAATTTTTTTTTATTTATGCTAGTTATTTATTCAATAATTTATTTCTTATTGTTCCCGACAATCTACAAAATGAAAAAAAATGTGTTTCTCAGTGTATTGAGGTAGGATATGAGAATAGTAGACCTTTTTGAAAAATTCACTGTCCAGGGTCGTAGGTGCAGTGAGGTAAGGCATCAATATTTATTATGACTTAATAATAAATACAGAATACGTACTTACCTACGTAAATAAAGTGAAAAACTCACTTTTTAGAAACCGCGTTTAAAGCAAGATACAAGCATAATAATAAAATGGCCACAAATATAATAATATCTAATGGTGCACATTAATTATCAAACACAATACAAAGTACATTAAGAAATAAAACATTTTCATCTAAAGTTAGTTCTCGAATTTATTGTCAGTACAAGACTTAGTCTGTCAGCCAATCTTGAATATTTCCGTATATA
Organism: Trichonephila clavata; assembly: GCA_019973975.1. Taxonomy (NCBI): domain Eukaryota; kingdom Metazoa; phylum Arthropoda; class Arachnida; order Araneae; family Nephilidae; genus Trichonephila; species Trichonephila clavata. Next base: position 22,935 of record BMAO01012747.1, read on the forward strand.
ATTCTTAACGTAACTACTCTAATCTTCAAGCGGTCACGCCAAATTGTCTTGGCGGTCCACCGGTCGATCGCGATCGACGTAATGCGTACCCCGGGTGTTGGGTATTGTGTGCATCGAGTTTCTTTAAAACCAACTTAGAGTTAAGACAGCTTCCTGCTGCGAACTTATGCAGAATGTTAAAGCAGCATTTCAGCACTAAAGACGTCTCACCACGATTTCTATTGTTCTGGACAATACAAGACCTCACACAGTTGACGTAACAAAAGATAAACTTCACATTGAAGCCTTCCGAACATCCTCCTTAAAAGTCTGGAGTAGTGGTCTAAAAACTGTCGACTCATGGAATCAAGTAAAAACGTTAGCTTCCTGATCAAAAATGTCATCAGAAGGCAGAGTAAGGCTTTGTCGACGCCATTTAAACGTCAGCTTCCCGAGCGGAAACGGCATCTGAAGATAGAATAAAGCAAGCCAAAGATCATTTCTGCTTTCAAACAGAAGCAACTTGTTTAACAATATTCATAAATATATGTGTGTTTTAAAATAATTGCTATATAATAATTTGCTACAAACAATTGCTATATTGAGTAAACGATGAAATTCTTGGTTATAATTATCCCAAGTCGAATAATTTAAAAAAAAAAAAAAAGTTCAAATATTAAAAAGAAAAGTATATGAGTATCCACTTCCTTTTTCTGTGCTTGTGTTAGTTTAAACTATGATTCATCCAGAGAATGTGATATGCTGAATAGGCAAATAAATAAAATAGGGTTCAGGTTCAAGTTCAAGGTTGTTTGCAAAATGTTCTTTATGACTGAGTTCTATTGATTTTTTTTATTTTATTATTTTTGTTGTTGCTGCTAGAATAATAAGCATATTTTAAGTGTTTGAAGGTATTATGGTATATTTTCGATATAAATGAATGATCATTATAAGGATTTTCACAATCAAATAAGGGGATTTACAATTGTCATTATTTAAAGTGTATATATATTAGGTACTTTGAGAATTTCATATTCCTAATTAAGATTCACAGTGTGGTATATTTAGCCTTTAAATGTTTTTCATGTAATAAGTATATACTTTTAGCATAGCATAACATGTAGTGACAGTTTTTTCAATGTGCTGTTGTGTCTCATAATTAACTTTATATTTTGATACACAGCTGAGTTTATGGAAATTTATTTAGATTTTCACGGGATCTTTTTATATGTTATGAAATGTTTCTCTTATTTATGTTTTTTTCCCTACAGGGAAGGCAGTTGTTAATGAGTAGCTAATATGTAATAATTGCTTATTGGGATAACTAACTTAATTTACAACTTCCAGTATACATAAAAAAAATTGAATTTAGTTTTATTTAAGAGATAAATATGGCTTTCCTCTCAAAGGGAAAAAAGATAGACCTCTATAATTTAGGAATTGAGCTACGAGTTGATGTAACTTCAGATGATAAAATCATCGATTTGCGTGAGAAAATCACTTCATGCTCATTCTTTAAGGATAATGAGCAGTTTGTGAAAGAAATGCTGGATAACATTGTTGATGAACGTAAAGCGCTTGAAGATGAAGCCATAAAGAAAATAGAACGGGAAGACAAGTGTCTAGCTGAGCAGAGAGCATTTGAGCTTGAAAAGCTTAAATTACAAGCAAAAAATCCTCTACCGTCCTTAGGTAATGCCCCTCAAATGGATTCTAGCCCCATGAGGCTCGACCTGAAAACAGTATTACCCACATTTATTCCTGATAAAGATGACATGTCATTGTTCTTAACAGTGTTTGAAAGACAAATGAAGCTTTTAAATGTACCTGCGGATTTTTGGGTATCACACTTAATTGGAGTCCTTCCAAGTGATATTGGCAGATTAATTGCAAGAGAACCAGAAGAGATGTTTAAAAATTATGCCCACATTCGCAATATTTTATTACAAAGGTTCAAACTGACAGCTGACCGTTTCAGAGTTCTATTCACAGTAGACATCAGAAACAGGATCATTCCACATGGAAAGATTTCTTTTTTGAGCTCAGAACCTTCTTTGAAGGTTGGCTAAAGGAATTAGAAGTCAACTCTTTTGACTCGTTGAAAGATCTCATCATTGCAGATCAAATTTTAAAAAAATGTCCTCCCGAGTATAAGAATCATTTCCTTGACAGTTGGGAAAAACTTAATGATCCAGTCGTGTTAGCTGAAAAGCTGGACTCGTATGAAAATGTTAAACTTCCTTCTCAAAAACTAACAAAACTCCCCAAACCACCAGAGTTAAATAAACCTCGGTTTCCTAGAAACACGGGCAATCCGGAGTTTAGGAAGCCTAATTTATTCAAAGTTGAAAAGAATGTTTCCGGTAACCACGACAGTACTTCTGTTAACTCTAGCTACATGCCAGCACGAAATATTAACACTGGTTGTCACCCACCTATTTCTTGTTATGGTTGTGGCAACCCTGGATTTATTAAATCAAAATGTCCAAAATGCTTACAAAAAAAAGAGACTGCCTCTGTCAATGCCATACAGATGTGCACTTGTCTTACCACTCCAGTAGCTCTACTTGACATTCAAGTTTATGAAGCTACAGGCACAGTTTGTGCTGATACAGGAGCCAGCCAGTCAGTTGGGGGAGAATTAATGTTTAACTTTTTAAAGAATCGTGGACAAAAATTCACAGAGTTTCACCTTTCTATGTATTTAGCTGATGGTCAGCAATCCACATCCCTTGTTAAAAAAGCTAAAGTGCCAATCACCATAGGTGGACGAACTTTCCAAACCGACTTAATTTTTTTGCCAAATGCAAAGGGTAACCGCACCCTTCTAGGTGTTGACTTTTTAAGGACATCAGGAGTCGTAATGGACATGCGTAATAATTTTTGGTATTTTGGTAACAAACCAAGCTTCAAGATACCTTTCTCAAAAGATGTTCCTTTGCCTGTAGACGACAGCACTGCCAAAATAAATAGTAGTTCCTGTCCCGCAAATTCAATTCTTAGTGAGGTTCCATTACAAATCAAACCTGTTGATGAAACTGAGATTGAATATCTCCATTTACGAGAAGAAGAAGGACAGACCCTGAATGTAGAAGAAAGAAATTATTTGATGGTGCTACTTAATGAAAGTAAAGATGTTTTCAGACCCGGGGGAGAACCAACTCCATTCGTGAAACACTTTATAAACACAGGTGACCACCCACCAGTTTCAACTGCACCTTATAGATTATCTCCAAACAGAAAAGAACTCTTAAGGAAAGAAATTGATAAACTTTTGGCTAATAATATTATAGAAGAATGCGAGTCCCCATACGCAGCTCCAGTGGTTTTAGTACCCAAGTCTAATGGATCTGTTAGGTTGTGCATAGATTATCGTAAATTAAATGCGATTACTATACCTGACAAATATCCCCTGCCCCTTATGGATGCTCTTTTACATGATGCAAAATCTTCTGCTTTTATGTCTACCCTTGACTTAAAATCCGGTTATCATCAAGTAGAGGTTAATCCAGCGGACCAGGACAAGACTGCATTCGTTTGCTCTTTTGGTACATTTAGGTACAAAAAAATGCCCTTTGGACTTCGCAATGCCCTAGCGACCTTTCAGCGTCTTATGGACCAATTTCGTAATGGATTGCCAAATGTAAATATTCTGGTGTATTTAGACGGTATCGTTGTGTTGTCTGAAACGTTTGAACAACACATTGAGGACTTAAGAAGGGTCTTCGACAGACTTAAAAAATTTAAATTATGTGCTAACAGAGAAAAATGTAAGTTTGTTTGCTCTCGTGTAAAATACCTTGGATTATGGATAACTCCTAAGGGAATAGAGGTGGATCAAGATAAAACTGCAGCGATACAAAACATTCCTTCTCCGAGAAATCTAAAGCAGCTACAGTCATTTTTACAGACCTGCTCATGGTATAGAAAATTCATCCCGAATTTTTCAGATATTGCTAGACCCCTTAGCAACTTGACAAAGAAAAGTACTGCTTGGAAATGGAGGGAAATTGAGCAACAAGCATTCCAGACCCTCAAGCAATGTTTAATAACCTCGCCAATACTGAAGCAAGTTGATCCTAAAAAGCCTTTTATCATCCGGACGGATGCAAGTAGTTACGCCCTAGGTGCAGTTCTGCTACAAGGAGAAAGTCCCGCCAATGAACAGCCAATAGAATATGCCAGTAGACTCTTAAGCTCTGCTGAGAAGAATTACTCGACAACAGAACGAGAAGCCTTGGCTGTAGTCTGGGCCCTTAACAAATTTAGAGGGTATATTGTGAAGGTGCAGAAATAACAGTGGCATCCGACCACCAACCATTAAAGTGGCTGATGAGCTTAACATCTCCAACCGGAAGATTAGCCCGTTGGGCACTTCAAATACAATCTTACAATCTGAAGATTGATTATTTTCCCGGAAGATGCAATGTTATTGCAGATATGCTTTCTAAGCCAGCGTCTAAGGACGAAGAAATTTGTGAATTAAAAACTATAATTATTGATTTCCCGACAAGAACAGCTAATGAACTAAGAACAGAACAATTGAAGGATCCTGAGTTAGAAAAGATAATTAATTGCTTTGAAAACCACAACAAGGGACTTGACTTTGCCAATTGGACTGGGAGAGGGTACGTGATGAATCAGGGAGTACTATATCGGTACTTACCTCATGTTGAAGTCGATGAAGCTCAATTAGTTGTCCCTACTCACGAGAGAGAGAAGATATTAAAATTGCACCACGATGCTCCCACCGCTGGACATTATGAAGCTGATGGTACCTTTTCTAGAATTTCTTCAAAATATTATTGGACTGGTATGAGGAAATTTATTGCCGATTATGTGAAGAGCTGTTCAGAGTGCATTAGATATAAAGCCACAAACCAGAAACCTGCTGGTCTTCTGCAGACCCCTGTTCCAGCTCAACGATTCGAGAGCATAGCTATTGATCTTTTTGGTCCTTTACCAGAAACGAGAGAAGAAATGAAGTGGATATTCATAGTGGAAGATTACACCACAAAATGGGTAGAGTTATTTCCATTAAAGCAAGCTACTGCTAAAGAATGTGCTATAACACTTCTAAATGAAGTCTTCCTAAGGTACGGCGTGCCCCATCGACTAATATGTGACAATGGGACTCAATTTGTAAGTGCGGTAATGCAGCAGTTATGTTATGTCTTGGATATCAATCAAAGTCTCATTCCCGTATATCACCCACAGGCAAATCCAGTAGAAAGAAAAAATAGGGACTTGAAACCTCGCTTGGCAATGATGGTAGGTAACAACCATACATTATGGATTGAAAAGCTACCAGCTATTAGGTTCGCATTGAATACTGCAAAATGTGTGAGTCCACAGATCACACGGCAGCATACCTAACCTTCGCCAGAGAATTACGAACTTTAGACCAAGTAAATACTGATCTACGATCTGTCATACATAACGATAATTTTGTACCTGAATTTACACCCTATTTAAAACGCTTTGAAGGATATATGTCACAAATTAAAGAAAATATTTAGATGAGTCAAGATCGTCAAAAAACATCTGCTGACAAATCACGTAGACCAAGTCCTGACTATAAAGTTAATGATCTAGTATGGGTACAACTGCACCCATTAAGCAAAGCGAGTCAAAACAGGAGTGCCAAACTGATGCCCAGGAGAGACGGGCCTTACATTGTGCTATCTCAGAGATCCCCCACCACATTTGTAGTAGCTAGTTGTGACAAACCTGACGAACCTTTAGGTGTCTATCATGCATCAGCTTTAACACCTTTTCTGAATGCCACACAGACCCATTCTCCTGTAGTACCTCTGAGGAGAAGAGGAAGGCCTCGCAAACAACCATTGATTCCTAGAGGAACTGCTGGAGAGAATGCCATATTGTCTGATAGTACACCACCTCGCCGAGACGGTCTTCGGCGGTGTAGGGGGAGAATGTAACAGTTACATTTAAACTCTGCCTTCCCTTGACAAATAACGACAGCCAGGTGGCGCTACTTGTTCTTGGGGGAAAGGAGAACGTTTTCCCAGAGATCTTTTTTTGTTTTCCGCCGGTTGGTCCCCGAGCCATGGATACACGTGGAGTCAGGGAAAGCCTTTCCCTCCTTTTATGTCTTATGTTATTTTGTTTTGTGTGTGTATCTCCTTGTGTTGTGGAACTTCATGAACATTAAAAATATCTTGTTCCTGTAACCATCAAAGGCTGCATTACTTAGTATTTCACAACATGGGAGTATTACAAACTCTAATAGATTTAGTCTTAAAAGAAAACTACATTAATTTTAATGGTTCTCTGTACAAACAAACCAAAAGGTTTGCCTCAAGGTGGCCCTGCTAGCAATAGTTTGGCTAATTTATATTTACACTTTTACGAAAATAATTATATTATTAATAATGATTATTACATATTTAGATACATAGATGACCTAATTATTTTTGGTAAAAAAAATAATTTTAACCCCAATATTACTTTTTATCCGAATTATTTAAAGCTGATTAAAATTATAGTAATCCAGTTAAAACTAATTACTTGGATGTATCATTGTATATTAAGGACTATAAATTACATAGCAATATTTATGATAAAATAGATGATTTTAATTTTAAGATTCTTAAAGTGCCTTACAAGAATTCCAATTTATCTACTATATCTATATATAGAAATATTATTTTCAATTATATTTATCGTAATAAAACGTATTAGTTACTGATAAATTTAATACATATTTAAATTTTAATAACTTTTTTAAACACTGTATGGAACATGGATACCCTCCTTAATTTATAAAAAGTTATCTAACATTTAAATAAAAAATATGTTATGAGCTGTACAGTTGATCGATAGATGGCGCCTCAAGCTAAGTAAATTAACAATATTATATTTTATTTAAAATTGTGTATGTCTGGGTGGTACTTTTATTTTCTATAAATTTTAAAACAAAATATAGAATTTTTAAATGTGTATATATATATAGTATTAATGTTATTTTTTCAAAACTTATTAATTTTATGCGTTACTGTTATTGTCCATCGCTAGGGAATATGTTTTTGCTATACTCACGTGGTAAGTCTTATATAGTTTTAACTTTGATTTTGAAATATTTTAGTAATTATTACAAGCTATAATATTATCGTTTTACATTAATAGATTATGGTTTTATTTATAATAATAGTTAAAACTCTTCTTTAGAAATTTCTTGTTTTCCCTATGGCCCAGAGTATTGGCAAATTCAGGTGAAGATTGACTGGGCGAAAAACATTGTTTAAACCTGCAATCCTGGTTTGATCTAGTACTACTGTGGCTAAGACTATTCTATCATGACTATAGTTATCTTAGGTTAATAACTATTTTGCGTATATTTTTGTAATATATATATATATGTAATAATCCCCATTAATTATATTCTTAATAACTTTTAATTACCTTTGGTCCATCCCTTTAGGACCAACGTTTTAGTAATAAGTTAATCCGCCGCCTAACGAGAGTATTTTAAACTACATCCATCCACCCACACAGATCACGTGATTTAAGCTGCCTATATATACCGAGACTCCTGGAGCACGCGCCCTCTTTCGCTTCTGCTTTGTGTTTCAACATGTAGTCGGCTGCATTGTGTTTGTGTGTGCTTAGATTGTGCCGTCCCTGTAATGTCTTATATGTTCAAGATGGATAATAAACAAGTTTCTTCAATCACCGTACTGCCTTATCAATCTCATATAAAGAAACCATCAACAATAGAGATCATATTATTAAAGAAATCATGTCAACGGCCAACGTCGATTACATATATATATATATATATAGTAGGAGTTGAAAAAAGTCTCGTTTGTATCTGATTCGCTGACGTAATAATCGCTTATATTTTTTAAACATTAACTATAAAAAATATATTTTATTATTTTATTGCAGTTTTCGTAGAACGGTTATTATTATTATTTTTTTTACCGGACGTTCTCTCTCACAAAATGGAATTTTGGCTCTAATGTGGGATTGATGGTTATATTCTTATTCAGAGATCTGATGGATGGAATATTGCGCTATTTATTGGTCTCTTATCAAAATTGCTCCATAAATTTATTTTCTTTTATAACTTTGGGGAAATATTCATGTTATATAGAGGTTTTTCAGAGAGTATTTATGCCTTTGAAGATCTTTATTGCTTAGAATGTGAAAGGATCTGTTAGATATTTTTTTTTTTATTCTTTTAGAAAAATTTATCCAAGGAAGAAATTGATTGGCAATAAAATTGTTATATTGGAATCTCCTGTTTTTACTGCAACAAAAATATTTAATTTTGGGATATTAAGATTTTTTTCTTTTATCGAATTTTTTCTTTTACCATTGTTGAATGTTAATCAAAAGGGTGTGTGTGTGGGGAGGATCTTTAAAGAAATATTTTTTTCTGTTTTCATGTACACATAAATTCGCTTAAAATACTTTTTTTTTATTTTAATAAATTTCCAGAACTAATATAACTTGAAGGCAAAGAACGAAAAATAAGCAGGATAAAATTGTTGATGCCATTTTTGAAGCCACGGTACTTTAGAAGAAATATTGAGGTAAAAAAATATTTTATATACCTCAAAATTTGGTGGGTGTAAATGAGAAAATAAAAACACATTTCGCCCCTCACACTTTCAAGGTCGTTAGGTGTATTTTTTTTACTGTACCTATTGCCCAAAACGCAGCTTTTTCTCATAGGAGACACAAAAGAGTACATTTTGTCACGAAAAATATTACAATGGAAGGAACGTGCAAAGTACCTGTATTTATCAATTGTCACATTTTTTCTTGTCTTAAGTACGATCTGGCGTGTTATGGAAACATTTTGGTGGCTAATATTTCATCTTATACAATAATTAGGCTGCTAAAAGAGGAAAAACTATATGAAGTTGTTCAGTAAGTTGTAGTAGTTATCCAAGTTTATATTGCAAACGTAAGAAGAAGAGTTTATATAGTAAAAAGGAAAAGCGACTCGTCACGAGATCTTGGAAAAGTATAAAGGACAGTCTTGAAAGTTGGAAAGCATGTTTCTTTCGTTAAGTAAATATTAAACTGATTTTGCACTTACAAGGGTGAGTGGGGAAGGGAAGGGGAAAGCGTAATAGATAGCCATTTTTAAGCTTAATTGAACTCCAGACTTGAAATTTGGCAGGCAGGTGAAAACCGACTCCCAAAGAGCGTTGCTGAGGCCTTACACACAAACATTCTCGTCGGCCTGAAATTAGTGGGGCTGTTTCTTTTATTAAGTAGTGATCCGCTTGGAACGGATTTTGTGAAAATTGTCTTCCAAGGCGATTGACGGGAGCGTTATAGACAAAAATTCCTGGTCAACTATTAGACCTGCAGACTTGAAATTTGATAGGACTGTTTCTTTTACTGAGTAGAGATCCGCTATGAATGGGTTTTGTGGAAATCGTCCTCCACAGCGGTGTAATAGATTTTATCTTTACATTTGGCTTAAAATTAATTCAAGCGTCAAAATTTGGTAGCGATAGTCACCACTAGATGGTGCCATCATGAAATGGCTCTCACATGTGGGGACTTGCCGTGCCTGCAAAGGCTTAGGTGCCAATATGCAGCCCATCAAAAAATATTTTACATAGATAATAATTGTATGGTGACGCACAGATGAACCTGGGAAATACCAGGTAATTCAGCTACATTTATTTATTTGATTTTGCTTGCTAAAGCTTTTTCTTATGTTGGAGTATAATTTGTAAATTGCTTAAAACTAATCAAAATTTCGACCTAATTTATTTATATGTATATTTTTCAATTCCTACTATTGGCTCACTCTCTCTCTCTATTTATATATTTTTCTTGTTCAAATTTTCAATCGTTAATAAAGTACTTTCTATTCATCGAATCAAATTCAAATAAATTTTTTAAAACTTGTAGTGGATGACACTTGATGGTAATGCAGTTTTTTTACATATTAATTCATTAAATTAAATTAATTACAGGTTTTCGACACCAACTTAGGTTCGTCTCCATTCTTGTAACAATGTAACTGTTAAAACAATGACAAAAGTTGGCGTCGAAAACCAGTTTTTCAGCCAAAAAAGCCAAATAGGATGTGGAATGTTTTCACAATGCAGACAAATCAGGCTCTTGTAACGTCGTGGAAATAAATTGAAGGTGTACGTTAAGCTAATTATTAAATAATGCCTGATTACGGTGATCTAATCAAATGTTTATTTGACGACAACATTCAAAAGATCATTGGATAGAGAAAAAATATTAGTTACAAGTGTTCGTTTGATACAGCCAGCTAGCTCTATTTCATATTGGTGTCTCCATAGGGGTCCGCTTTTTGCTTCTTTTTCCAGTCGCCCGTTGGGTACCGCCTCAGGAGTCTCTCGTCGGTATCGATCCGGAGGCTCACTCCTTGTGCTTGCTTCCTATATCCGTCCCTAACGTCTCGCAGGTCAATCGTAGGAGTCGATCGGGGTCCTTCCCTCGTCAGCAGGCTTCAGTTACGGGAATCTCTCGTGGGAGTCTATCAGGAGTCTCCTCGCTCCTTCCGAAGTCCACTCTTTTAAACTCTAGGGGCGGGTTCACTCCACGCCCCTCATCAATCCCCATTGGCCGACCTCAGGGTTTTGCACCCGGCACCAACGGTCTTGCACATTATCCGTTCGTGCAGAGATGACAAAAGTCCGGTCCCTCTCAAAGGTTCCCGGCTGACATCTGGCACTTCAAACACCTCACCGCCGCCTGCAGAGGCGCCAGCATTCAAGACGTACAATCACTGCCCATGAATAGAAAATAATGCAGCGATGCCCGGCCCATAGTGTCCGCCAGTCACACCGTCGCCGACGGTCCAGCTGTCTGATACAACACAATACCACCAAAGCCACGTGTTCCCCGGCTGTGGATACGTTTATGAATAGAGGCGCTTTCTCCATTGTGACGACGTCACACTCTTTTTTCAATTCCTACTATTAGTTCACTCTCTCCCTATTTTTAGTTCAAATTTTCAATCGTTAATAAAATACTTTCTATTGATCCATTCTAAGTAGGAATTGACTTAAATTTTTTTTTTGATATTACTTGTTATTTTGATTGTTATATTTTTATTTCATTCCTGCGAAGAACGGGTATATGTTCTAATATCCTACAAACATTTCTACGATTTGAATTTATTCTTTTAAAAAATTTTTTTTTCGCATCTTAAACATTTACGGAATAAAATTTCACTCAAAATTCCTTCATTTCTGGCATGAATTCGTTTCATGAAAAAGTTGAAACTATTTAACATTTCTTAATTTCCTCTCCATTTTTCAGGCTAATGTTTTTCTTATATTTGCACGATTTAAATTATAATAACACACGTTCTCCATTTTACCCGCATTTTCTTTAAAAAAAAAAAAAAAAAAAAAAAAAAATGAACTTAAACCATTTTTTTTCGCCCAGTTTTAGGAAGTAGAGTAGTATCTGGGGGATAACATTCATTTCATTTTTCCTGCCCACCTTTTCTTTGATTTTTCCAATAAAAAAGCCCTCACGAATCGCCAGTTGCCGAGCTGACACCTGCCAGTCTGGAATGACCGCACCCACTTCTGAATGACCACAATAGTTCGTGACAGTTCTATAAGTAGCAAACGGTTTTTGTGGATGAAAAAGCTTTCGCTTTGGATGAATTGATTTTTCTTTCTTTCCTCCCTAAGGGAGCCTAGCCCATGGAGAATAATGCTGTTCCATGTATGTATTCTCCTATTATTGATGGAGATGAAAAAAGTTCGTATCATTCAATATTTATCGATTCCATTATTTCCAGTTTTGGATGTGTTTAAAAAGAAATAGTTATGGTAGAGTTGGAGTATAAGTTTAGGTGGGTTTTCCTTTTGTTGTACGAAGTAGAGTGTTTATTTTTAGTTTTAAGAATTATTAATAGAGTAGGTTTTGTGTAATTTCTCTGTGTTTTTTTGGTTAGATTGCTTTGTATTTATTGTATTCTTCTATTTTTAAACAAAGGACTGATAAAAATTCTTAACATAAAATATTGCACTTATTTTGCTTAAAAACTTCGCAGGTTTTAAATTCAAATCGTTAGTGTTTGTCAAATCGTTAGTTAATTATATGTTGAAACCTTGAAATGTATTCAAGTTATCTTTGTGGAACTTTTTAAAAGGCAAATCTTTTTAAAAACTTAGAAAAGACAGAATTGAATGAAACAATGAATTTTCTTTCAGTTATGTAAAAAAAAAAAAAAAAAATCGCTTTGTGTGTGTGGAAAATGCATGTGGAATGAATTTTTAGAGTTATCATATTTTTCAATTTATTCCTAACTTTATAAAATCCATTATTTTTTGTAAAGTGAGTTCGAAGCGTTTAACTTGCCGCACTAAAGATTAAATTCAATTAATTTCTTAAAAAAAACAAGTTTAAAAAATAAGAAGGAAAATTATTTCGTTCTATTTATTTATACAGCATTTAATTTTCATTTATCTCACTTATTTTTTCCAAAAAGTTGTTAGAAATTTCAAAAGTTGTGTTGCCACCACATAATTTTTTTTAAATATTTCAGAAATTTTTAATTTTTTATTCATTTTTTTCGAGTTAAATATTTTTTTGAAAGTATTTTTACCGTCTTTGAAGCATCTCGACATGCTTTTTGAAAACTGATTTGGGAAATTTAAATTTTACTTACAATAGAAATTCAGAAATGTAGTTTTTCAGTTTTTAGGAATTTATTATAAAGGAAATCAAATTATCTTTCCTTTTAAAATCCGCTTTTCAGGTTTACAGTTATTTCTTATGTCAATAAAATCCTTGAAAATTAATTATCGGATTAAAATAAACTATCAAATTCTGAATGATTTAATTGCAGTAAAGTAATTTTTTTCCGCGACAAAATCTATTTAAAGAATAATTTCGTGTTCGAGATTAATATACTATAAATTAATAATGAGAAATTTCTCTATTATATTGTTGGTTTTATTTTTAAAGAGTGCTGTTACAAAAACATTACGTTAAGTTGATTAACTTAAATATAAATAAAAATTAAACTATCAACGTCGAATTGTTTTATTTATCGACTATAATTGACATCATTATCATATGGTCCATTAGCATTAAATATATCAATTTTTCAAAAAATCGTTGTAGCACTACATAAACTTTAAAACTGTTACCAATCAGGGAAAGGAAAATAGTTATAAAGAAAACAAATAGCCCCATCCATTTAAGTTTTTTAATTTAAACAATTATTTACAAAGTAATAAGCATAATAATTATAAGTCTTCGAATAATACATACAGTTATTTAAAATTAACATTTTAATCCATAACAATATATTGTTCTTGTTATGGAAATGCCCTTGCTTTTATTAGTGGTTATTTTAATTAGAATAAAATTACTGTATATCAAAGTTGCTCTCTCGGAGTTTTCTTTACACCTAACTTGAAGAATATTTTATGTGTTTCATCAGAATAAGATATGTCGAAAGTGCTTCCGAACTTGTATTAGCATTCAAATGGAATTCCTTGTATTTCCAGATGTCTTATCGATGTTTTAAATTCGAAAAATATCATTTTGTACAATTTTCTCTCTCTTCCTTCTGTGTAGCATTTGATGTTGGCATCCTGAAATACATTTATCAGAATAACCCATATTTTCAATATTACGTCTCGAAAAGTGATTGTTATAAAAAGTAACTTTACAAGCATTGGAAATGACAGATGGCAATGAGGTTGATAAATGGGAAGAATAGAATGATTTCGAAATCGAAGTTTAAATGATTTTTTAAAAAAATGTCGTTCTAGGTTTGCGGAACATGACATTGAGAAAATTTCCAGTAACAATTTTTTAAAAATATTCATGACTATAAAAGGAAATGATTGATTTTTATGAATTCAGAATAAAAGTTAAAGGCACAAAGTTTTTGAAATGGACGTTGTTTTGCCATCGGTCTAGTTTTTATAAAATGAATGGATTTTTCATTGACTTTTACGAAATCTTTTCCTCTCATCATATTGTACAGAGCATGGTTTGACACAGAAACTTTTTATGAGTAGGAAAACAAATGAACCATTATACTATGATGATGTAATAAATTAATGCTCGGTTTAAAATTGTAATTTAATTTTTAAAAATCAAAATATGTCTATTTATGAAAATGAGTTACAAGAACTCATCTTTTGTGTTTCCTTTCCATTTGTTGAAAAACAAGACAAATTTGTAAAATTCTTCAGAAAATATTTATATTTATAAAAAATACGGTCGCGAACTCCTGGCCGGCATAAGTCGTGAGTTCTAGGCCTAAAGACTCGCCTTATAGAGGACCTGTTGATGTTGGTTTAGTGTGGAAACTTGGAGATTGAGTTGTCAATTCGGGTGTCGTCCTCGTCACTTGACCGAGAAGCGTCGCCAATAGCCCGCATGTTACTTTGAAGCGTGATATTAATAAACAGCCAATCAGCTTCCTTGTGAATATATATTTAATAATAGCTAATAAACCATTCTGGAACTTGTTATCTATATTATAATATCTATCTATCAATATTTTGTTAGTAAATTTGTGAAATTCTGTGAATCTTGTTATTTTTGTTAATTATAGAATTTCCTGATGGAAATTTCACCAGACTTTGTGATAGTAACTGTATTAAGTCATTTCCTTCAAAATTATTGCTTTTTGATGCATTAATGAAATTATGAATAATTTAAAAATCATAAACCACTTTTCTTATTATGCATTATATTCCTTTTGTGTGGCTATTTTCAACTTTAGTTCCTCTTTTCCCGTGGTAATTTTTGGTCTTAATAAAGAAAAGTTTTCTAGTGAAATGATATGGAATTTCTCAATTTGGGCTCAAATTCATCATTCTGATACTGTCGGTAATTCAAGCGTCTAAACTTGGTAGCGAGAAACACCACTAGATGGTGCCACTAAGAAATGGCTCTCACATTTGGGGTGGCCGAGTGGTCTAGGCATCGGATCATGGCTACCGTGTCATCGAGTTCGATCCTAGTACCACTAAAGACCCGCCGTGTAGGGGAGCGATGCACGTTAAATCTGTCGAGAGCTCAGAAACTAGAACGTCCTCCCGTTGGTGTGGTGTGGTAGTTAGGAGAGGGGGTGCCAGCTCAGGTGTCGTCCGCGTCACATGACCATAGTTCAAAATTACGCGGACCTTCGCCAAAATCCCTCGTGTTGCTAATCAGTGCGACGTTAATATTCTCTCTCTCACATTTGGGGACTTGCCGTGTCTGCAAAGGCTTAGTTTCCAATATGCAGCCCATAAAAAATATATATTGTTCGTAGTATATAATTAAGAAAAACATGCACAATTCTATTTCTGCTTTTTAGTCTCAGGGGTATTTTTATAAATTAATTTTACAAGAATAAATTGGCTTTCAATACTTGCAAAAATTTATTTTTAAATTTAAAAGAATCTGTAAAATGAACTCATTATGCAGTGAAATAGGAACTATATTGTTACAAATCTGCTTGAGAGCGAAAGCAGCTGGCTACTCCAGTTATTTCAAAAATAACGAATTTATTAATGGACAAAGGACGAACCAATGACTCGATGAAAACAAGTATATCCAAAGAAATATGACAGATTATTTACAGTGATGGAAAATGCACGTGCTATAAACAAGCTTTACAGCGGAAATGGCTTTCAAGAGTGGTTCCACTAGCTCAGGTAGTTTCTTTATATAAAAGATTTAGACAACACACAACCAAAAGTTTTTATTCTTCTCCCCCCCCCCCAAAGAGGTTGAAGATACCCGTTTTGTATTGTAACCAATTTCTTCCATAATACACTATCCAAATTATAAAAGTCTTAATAGTTGTTAAAATTTGGAGTTAAACGAAAACGCCTTCAAACATTTTAGAAAAATGGCTAGTTTTATTAACTGAAATTAATGATTCATTGTGGTCTATTAAGAACAAAAGGCTTAGTAACTGTCGCATGGTTTGTCAGAACTTTAATTCCATTTCTAGATTATACGTTTTTGTGTATTTTTATTTAGTTGAGTGAATTTTTTTCTTGCAGGGGATTTGGAAGAGGCATCTGGCGCTCACGAATATAGGGAAATAATTCTGCAGCAGAGTGTCACAATGTTGGCCTACATGGACAGAACAACCAATACTACTTCTGTGGCTTCTGGCGTGTCAGAGCCCAGAATGCTGTTAGGATTTACCATCAATGATCTCACGATTCTGATCGGTGCCGCCATAGGTAAGAACATAAACTGTTAAAAATAAAAGAACATTTTTAGACGTTATTGCTGCAAAATGATTAATAAATTAAAAACATTTCAAAAAGCTATCTTTCATTGTAATTACAAATAAGATTTTTTTGCTTCATTGAAATGTGATTTTTTATGTTAACGTGATATAAAAATAGAATGTAAAAATTTAGTCCATTCCAAAGAAGGAATAGTTGTATGGTTTTTCATAGTATAGTTTTACGGCCAAGATAAACAAAAAATTTCGAATAACAAAATGGCCAAACTTGGAAGTGCAACCTATATTTTATTTTAACCTAATTCATGTAGTATTGAAATTTTATTTTTGAATTTTAAGAAAAAAATATAGAGTAATGTTTTAAAATTATGTGTTTAAAAACGTTTTGTAGTTGTGTTTTTTCTTTCTTTGAATTCTGATCATTAAATGATGGAATTTATGTCAAACTTTAGTTTGTAAAAGAAACACATTAAAAGGGAAAATTCAAAGTGAAGTAATAGTTTCAATTTTTTTTTTTTTTTTTTTTTGTATTACTGAAAATGCTTGTGTTATGATATTCATTTTATTAATGTTTATTGTGAAATCTCAGCAGTGTCATTAAAGGTAGAAAAATTATTTAATTTTGATTCAAACTTAATTTTCTGACAATACCCAATTATTCATCAGTTTTAATATGGGTCTGAATTATTTCAGAAATATTTGATTATTAAAATTAGCTTTTTTCTCAGATTTCATTAGTTTTGAAAGGGGACATTTTAAAGACAACATTATGCGAGTTAAAATAAAATAGTGTTTTATGCAATCAAATCTTAATAGAATATGTTTAAATGTTTGAAAGACGCTAGAGTAATCCTGTCATTCTTGAAATTATTATTTTTAATTTGACTGTTTTATCTTATTTAAATAAGGCAAAAAGAGAAGAAAAATATTTTCGTTGAATTATCATATTACAATGAAAGTTTTGAACTCCTCCGCACATATACAGTTAAAGTTTTTTTAAAAAATATTCTGTCATTCTCTGTAGGTGCAGCTGGCTTAATTCTTGTGATTTTAACTGCAATTATTATATGGCATTGCTGTCGATTCAGAGGAAGACCCGATAAAGCTTATTGTAAGTGTTCATGAAAAATCTGTCATAAGTATTATACTTATCATAAAAATACTTCATAAAGTGATTGTAATTTAAATAATAAAAATAATTTGTATTTCTGAATAATTATTTTATAAATTAACATAAAGAACAATTTATTTAACTGAGTCTTTTTATAGGTCTTGATAATTCTAGTCCAGATGAGGGTTCGATTAAACAAGGAAATGGAACAATGATTCATAGGTAAATTTTTTAATACCCACTAACTATATAATGAGACTCTGAAAAATATATGTTTTTAATGTTATATATGCAGGTTGATAAATATAGGAAAAAAGTATTTTGTTTAATACTCCATCACAGAATACTTTTTATTCTAATGAAAATATTCAGTAGGGGAAGAAAAAAAAGAAATTGCAAAATTTTTCCTTCCTAAAAATACTTCATCTACATGAGTATTCTTAGGAAGTTTTATTTACTTATTTTTTTTGCAATTTGAATGTAAAATTATTGTATTTTCTGGTGTATAAGATCCATTACAAAATTTTATTCAAATTTTTGGAAAATATAAAAAATTTATACTAGAAGGTAATTGGCATTTTCTAATAGTGATCCTTCAGAAACTTGCAAAATTCATAATGCTGTCATCTGACTCTCTCACAAATGTCACCATCCTGGGAGTATTAGCGATAATGAAAAAAAAAGGGCATGACAAGTTATAATTTCGTTACTTAAAATGCTCCTTGTTTTCCAGAGTATAAAAAAGTATGTCTCATACAAGAAAACACAGAAAATTTACTTGACTGGTTTCTAATGACCATTTTTAGTTATAATAAATATTGATCTACATTTAAAATGACATTTTTAATGTGCAATTATAAAAATTAACTGCAACTAATTCTTTGAATTTTTTTTCAGTGATTCAGTAGTTTTCTTGGGTACTAAATCTAATCAAGTATCTACTCGCACAATTGGAATAAAGAACGATCTATGCCAATCAATCCTAACTCGTTCGCAATCTGTTCCATTAAAAGAAGGCAAAGAAGTGAGTATCGCAATGATCATGTTTTAAAATCTTCTGTACTGCAAATCTGAAAAGTTATTTATATAAAGTAGTTAATTTTTTTTAGAAAAAAGTTGTCAGTTTCAAATTGAAAAAATTTTAGACATGTAATAATTTTGATTCATTAAAAAAAATTGTGATGGAGTTTCTCTTTTACAGTTTATACCAAGATATTAAAAATTGTAGCATTTTAAAATTAATATGGATTTATTTAGTTTTTTAGAAGTGTGAATTTACAAATTATATCTAAGGAATCGAACTGGTATATCTTAAAACTACATAAATGTTTTAATTTTATAACAAAATGACAGTTTTCTTTGTATCAAAATAATAATTTATTTTAAAAAAGGAATAAAATAATTTCTGAACTTAGCGAAACAACAAAAATTTCCTATTTTTAATAGTTACCTAAAGTGAATCCAGTAAGCAGACAATTTTCCAAAAAGAGACCAGTCAGTCAACCGGTTCACTTGCCCATTGCATTTCAACCAGCCTCCTACTCTCCCAAAAGAGTGCATCCACAGAATTATCGTCACTTGGAAGATGCATCTTTGGGTCTTCCCAGTATACCAGAGATGGCATTCAGGAGTTCTGAAATCCTTCAGGATGCACCTCCACAAAATTTGTATGCATCTTGTAATGGTAAGCACCATTTTTTGTCCTTTTTTAACAGTTAGATGCAAATGTGTTCCTACTTCTAAATTTTCCATTTTGCTTTGATAAACAATTGCAAATTAAAATTTACTGTGGTTTTTATAAAGCATTAAAATTTTAAACCAGTGCAAATAATATATATTATATAATCTTTGTGTTATAAATGGCTGAAAATTAATTATAAATTTCTTAAATAAAATTTTATATATCTAATTAAATTATTGGAAAATGTAAAAGTCACTGGAGAAAAAGAATTACATATTGCTTTTACAATTTTTAAATGTTCACTTACTAGAACAAAATATTAATGTAATGAGAATGTAATGCAAAGCAATAAATATGTAGTTTAATGGAAATTAGTTAGTATATGTGAAGCCTAGTGGCTGAGTGGTAATGCATTCCGCTTCCACACCGCAGGTCTGGGATTCAAATCCTGGACTGGGAAAGGTCAATTCAGCCTTTCATCCCTTCAGTGGGTCGATAAAATGAGTACCAAACTTACTGGGGAACTGAACACTGGGGGCTTCGCATTAGACTGACTACTTGACCAAAACATCTGCACATGTATACTAAGATGGGCACAGAGTAGGCCTTAGCCCTCATAGGCTGTTGTGCCACTAAATTAAGTTCAGTTAGTACATGGCAGTATAAATATGCTAATACTTAAAAATATAGTGTGATTTAATGTTATCAAACAAAACTTTTAAGGTAAGCTCCCATTTAGCTTTAAAAACATTTATTTTTTTTTTTGTTTCAATATTAAGGGAAAAAAACATACACACATGCACATTTAATTATAATATTAAATAAAGTAAACAGTTTTATATAAAAGAAGTTAGAACTGAAATGACATATGATGATGGATAATATTGATATATGATTTTCTAATTTTTTTTGTAAATTGATGTTACAGCATTGGATGGCCCATGTGTTTATAGTTCCTTGTATACAACAGTCAATGCTAATACTACCATGAAAACACGGAGTCTCCCCCTTTGGGGGCGCTCAAAACCAAGACCTCTTTCAACAGAAGATGATTTGAATGAACTCTATGCTAAAGTAAGTAATGTTTATTTATATAAGCATGAACCTATATTTAATTTAAAATATTAACTCAATACTTGGATATTTTATATCTTAATACATTTACCAGGTATTTGGAGGAAAATAACGGATTGTATAATGTGGTATAATTAAGAAATAAGGACAAAAATGATCTAAATTAAAAAAATTTTTACCCCAAGTTTTAAAATAAGATTTCTTAAAATGCAAAGTGAGTCAAACTGTATGTAAGGAGTCCCTAAAGATGAAAGTTCTTGAATAAAACTGTAAAATTTAAAACCTAACTTATAATTTAACAAAGATTGATTTAATTTCTATTTGATTGATATTATTTAACTTTTTAAAACGATGTTTTGAGAAATGTAGTGTTTCCTCCCCTTACCAGGAGGCGCACTGTGTCCCCCTACCGTAAGAATGTGTTGTTTGTTTTTGAAATAGATAGCTTCTCGGCACCGGCGCGTTAGGGCGGTGGCCAGAATAGAGAAATTTCCCGCGTGGATAGTTACAATTTGCGTTTAATATTTCTTTTTATGTGTTTACTGTAAATAAAGTGCTGTCCTCAAAAAAGACGTATGTTGGATGAAACCTCAACAACATCATACCCAACACATCACACTGTCGCATTAACGACAGGATCGAAACTTGAGTGAAGCAAGACATCAAAAGGAACTACGAGGTAGGCAATCCTTTTGTTTTGTTTGAGTGAGTTCAGCAACTGTTATTTACAAAATTTTGGGGGTTAATTCATTTAGTATAATTCCTTTCAATCATGTTTCGTGGAGCGAGAAAGGAAGAATTAATATTAATTGCTGATGAATTAGGAGAGATAATAAATCCAGAAATGAAAGTATTGGATTTAAAAAATTTAATTTTAAATAGCGACAAATACAAAACCGATAAAGTGTTTATCGATGACTATTTGGATTCGATTATCGCGGATAGAAAGTCGAAAGAAGAACAAGAGCGTTTAACGGAACAATCGAAACTTGAGTTTGAAAAAATAAAACTCGAACAAATTAAATTAGAAATAGAACTCGGTAAAATAAATTTAGAAAGGGCTAAAGTGGATAGTCAAAGGGATAGCAATGATTTGCAGCGAATAAATCCCGAAACAAATCAAACTTCGATAGAAAATTTCATTCAAAGTGTGCGCACATTATCTCTTCCGATTCCTAAAAAACAAGAGGGATGGAATTTATTTTTTTCTTCTTTAGAGCGTTCTTTTAAAACCAAAAATGTGCCGGATGAATTTAAGGGAGATTCTTTTAAATTTGCTAGGTGAAAAAGCCGAAAATATTTTAGTTTATGTAAAAGACGAAGAAATAGGCGATTATGATAAATTAAAAAGTTTAGTTCTAAGAGAATTTGAGCCAACGCCTTTAATTTGCTTGCAAAATTTTCAAAAAGCGAAACGAATGCAAAATGAAACGCATGTTCAGTTTGCATCTCGTTTATTAACCAATTGGGATCAATACTGTCATTTGAGAAATGTCAATGATTTTAATTCTTTAAAAGAGTTAATTGTTAGCGATAAAATATATCAAACGCTAGATGATGAAACTGCCGTTCATATAAATATCAAGCAGGAGCAAAGCTGGTTTAAACCAATTCAAATGGGAAAAGAGTGTGACATGTTTTATGCTTGTAAAGGAAGAACTTTTTCCGAGTTTTCACATAAAGCATGTCATAATCAAAATGGCTTGCGAAATGATTTTAAATATATCCCTCCTCACTCGAGACGAGACAAAACAAATCTTAATTCGAAAGAAAATAAAATTTATAACTCAAAACAAAGTAAAGTAAATAAAAAAATAGAATGTTACATTTGCGGTGAGAATCATTTAGCTCGAGATTGTAATAAAAAATATTCTAAATTAAAAAATGAGAAAAAAGAGACTTCTCAAGTACAATATGTACAACCGAAAGTTGACCTTGAACCTTTAAAATATGTTATTATTTATATTAACGGGAAAGCAATAAATTGTGTTTTGGATAGCGGAACTCAAATTTTTATATGTAATTCTAATATTTTTCCAGATAATTCTAATGATGCATTCGGAAAGATTACTTTAAGCTCTGCATTTGGAGAGAATGTAGAAGCAAAACTAATTAAAACCTCTATTACTATTGACAATAATTCTTTGAATCATCCAATGGATTGCTTGGTAGCGATCATGGATAAATTAAATGCTGAGGCTTTAATACCTCCTTCTTTGTATGAGGCTTTATGTTCCATAAATAATGAAACAAATGAAAATGATATTTTTGCCGAATCGGTTGATAGTTTTACTCCGTTTTCAAATGATGAAAATGACGCAGAATCCGAGAACAAAATATTTTATGTTGAGAGCGACTCAGATAATTTAAATTTTAATTCGGATTACAGTAAAATGAAAGATGAACAGAATAATTGTGATTCTCTTAAAAAGGTTCGTGCAGAGTTAAAATTAAATAAAGGAAATTTTTTATTAGTTGAGGAATTAATTTATCACAGGGATAAAATTCTAAATGAACCCGTAATGCAATTAGTTTTACCACGTTGCAGAATAGACAAAGTGATGAAACTAGCACATGAGTCAGTTTTTGGAGGTCATATGGGGGTAAAGAAAACAAAAGAGAGGATAAAATATAATTTCTTTTGGCCAAATATGTCTAGGGAAATTGCTGAATTTGTCCAGACATGCAAAGGGTGCCAGCTTCGGAAATCTGAGAAAATTGGAGATAGAGCTCCCATTACACCTATTGTCCGTCCGGAGCTTCCCTTTGAGATAGTAAACATTGATGTGATCAGACCTATTCAACCACCATCGGGTAGAGGGCACAAATATGTCCTTTGTATGATGGATCAACACACACGTTGGCCTGAGGCAGTACCACTTAGATCACTTACAGCCAAGACCGCATGTGACTCTTTATTGCAAATATTCTCGAGGACTGGAATTCCGAGTATAATTGCCAGTGATCAAGGCACAAATTTCAAGTCGGCTCTAACCCAAGAATTTACGAAAAGGATTGGATCTAGTCCTAGGTTTTCCTGTCCTGGCTATCCGGCCAGCAACGGACTAGTTGAAAGATGGAATAGGGTGTTGAAGGACATGCTTCATCACGTTATTCGTGAAGAACCAAGAAACTGGGATCGACAGTTACCTTTTCTGTTGTTTGCATACCGTGAAGTACCAAACACTACCACTGGTGTATCACCATTTAGGTTACTTTATGGCAGAGAAGCTCGAGGGCCGTTGGCAATTCTTAAATCATCCTGGGCAGGCGAAATACATCTTCTGACGAACATTTCCCAGTCAGCTGCTGATTACCTTCAGGAAATGAAGATCAAGATGGAAAAAGCTGCTGAGAGTGCATCTTTAACTGCTGCTCAGAAACAAAAAAGCTATGGAGATTACTTCAACAAGAGGTCATCCGTAAAGAATTTTAGCATCGGAGAACAAGTTGTTTTGCTGATACCAGATTCTAGTAATAAGATCTATGCTAGATGGACTGGACCTGGAGAGATAATGCAACACCATCCACCCCATTCATATAAAGTTAAACTCCCCGACGGAACTGTAAGACATGTTCATGTGAATAAGATCAGGAAATACCATCCTCGTGCACTTGCAGTTATTTTTGAAGATGACCACAAATTCGGAGAAATCCATCCCACTCCTAATTTATCGAGATCCACATCTGAAAGAGTTATACATGAAACCGATCTGAATCATTTGAAGGAGACTGAGAGAGAACAAGTGTTAGCAATTCTTCTAAAACACAGTACACTATTCACAAGTGATGTGAAAATAGCCAAAGTAGGAGCTTCGTAGTGTGCAATTACTATCGTGAGTATATATCCAGATATTCTGAACTTGTGTATCCATTGACCGAACTCACCAAAAAGAGAGTACCTGATTCCATCCCATGGACTGAGAAACATGACTTCTCATTTCATCTTCTGAAAAAGGCTTTAGCGGAAGCACCTTCTCTATACTCTCCAGTGCCTGATAAATCGTATACCATTCATTCAGATGCATCACAAATTGGCATAGCTGCTTGCCTGTCACAAAAATGTGGTGATAAGTGTTACCCAATTGCTTATGCCAGTCAAAAATTGAGCAAGACACAACAGTCATGGTCAACTATTGAACGAGAAACATTTGCTATTGTGTGGAGCTTAAAAAAGTTCGCAGTATGGGTATTTGGGACTGAAATTGAATTTTATACTGATCATAACCCTTTACCTTACTTGACAAAGAGTGCACCACAATCTGCGAGGCTACAAAGATGGGCTTTTGCTCTACAAAAGTTCAATGTGACAATCAAATATTGTCCTGGTGTGAAAATGCCTCATGCTGATGCACTCACGATTAGTGTAACAAGTGTGCCTTTCAATTTTAAAAGGAACATTTTAGATTTAGTGAACAATATTTTCTGAATCTCATTTTATATATTTCGTTATATTATTTGTGTATCTATTTACATTAAAAAAAAAATGCTAATGTTTTTTTTTTTTTTTAGAATTTGATTTCAAATATTTTTTAACTAACTGTTGTTTATTTTGTGTATTTCTTAAATTTCAATTTTCTTGATTATTATGGTATAATTATGGATATCAAAATGCTATTCTTAATTTAGTTATGTATACATATCTTTTTATATTTTTTCTTTATGTGTGAGATAATGCTAGTTACTTATATCTTAGTGTATGATATTAATGTATATTATTTCATGCTCATTTATTTTATTATCAGATTGAGTATCATGTGTGACACTTCAATCTTGTGTGGGGGGTGTAGTGTTTCCTCCCCTTACCAGGAGGCGCACTGTGTCCCCCTACCGTAAGAATGTGTTGTTTGTTTTTGAAATAGCTTCTCGGCACCGGCGCATTAGGGCGGTGGCCAGAATAGAGAAATTTCCCGCATGGGTAGTTACAATTTGCGTTTAATATTTCTTTTTATGTGTTTACTGTAAATAAAGTGCTGTCCTCAAAAAAGACGTATGTTGGATGAAACCTCAACAACATCATACCCAACGCGACATCACAAGAAACTATAACTATCTTCACTTAACTCAAGATAGATTATGAAGAAAACCACTTCTAAATATTTTAAATTTCCTTCTCCTTTAAAATAAGTTACTAATTTAACAGAATTCAAAGTGTTGACTGAGATTGATTTTTATGTGCCATAGTAAGTAAATTTTTTAAAAATAATCTTTCTTTCATAATTTAATTTTCTCAAAAAGTTTAATATATATTTAGTTATATATTGGATAGAAAAAAATTAATACAATTGGATTCCACTATCAAGTACGATTTTAAAACAAAACACACATTAAGATTTGTATAATCTTAATTTTTTAAAAGGAAAACACAATATTGAGATTTCTATAACTAATAAAATGTAAAGAATATAAAATATTTTAATATTAGATTTTTAAAAAATGCTTATAATTTTTTTTAGGTAAGTTTCAGCAAAAAGCGCAAGAACCGAATGCGAAGTGATAGTGCTGCTGCTATAGCTGTCAACAAGAGCCGTACTTCCTACTTAACAATACCATTTACACACAAGGATACTGATTCCCTGGTTGACAATGAAGCAGTGGTTGTCTATGATGAACGAACTGCTCTTTAGTCTGTTCAGATGTCAGTGTTAAATCCGTCTCTCATCATTTTCTAAATCAAACTTTCTCACTTAAGGTTTATCAATGTATTTTCGAAATAAGTAAATGCATTTCCATACTTAAATATCATATTATAGCATAATGTAAGTTTAGGGAAGGTTAGTAAAGTATTGAGGCATTTTTCAAGAATCAAAAGTGTAAATGAATGTCCTTTTGAAATATGTGATTTTCCTTTCATATTTTATTAATATGGCACATTTCAGTATGTTATTTTCTAATTTTGGATTGATCATTTTTAAATATCTCACTGTTTTGTGTCTTATAAGGGATACTTAACTAAAAGAGCCTAAAATGTGACTTAAAATCTTTTATAGTAAGTTTTTTTAAGCTATATTTTACTACATAATTTGTATTCATGTTGTAAAGATGAAGGATATTTGTAGCTATTTTCCGTGAAGTAGTTTTTGATGTGAGCTTGTATTGAAACTAATACACAGTTATACAGACAGCATTTCTCTAAAATCTATTTAGCCATTTACTGTTTGTAGATAAAAATCTGTGATATCATATTTACCATAATCAGTATCTAAATTTGAATACATTTCTAAGACTTCTAACCCAGCAATGTAAAAATTTAACTTTTTATAAGTATTAAGACAAAATTATATAAAAAAAATTGATTACATAAATATCTTTTCAAAACTGGTTTGTGAAGTTGATTGCAAGGACTCATAAATTTTGTTTAATATTCACCCATTTTATCTTGTAAATAACTATTAGCTAGACTGTGTTAAAATTAGTCTGTGTTCTTGGCTTTTCCAATGATAACCAATATTGGCCTACATATTTTATTCTTAGAGATTAGAGCTGGGGCATTTTATATTTATCTCTTGCTTTGTATAGTGCCATTTAATGAACATTGTCATATGTAAGAATTGTGAAAAACATAGCAATAAATATGGCTTTTCAATTCTTTTAAACTGGTTAGAACAAATCAAAATGGTTGAAAATATATAAATAGTGTTTTTTCAACTAACAGTTTTTATCAGATGTTAATATTGAGTTCTTTAACTCTATTAAATTGTTATCAACTGCTGTTTTGACTTTCAACGAATCTCATTTTCTGGTGTTCTAAATTGCACTCTGTAGTATTTGTGTAATTAATACAATAAATTGTAGAATTTGAAGTTTTTAATAAGCTCATAATTTTACTGCATATTTGGTTGATATCTTTTACAGTTGAGCTGTATTTGTTAATTTTAAAAGATGTTTACTGCAGGTCAGTTTGCTGTATTTCTTACTGGAAGGTATTTAAAAGCTTGTATTATCGAATTCAGAGCAATTTTGTAATATTTAGAAATAAAAATACACACTTAAATACTTGTTTCTGTCTACTGTAGATGCATGAACTCTTAATGCATTTAATTAAACATCACTATAGTAAAAAGGGGTGGGGAAAATTACCATGAACTGGCGATATTTTTATGTAAACATTTGCTTTTATTATCACACACAACATGACAATTTAACACAATTTCAGGAGTATATAAAACTGAAAAAATGCAGATAAAATAAGACACGTAGCATCAAATCTACATTGTAGGTCTAAAAATGCCACATTTTCCCTATGAATAAAGTAACAGAATATTTTCACTCTATATCCTCAGGTCTTACAGGATGTGCAAGTGGTACGACAGACTTTTTATTTACATCTCTTGATAATGCCTTTCTCATATCTGAAATATATAAGAAATTAAAAGTCTTGAAAATTGCAATTTTCAACATTTTTGTACAGCTATTTTGTTAGAGAACAGTGAAAAGTTTTTCATGTGGATTATGCATTGTTTTGAGTTAATTTAAAACTTTTTAAATTGGTTACTATAAAATTTTGTTTCATTTATGCATGATATTTGTCAGCATAACATAAATTGGATATTATTACAACCATGAAACTTATACTTGGATTATCTATAGCTATTTCTATAATGTATCATTTACATTGTTAGTCCTCTAAAAAAATATAAAGTTCCTTAGGATCAAATGCTTTACACTTATATAATTTTTTTTAAAAATTAACATCACACCAAAACCAATGGCGATGAGCCTCATCAAATGAATAAGGATCACTTCAGAACTGGCACCTCTTTCCCCAAAATTCCACATGACAACATTGGGGTTTGACTGATTTAATGTGCATTATTTAAGTTATTAAAGATGCAACAACTACAGCCACAAATTTGTGACAACAGCCATTGGTTTATTTCGGCCATTTGCTGGATAAAGAATAATTTAGAACTCAGACTTTTCAAAATGTGCAGTTCTTTTACTAACCCTATGTATGTCATGTAAGGAGGAGGATAGTTTGAAAATACTTGGATGACCCTTAAAAACCTTTGCTTCAGCGATACAATTTTCAAATTTTGCTTGTATTAAAACTAATCAAACGATTTTACTACATATTTTAAAACAATTAACAAAAACTTACCAAATGCATCTTCATCTGGATCTCCAGAATAATATTCAAGAACACGTCTATAAACGCTGTATCCTAATTGTTTATACATATCTACAGCGACTTTGTTGGAAACACGTACAAAGAGGTCTACAAAGTATGCTTTTTTTCTAAAATAGAATGAAGAGTGTAAAAAATTACATAAATGAATCTGTACCCTACAAGTAAAAAACACTAGCTCCGTTCTTTTCTAGAAATTCTTCTGTTTCATAAAAAAATTCAGCTTAAATTGACTGAAATGTCTAAAATATTACTTCAATTGTACATTTGTGTGGAGATAAGTGCTTTTGACTTCCAGAGTACAGAAAGATGCCAAAATTAAATATTTTTTATGACATATATTGAAAGATTTTAAATGGAATGTATAATAAATGTCTACAAGAGCATTATGGTGGCATCAGAAGACAGAATTTTTTTAGGAGGTGGGAGAAAAGTTAAACATTTCAATACAAGAAAATAAGTTCTATTGTTTTTAATAATTTATTTTATGTAAGATAAAAAAATAATTATACTCACTAATTGCCAAGGCAGATTAATAAAGAAGAAAAGAAAATTAGATAATTATGCACATTTAAAAAAATAGAAATGAACAATTAAAATATTCTAATAGATTACTTTTTTCTAATATTAATTCCTCCCCCAAAGAATCAATTCATAAAATTAACATGAAGAATTGCTGATTCACCATTGCACTAAAAATACTCATTTATTGTACTCTGCTGCTTTTTTACTCATTCTTTAACACTTTCATTGTGAAGAACAAGATGACTCGTCTTACAGGATACACAAACAAATCATTATAGTGAGAACTGTTATTGATTGCAACTGATTATTAATTTTCAAAGTAAAATAAACAAGTTTTAAAGGAATTTGTGTTTTGTTTCAATTTTAGTGCTGTGGAGAGCAGTGCAGAGGGTGGGACAAATATACACCATTGCTGTGATTAAAGTGTTAAAATTTTCTCAGAAATTGTTTTATTGCTTATTATGAGGTTAGAAAGAACATTTTAAGAAAAAAATTTAAAGTAAGACATGAAACTTTTGCATCTTAAAGATCAGACAGTTTGATAATCGCAAAAAGATATATGTCATAAAATAAATTTAAAAGGGGGAAAGAAAGAAAAAGAATCATACAGAATTTTTTTGACAGGTTATATATTAACGAGCATAGGAAATTATATGAAATAGTAATCAACAAAGAAAAGGATATACAGTCGGTCCTCCATTGTTAGAACCTCTATTTTATTAACTTTTTTCTGGAACCAAGAACATTTTAAGGCTTTCTTCGTTAAATAACCTCCATGTAACAAAATGTATTTTCTATTCACAAACTTTTTCCCTCATGGTTCACTTTTTTTCTCCCCATTTTTAAAATATTTCTGGACACTTAAAATTATTCTCTCTTTTAACACATTTTACAGTGATCAATGACTCTGAACTGGGTTTACCTGGTGCCTAACTCACCAAGAAAAATAAAATTGTTGTAACTCTGAGCATTTCATTTTTTCAAACTAAATTAACAAACTTTACCAGTAATTAAACTTAAGAATGCAAGTGGTAATGCATGCTTAAAATTACTTGTAGGCTTCAAGTTAGGAAAAATGTCATTTAAATTCATTAATTTTAATATAAAACTATTTTTTTAAAGTTGAAAATACAGTGCATTCCTGGACAATGTCCCCCCCCCCCACCGGCTTTCCTTACAGATTTCTTTTTGATGGGTAAGATATATAAAATAGATATAAATTTACAAAACAAAAAAAAAAAAAAATACTGAAAGAGGAATCTTAAAAGAATTTTTTGCATAAACTTTTGTTTGGGGATTTAGCGACTTTGTTAAGAGGTCCCGTTGTATATATAAATTTAAGTAAGAATAAGAAACTGAAAGAACCTAAAAATAACAAAACATTTTCTAATTCTGGAGAAAAGAAATCAGTATATAATTGTAAGTCATTGGTCTCAAACTGAGTGATAAAGGAATCAAAATTTAAAGTAAAATTTTTTGTTTAAAACTTTTTAAAAGAAAACATTTCACATGCTATGCAACTTAAAAACTTATAGCACATAATCAGATTTAATTTTAAAAATATTTTTAGAGTGCAGTTCTATATATTAAAAACAAAATAGTTTAAGAATATTACTGTTAATTTGTTGCACCTTATATCAATTATAAAGGTTTGATATAATATATGAAGTGGCTTAAGAGCTAATAACATTTTGAAAAATTTGAATATAAATGATGTATGTAGCTTATTTAATATTCTATATTCAAAACGATACTAAGATCTTTACTTCCCACATATTTTGGACATAAATATGGAAAGAATAAAAGCTCCAATACAGTAATGTATTACAAATCTCCAAAAACTGTGCAATGTTTCCGAAAAGAGATAAAAAAATGTTATTTATAGTGGTCTTCAGTTGATATACACTGAATATTTAAAGTATTATATTATTAAAAATAAATCTGAAAGGAACTGCATTGGAAATATCAAGACAATCACTATTATAAAAGCTCTAAGGTGGTCTGGTAAAATATTGATATTATAATTGGATGCTTAATACTTTTGGCAATGAATATATGACAAAAATTAATATTAATATGATATATATATATATATCAGTACAAGAGAAACATTAAAAAGATAATGACAATGTTCAGGGATCAAGAAATGACAGCCTTTGCAACTGTCAATATATAGGCTGTTCAAATATTAATAATACCAGATACAGATTTTCTAAGGTTATCAGAATAATATTAGTAGGTAAAAAAGGAATTTCCAAATTCTTATATACATTATAAAAGCAATTATTAACTAAATGCTCTTCTCTATTCAGAGACAAGTACATGTATATAAATGAATGAAATATTTATGGCAAGAAAAAATTAGCAATGAAAATTGGGCATTTTGATAATTTTCAAAGCTGCTCACCTTTATTTAAAAATGCCCCTTTTTGTAATTTGATAAACTTAACATAAATATGTACATGTCTTTCTAAAAATTTCTCCAATTGTTAATAATAAATGAAGGGATATATGGCTTTAAAATATTTCCAAACTCGTACTTCAAAATGAACAAATCTATTTAAAAGTGTTATAGTTGACTCAATATTTTATTCATAATGCAAATATATTTTAAAAATTAAAATAATTATTCACAAAATATTTCTGACATTAAAATTATTTTCAGGAAAAAACTTACTTAATTTCTAATCATTAACAAAATAACATCATTTCAATTGTTAGCTATGATTAAAATGATTTTATAATTAATTTGCTGATTGAAGATCTATTTATGTATTGAAAGATTTCATTTAACTTGAAGCGAACTCCAATTGTAAGTTCTATTTTTAACTATCAGTTTGATGAACTAGATGAAAAATCACATTTTAGTACTAGTCTCTCAAATCAATCACTGTCATGGGCACCTTCAAAATGTGATTTAAATCATAAATTACCTCTCAGTTTTTCACCATCTAATTAAACGGTTCTTGTGTAATAACACCATACAGTGATTTATCATCAAAGATTACCAGCAATCTAGAGATTAATTGCAAATTTTTTTACAAGTTATGGTAACCTATTGGAAGCCATCCTAAAGACGATTACTTAAATTTGTTGAAATTCAACAAAGATTGTCAATGCTATGTGGCAAAATATGTAAGTATCTTAGAATATTATAATTAGAAAGTACAATAAAATAATGTACAGTTTCAAATATAGGCACTTAACTGAAATTACTAGAATGAAACTTCAATAGATTTTAAATAATTGCAACCCCTTGCAAGATAATTTATACATGGTTAAAATTTGGTTCTTATTTATTTATAAATCTTTTTCTTGATGAGATAATAATTATCATAATATAAAAAAAATATGATAAAAAATCATGAAATAATTATAACAAAAATATCTTACTTTTCGGATATATCTTCTAACCCAGCCATTAAAGTTGCAGCTAAGCCTAAACGCCGGTATTCAGGAGCGACAGTAAGAGCAGTTACGTGCCCATGCCAATTTTCACTATGACCTTCTGCTTTTCCCATAACTGTAAATAGAGACATAAATCTGCACTCAGCTTTACCAATTTTAAATATTTAAACTGAAAAATTAGTTATGTGTAATTAATGTGATTCAAAACATATATAAAAAATTTAATTTGTGACTAGAACACAACTTTTCTAGATTTTAGGTAATTCAAGTTCATGATTCAGAAATAAGCTTAAATGTTCTAGTTATGTATTAATAAGGTTAAAAAAACTTTTAAATGCATAACGCATACATATGCATAAAATCATTCTATTTTTATTTTTCAGAACCAAACAATAAATTGGATTATGGTTATATAAAAGACTTAAAGAAAAAATACATAGTATAACCCAAAAGTTTGAGGACAAGGTGTAGAAAACCTTACCCTGAATAGTTCACAGCACCAAAGCACATCCACCTTCAAAGTAGTCCCTTTGGACAATGATACACTTCTGCCAGCATTTGCTAATTTCTGGAAGCATAGCTAGAAGCCATTTTTTGCACCCTCCCATAAGGCCTCCTGTGATGCTACCTTCACTTCATCTGATGACACAAACAACACTCCTGCAAATGTTTTTTCCTTGATGGGAACAGGAAAATGTCACATGGAGCTAAGTCTGGTGAATAAGGGTGAGGTGGAAGCACAATAGTGTGAGTTTTGGTGAGGAACTCTTTTTCCAATTGGGATTGATGTGTTGGTGCGTTATCATGCAAAAGATACCAGTCGTCACTCTGGCAGACCATTTACGACAAATGGATTCCCTCAAACAACATCTTCCAGAAGTGTATAGACTCAGCAATTTGTCCAAGTGTTCGACGATGATCTTTTCAAACACATTCAGACACCAATGCGACATTTTCCCTGTTCCGTGAAATCGAAGGTCATTCATTGCGTTCATTGTATTTTATGGATTCTCAGCAGAGGCGTAGCTACCGCTGTATCAATGATACGTGGCCCCAACATGTGCAACAACAATCCCGCTAACAGGGTTCTTATATAAAAAAAAGGAGCCCTGAAAGAATTTTGATACAGGGCCCACCCAGAACTAGCTACGCCAAAGATTCTCAGCCCTCTTTAAAACGCTGATGCTATTCTTAACTTTGGATCTTGACATGGTATATTCACCATACACCTTACTTAGCATTTCTAAAATCTCCATTGGTGTTTTACCGGAGCGTTGACAGAATTTAATGTTCAACACTGTCCAAGAAAAATAATCTTTCTCGCATTGCAGAACAAAGCTAACTAGCTTCGGAAGATAACAGCTGTGCATGCGGTTTGATTACATGACATGAACTAAACCAACCTAGCCAGGTAGGGGAGGGTTGGGAGGATCCATTATAAGTGGTTTAACTTAAGGAACTTGGTTTTGTCGTCAGCAATGGCCGCAGTCCCTGAATTTTTGGATCGTACTACATATGTTATGAATTTATAAAAAAAGAAAAGGAATCCGGTATACCAAACAAATACTTATTTTTAAATACTGTAAAATTAACTCTGATGATACTACACTACTATTGTACTTAAAAAAAAAAAAGAAATTTTCAAAGGAACTGAACTTTTAACAAGATAGTGACAATAGACAGGCTTTTGGGAAATAAGAGAGTTCGCAAACTTAAATATATATATTTAAAACTTATTACTTTTTTATTAATCTATTATTCAAACTGAATTGCTGCTATAGATCTTTCAAAATATTTTATCAGCCAATTGATCTCTTTTTTTGGGGGGGGGGCAGAGCAATGCAATAGTATATGGGCAATTGATTACTTTGAACTGCTGATGTTAACAGATCTACCAGCGAGGCACTTCTTATCTGGGTATGCAGCACTAGAATTCATTCCTCTTTAGAGATAATTTGCTGCCTAATTTGGAAAATTTTTCACAAAGAATACTTTATAAAGAAATACAACTTTTTTATTTTTACTTCAAACATGTACCAGGTTACAGACATTACAAGAAATAAATACAATAAGAAATAACTTACTGTAACCCATGATGTCTCCATTTGGAGCCTCAGCTACTTGAAAATATTCAGGCCAATGAGCTAAATATTGTAAATAGAAAGACAAACCATACTATTCAGTTATTAAGGTGAAATATTCAGTTACATATTTTTAGTCTCTTTTCAATACAGACATAATTCAGATAGTCGCATAAAGTAATTTGATTTAAAAATATTTTATACAAGTAATGTTCACAAATTAACATTCCACAGTTATTCTAAAATAACTTCAAATTATACATGGTTACAAAAAAAATATGCATTTATGTTACAAAGTATGAATTATATATTCCACAAAAATCCTGATTTTAAGAATGTTTGATCATATGCAAATCTCATCAAATAATTTGTTAAAATAAACTAAGAAAAATTATATTTTATTTAAAAAAAATAATAGCATTAAATGGATAATGATAATTTCTTTCCATGTTTATCAACCATAAATAAAATTATATAATATAACAATTGTTTTAAAAAGATTATTTTAACCTAATAAACTCAATAAATAATAATCCAGTTTAATAAGCTATTTTTTTCAAAAACTGTCATTCAGAACTCTTTTTTGTAAATATTTCCAACAGTACTTTCTCCTTTATGTTATGTTGAATTTAACAAGAGTTGAGAATTCCATATTAAGGTTGTTGTTTCCTATGCCACCTGATCTCAACTACGTCAGATTCAGGCCCCCGAAATTCATCATGGCAAGGGGCAAGATGCACGTCTGTTATTGGCTGTAGCCTTGAGCACCATTCAAAATGTTATGTTGAACTTAACAAGATTTGAGAATTCCATATTAAGGTTGTAGTTGTTTCTTATGCCACCTGATCTCGACTACGTCAGATTCAGGCCCCTGAAATTCACCATGGCAAGGGGCAAGATGTATGTCTGTAGCCTTGAGCACCATTCAGGTGACAGTACGATTTAGCTCGGTTCCACCCCAATTTTGAGGGAGAACACCTTGGGGGAGGTTCAGAAGCCTCCCAACTATTTTCCCCTTCCACCAACCTCACGAGAGGGCTTGTGGCTCAATGGCTATTTAAAGTACCCCCATGCCACAAAGGCACTGTACATTAACAAACATATATGTCTTCTCTGGGATTCGAACCCAGGCCCTACGACACAGCAGTCAGCAAAAAGAAATGTCATGTTTTATAATAAGAAGCCCTTTGCCACTATTCCTTTCTTTATTTGCTTTATTATTGTGAAAAATTAAATATTGAATAGACAATAAAGCAAATAAAGAAAGGAATAGTGATATAGGATTTTTTATTATAAAACATGACATTTATTTTTGTATAAAAACTTATTCTACGAACCATGAATAACAGGATCATATTCAGCAGCATAGCATATATATTTTGATTAATACTTTTTAAATATGCAGTGTATTGATATATCAGGGCTTGTATGTTATCACAACCATGTTAACAGAAATCGTAAAGTTCTGGTACCCTGATGTCATTGCTTCATGGCCACAAAGCATGTAATTTTAAGTTGTTTTAATCAATGCTCAAGTCATTTTTATACACATTTAATATCTACATTTCGATTCCCTTTATCCAAATTTTTCTTGTATCATAATCTTAATTTCTAAAATTGAGGTGGTGAGATTTGTTAATAACCGAAGAAAATGTGTTAAAATTACTTTGAGAATACAGCATTTTATCTCAGAAGCACAAACATTCAAATTTGCAAGTCATGGAGTTAGATTTCAGGTAACAGGTGTTTCGGAAATACATTTTTAAAAACCTTAATCAATAAATATATTCGAATAATAAAAGACAATTAGTTCACAAATAAGGTATATAGTATTATCTTGTCAACAATTAACATTGGTAAAATGACAGACACCTGCCAAACAAAAGCCAATAGCTTCCTTGGCCAATAATCCTTCAGAGAATTCAGAAGTAAGAAACAACTCTAATGCATTACTTTGTGTGTTAAGCCATACCATTTGGCAAAAGTTCTTGTTTGGTAAAAATGGCCAACAAAATATTACATAATTATCAAGAATAATCACTTGCCTTTTATAACAGTAATAAAATTTATATAGAATACTTGGGCTATTCTTAAATCTACAGCATCAAAATTAAATAGGATCCTGAACACTGCTTAAATTCTAACAACTTAAAAATTAATTAAAACTTGAAATATAACTGCTGTACAAACATGCATATAATGCAACTAAAATCAACTTTTTACCCTGTAACTTATCATTCTCCTCCTATGAAAAAGTCAACAAACTTTGTCAATGTGGTTGCTATAATATAAAAATACCAATAAATAAATAATTCAAAAATTGTTTTTATGTCATCGATATCAAGGATACAGTTTCTGTCAATGGATCCAAATTCCTGTAAAAATAATAAATATTAGAATGTAACAGAAGAAATATATAAAATCTACTATTATTACATAATTAATGGCACAATGTTTGAAGCACATTGTTCTCAGATTAAAAGAAGCAAAACATCTAAATAAATTAATATTACAAATTTAATTGCTGATTTTGAATTAGCCATAATCAATCAACAGGAAAAGTAGGTGCTTTAGAAATATTTAGAATTCATATTAGCTCATTTTATTTTATTCAAAAATTTTGAGTTTATATAGACACTTTTAAGTTATTTGGACACTATATACTTAAATTTTGGTACAAGTTCGATATACGGACTTTTTTCAAAAATCGCCAAATTTTTTTTTCGGCGACAATAGTCGCCAAGGGAAGCACAGGGTTGCATCCCCCCCTTAGCCGCCAGGAAATGCTGCGATACTTCCCCCCTCCCCTCCTCCTGACTAAACAGTTTTGCAAAGTTCCTGGCTTTGATCTAAGTTTACCTCCCCCCCCCCCGCCACCTCTGTACGAAAATTAATGGTGTGGGGGATTCTTTCTAACTTTAGTAGAAGCATAAAAATGAAACATGTAATATTTTTTTCCTACATAATATTAAACTAAAAAAGTAGTGAAAGGACAAATTTTTATAGAACTAAATGTAAATAGTTAATGATTATTTTAGCAATACTGCATTGAATTTAAGAATAAAAATCTATTTTTTTAAGTGATTCAGAATAGTAATGAACAAATTGTTCTATTTATCACCATTAAGCCTAGAAGAGAAACATTAAAATTTAACATATTAAAGTAAATTAACATTAAAATTAAAGTCAAATTAAATATAAGAAGAATCTTTCTTGCTTACATTGAATAAAATAAATTATAAATAGAATTAACTTGCCTTGCAGCACTTTATATATAAAAAATTGTCACACAATGGCCA
Organism: Trichonephila clavata; assembly: GCA_019973975.1. Lineage (NCBI taxonomy): Eukaryota > Metazoa > Arthropoda > Arachnida > Araneae > Nephilidae > Trichonephila > Trichonephila clavata. Next base: position 60,425 of record BMAO01012747.1, read on the forward strand.
AAGTCATCACTTGTCAGCAAGATAGATTGTGGTAAAAATCATGGTGATAAAAAATCTTGATTAAATTCCCCTTTTAAAGAATTTGACCTAAGCCCCTCTCAGCCCAGTTGATGTCCCTAACAATTTTTAAAAACTTATTGAAACAATCCACTCCCTGCTGTTTGCTTCATTTTCTTAACTTATATACAGCAACAAATGAAATTTTAAATCTATTTTTCTATTGCAGGTAGGGAGTGAATCTGTAACATGCTTCCAAGTGCCTTCTATGGTATTTGTGTGGCAATTCGTTACTGGATTTACAAAATGAAGGCTATGATTTAACGTCAAATGATCAAACCTTCTTGTCCTAAATTTTTAAATGCCTTCCATTTGTTGGAAAAATCATAGTTCCAGGCTCTATCCATTCCTTTAAAATGTTGACTAGAATCTCACAAGATCTGTTGTGTACTGCTTCCCCTCTGAATTCGATTTGTCGACTTCTGCATAATATAGAATAACTTCAATGACAAATTGCCCCCAATCTGCAACTGTACCAGAAGATAAATAGAAATAAGCTTTGGTCTGTTTTGTTCTGGTTCCCATGATCAAATAAGTGAGACGAAAAATCTCATTTAATTTTAGTTTGCTGCAACTGAACCACAAGTCAAGATGTATGGTTTTAGTTGAACTACAAGCCATGATGTATGGTTTTAGTTGAACCACATATCTTGTTATTCCTGGAATTTCTGCTAATCTATGATTAACCATCTAAAATAGAATTTTTCTTCTCAAACTTCATCAGAACATTACAATTTTAGTAAAAAATTCTAATTTAATCAGATGAGTTTTTCTTGCAAAATCTAAAAATAGTTTCCTATCCCTACATATTTCATAAACAAAATCAAGATTAAATACTCCCTTTTTCTCCCCAAATGTGGCCTTTTTGCTAGAAAATAAAACAGGAACTGTTTTTGACAGAACTTTTTTATACTTGGGATAAACACTGCAAATAGTCCCATGGTTAGAGGAAACAGGTTACAATATTTAAAGGTATATAAAATAACAAAGTTTTTAAAATTTAAATTAATCTCTTTATAAATTAATAATAATAATGTAAAAATTGATAGTCAGCCTAATCTATAACTGGAATAATTTATCAATAAGTAAAAATGAATGTTAATAATAAAAGAATATATTTCCTAATAATGACAGAATTAAGTCAACCTAAGCAATAATTAAATAATTTTTCAGTAATTAAAAAGAAATATTAATAAGTAATATGAATAAGAAATAAGGTAATAATAATAAAAGAATTGAAATACAACCTAATAATGAAAGAATATTCAACCTAATCAATAATTACAAATAAACTTTAATAAATATTAAATAACTATTTTTTATAAATAATTTTAATATTAAATAATTATGATTATTTTTTTACTATTAAATACGTTTTCTTTATAAATATTAAGAAATAATTGGAAATAAGGCAGTGAGTTCTTGTCCAGAAATATCTGTGTCTGAACAGTTGAAAAGAAGGGTGTCTGAGAGAGAATTCCATAGACCCCCCCCCCCCAAACATTACTGCTCTGATTGGAAAATTCGTCATAAAACGAAAAACCCTGTGGAACCCGACCCGGACCGGAAAACAGGGTAGACAGAATCTGGCGCAGAATCGCCCGAAAAGGGCGCCAAAAAAACTGCCAAAAAAAAAAGTCCGCATATCGAACTTGTGCCCCAATGGTCTTAATATTTATAAAGAAAACTTATTTAATAGTAAAAAAATAATCATAATTATTTAATATTAAAATTATTTATAAAAAATAGTTATTTAATATTTATTAAAGTTTATTTGTAATTATTGATTAGGTTGAATATTCTTTCATTATTAGGTTGTATTTCAATTCTTTTATTATTATTACCTTATTTCTTATTCATATTACTTATTAATATTTCTTTTTAATTACTGAAAAATTATTTAATTATTGCTTAGGTTGACTTAATTCTGTCATTATTAGGAAATATATTCTTTTATTATTAACATTCATTTTTACTTATTGATAAATTATTCCAGTTATAGATTAGGCTGACTATCAATTTTTACATTATTATTATTAATTTATAAAGAGATTAATTTAAATTTTAAAAAAATTTGTTATTTTATATACCTTTAAATATTGTAACCTGTTCCCTCTAACCATGGGACTATTTGCAGTGTTTATCCCAAGTATAAAAAAGTTCTGTCAAAAACAGTTCCTGTTTTATTTTCTAGCAAAAAGGCCACATTTGGGGAGAAAAAGGGAGTATTTAATCTTGATTTTGTTTATGAAATATGTAGGGATAGGAAACTATTTTTAGATTTTGCAAGAAAAATTCATCTGATTAAATTAGAATTTTTTACTAAAATTGTAATGTTCTGATGAAGTTTGAGAAGAAAAATTCTATTTTAGATGGTTAATCATAGATTAGCAGAAATTCCAGGAATAACAAGATATGTGGTTCATCTAAAACCATACATCATGGCTTGTAGTTCAACTAAAACCATACATCTTGACTTGTGGTTCAGTTGCAGCAAACTAAAATTAAATGAGATTTTTCGTCTCACTTATTTGATCATGGGAACCAGAACAAAACAGACCAAAGCTTATTTCTATTTATCTTCTGGTACAGTTGCAGATTGGGGGCAATTTGTCATTGAAGTTATTCTATATTATGCAGAAGTCGACAAATCGAATTCAGAGGGGAAGCAGTACACAACAGATCTTGTGAGATTCTAGTCAACATTTTAAAGGAATGGATAGAGCCTGGAACTATGATTTTTCCAACAAATGGAAGGCATTTAAAAATTTAGGACAAGAAGGTTTGATCATTTGACGTTAAATCATAGCCTTCATTTTGTAAATCCAGTAACGAATTGCCACACAAATACCATAGAAGGCACTTGGAAGCATGTTACAGATTCACTCCCTACCTGCAATAGAAAAATAGATTTAAAATTTCATTTGTTGCTGTATATAAGTTAAGAAAATGAAGCAAACAGCAGGGAGTGGATTGTTTCAATAAGTTTTTAAAAATTGTTAGGGACATCAACTGGGCTGAGAGGGGCTTAGGTCAAATTCTTTAAAAGGGGAATTTAATCAAGATTTTTTATCACCATGATTTTTACCACAATCTATCTTGCTGACAAGTGATGACTTTGGCCATTGTGTGACAATTTTTTATATATAAAGTGCTGCAAGGCAAGTTAATTCTATTTATAATTTATTTTATTCAATGTAAGCAAGAAAGATTCTTATATTTAATTTATGACTTTAATTTTAATGTTAATTTGCTTTAATATGTTAAATTTTAATGTTTCTCTTCTAGGCTTAATGGTGATAAATAGAACAATCTGTTCATTACTATTCTGAATCACTTAAAAAAATAGATTTTTATTCTTAAATTCAATGCAGTATTGCTAAAATAATCATTAACTATTTACATTTAGTTCTATAAAAATTTGTCCTTTCACTACTTTTTTAGTTTAATATTATGTAGGAAAAAAATATTACATGTTTCATTTTTATGCTTCTACTAAAGTTAGAAAGAATCCCACCATTAATTTTCGTACAGAGGTGGCGGGGGGGGGGGGGAGGTAAACTTAGATCAAAGACAGGAACTTTGCAAAACTGTTTAGTCAGGAGGAGGGGAGGGGGGAAGTATCGCGGCGTTTCCTGGCGGCTAAGGGGGAAGGCGAAGGGGGGGATGCAACCCTGTGCTTCCCTTGGCGACTGTTGTCGCCGAAAAAAAAATTTGGCGAACAAAACATTATAAAACTGATTTATTTTCAGAACGCTAATGAAACTACGAAATGATAGTTAAATCCACTTACACATTATTATAACGAAATAAATCTTCACAAGTGAAAGGTCTAATGGTAGTCATATTGAAATGTTTAAACACACACAAATGAAAAACAAATGCAACAGAATGAAAAAAAAAAATTGAAATTCTCCACTTAAAATATGATAGAACAAAGGAAAATCGTCTTATTTGATTTTCTGCAATTCACACGTGCAGGAAACATCACAACCACCCAAGCTACTTCAGTTCAGTTCAGGTTTTGTGGGATATAGAGCTACAAAGGCTATTATCCCCTGAAAAAACTAAGGATTAATAAATTAATAGATGTCAAAATATTTCATTTTCTGGATAAAAAATCTGAATGATAATTTATTTGACAAAGATTTCTCCAATAGTTCTTTGAAAGTAATGTTATAATGTGGATCAATTTTGAGATAGTGCTTTAATTGATTTCGAGTATGAATATATCTATTGCAGTTTAACAAGATGTGGTCCAAGTCGTTTAAGCAATTACAGATTCTGTAGTTTGCGTTGTCTGATAAATTAAATTTACGTAGGAGTCCAGGAGTGATGATCATTTTACTGAAGATTCGAGTGCATAGGATTTCTTCTCTTCTATTGCTTGTCCATTTAGAAATAGAGCCTATGTTTGGAATATTGCCCAAGTTTTCTAAATATTTGCTTGAACAGAAGTTATCATTTGCTTTTTTAAAATTCTCTTGGTATATTTTTTTTCTGATATCTTCTGAGGCGATCCAGTCGATGTGAACATTAGACTCTGTGACAGATCTTGCGAGATTATCCGCCTGTTCATTCCACAATATATTTGAATGTCCCGGAGTCCAAAGTAGAATTATCTGGTCATTATAATGTGATAAAATGTATATCTTGCTAGCTAATTTATGGATGACACTATGAGATTTGATTGAATAATTTTGAAGAGCAGAGAGGACAGAGAGACTATCAGATAAGATTAGCATATTTTTGTTTGTAACTGACAGGTCATCTAAAGCTTGGCAGATAGCCAGAGCTTCAGCTGTGAAAATAGAATTATTGGGATTGATACTGTAGGCAAAAGAGGAATTTTCCGTAATACCTGAAATTGATGTAATTTGTTTAGTTTTAGAGGCGTCGGTAGCTATTATATAGAAGCCTTGGAAATTACGATCTATTGTTTCATCAAATAAGCCCCTTAAAATCTGTATTGGTAGAGTTTTATCCTGAAATTTGTAGTTATCGACATATATTTTGCATGGGAGAATTGAGAAAGATGTTATTCTGGGGATTGAGATAATTTGACCACTGATAGCATTCAAGGGATTTAATATATTTATAATATTATTTTTTTCTTCCATAATATTTAGATTCATAGAGTCGGGGTTATTGCAATATAATGGAGAAAGGTTTGGTTTGAAATTTGAGAAAGGAAGTAGTTGTTTGCTAGTCTTCGTATTTTGTCGGATAGAATTTCCTGTCCAGCCAGTTTTAAAAGTACAATGTTTGGAGTCCATTGTGGAAGTCCTAATGCAATTCGGAGGGCTTTTGTTTGAATGACATTAAAAGGTTTAAGTTGATTATCAGACCATTTATTTATTATATGGCTAAAGTAGAAGAAAACACTGCAAATAATATTGTTTACGATTTTGATCAGATCTGCAGCTCTTGGACCATGATGCTTGTAGGCCATAGCCTTAATGCTATTAACTTTTTTCAATACTTTGCTATTTAATTGATTTTTTAAAGAAACATTCTGACTCCGTTTGGAAAAGTGAACACCTAATTATTTGATTGAGGATTGCCAAGGTAGTGGATGCCCTTCCAATAAAATATTTGGAAACGTATTAATTCTTTTATTGGATAATTCAGCAATTGTACTTTTATCTGGACTAAGAGATAGCTTCCAATATTTGCACCATTGAGAAATTCTTTCCAGCATATTTTGCAATTTTTTGTGAATATACTCAAGAGAATGATGAGAGCAGTAAATAAATACGTCGTCGGCGTATATTATACATTCGGTGTCGTGTTCCAAGGTTTCAAAAAATCATGCATGTAGATAGTACATAAAAGGAGAGAGAGGACACTACCCTGGGGAAGACCTTGGGAAGATATGCTTTTGGAGGAAAGAAATCCCCTCCATTTGATTTGGAAAAACCGTTGTGTGAGAAACTTTGTGGATCCAAATAGCTGTTTTTCCTGTTATACCAATTTGCAGACATTTATAGAGAAGACCATCGATATAAACTGAATCGTATGCGCTCTTTATATCTAAACTTATTCCTACAAAATATTTCTTTTGGGATTTTGCATCCGCTATTGCTTTTTGAATAATATATGTAGCACTTCTGCTATCTCTAAAAGGGACGAAACCGTAATGTTGAGGATGAAGTTTTCTTTCTGCAGCTAAAAAGTAGCTTAATCTATTGGTTAGGACTCTTTCAAAGGTTTTTGAAAAGATGGAAGTCAGTGCTATTGGTCTATAAGATGAAATTTGAGATTTGTCTTTGCATTGTTTAGGAATCGGGAGGATGACCGTGTGCTTCCAAGAGTTTGGAACTATTGCATTATCGAATAGATTTTGAAAATATTTTAAAATTACTTCACAGCCACTGTGATCAAGCTTTTTAAGGAAGGATGCAGTGATATGATCAGCTCCAGGAGTAGAATTTTTAGAGAGTTTTATTGCTTTGTGAATTTCAGAAATATGAAAAGGTTTGTTAAGAATGTTATCCGGTTTGTGGAAAAAGTCCAGAGGAATTGGTTCGTGATGAGGGTTTTTAGTTGCAAAAAAATCCGCAAAAAATATTTGCTTGAATTTGAGGATGAGTAATGACTCTATTATTTATTTGAAGGATATTATGCTTATCTTCTATATTACTAGAGGTGGAGAGCTTCTTAAGAACATTAAAAAATATCTTTGGATTAGAAACGTTGTTACAAATATTATCCCAATATAATCTTTTGGCACTTTTAATATGAAATCTGAGTTTACTAGCATATTGCTTGTATTTGATCCGTAATTGAGGAAAAATGCTTCGTATAGCTTTTTTCCTGAACTTTTTTTTTAATTTATAAAAATTATGGCAAGTACCATTCCACCAAGGAGGGAAAGATTTGTTAGAAATTTTTATTTCTTTACTATTATTATGTATAATTTTTGAAATTTTGTCAGTAAGATTATCTATATTTTCTTCTGGATTGCTTAGTATAATCTCCACTTCTTCTTTCACAATCTGCCAGTTAGTTTTTGTTACAAATCTTTTACTCGGCTTTCGTATAGAAAATTCTGTTATTACTGGACTATGATCACTATAAAAAAAACCAGCTGAAACATAACAATTAGTATATCCATAGAGGTTTGAGGAGCAAATTGTAAGATCGATCAAAGAGGATTTACCCACTGAATTTCTATAAGTAGGAACTGTTGTATTAAGAAGTATTGAATTTGATTCAGTCAACCAATCAACGAAAATATTACTGTATTTGGAACTGTGATCTGATCCCCACATCGGATGATGCAGGTTAAAATCGCCAAAAATGAAGAAAGGATCTGTTAAAGATTCGAGAAAGGTTTTGCTTATAGTAATATTAAGTCCACGTGGTGCATAGATGTTTATAACATAAAAAGAAATGTCTTTAATATTTATTTTAACTACAAGAGATTCCAAGTCTTCTATTTGTGCTGACTGAATAGGAATTTGTTGGGCGGAGACATTCAGAGGAACGGCTATTATTAAACCACCTCCAGGTCTATTTTGTCTGTCATTTCTGAATATCTTTTTCCCTGGAATATTAAAACTGTCTTCATTTGATAAAAAGGTTTCTTGGAAAATTAAAATATCTGCTTGCGAAAAGGGAGGGATGTTTAACCAAATGGCTTTATTTTTTAGGCTTCTACAGTTCCATTGTAAAAAATGCATGAATTTAGAAAAGGGGAAAAAGGAATATTTCACCGAAATATCAAAAAGATTCCTCCCCTTTGAGGAACAAATAAAAAAATAATTTATTAAAGTACTGGAGTGAAACATATGTACAGAAAATTAGAACGTATAAATAGAGAATTTTTTTTATCCGATTTCAGTGTTGAGTATATTCCACTTTTGCCAGATCCGCCTGAAACTGGACCCGTGGGGGGATTTAATGTGACTGAAGCTTTTTTCTTTCTTCCAGGGGGAGAGCAATGCGTCGTCGAATCTATTATGCTACATACATGAGAAAATACAGTTTCCATTGATTTCTTTAAAGTTTCCATCAGGAATGCCGTTTGTTTTTCTAATAATGTTTGGAAAGCAGTCATCATTTTATCAAATTTTATATCTATGATTTCCTGAATGTTAACATTTTCTTGTGTGTTTTTTTAAGAACTGCCGCAAAATTTTTGGAAGTAGATTCACGAAAACGTCGTCGTGCCTCACTTAGTGTTATATGGTGCCTACACTTCAATTCTATAATTTGTTTTTCTTTAATGAACAAAGGACAAAGAGAAGAATTTGCCGGATGATTGCCCTTACAGTTAGGGCAGCTCGCATTTACTGTGCACGTTCCTTGATGGGAAGAACCACAATTACAACATATAGCTGGACTCTGACAAAAACGAGATGGATGCAAAAAACTGAAACAGTTAGTACATTGCCTAGGTCTGTCAATAAATAATTGAATTTTATGATTAATGAACCAGAGTTTAACATTTTCTGGTAATACCGTTCCAAGTATGGTAATCAGAACAGGAGATATTTCAGGACTTGTCCCTGCTTTTATAAATCTGCGTATTTCTACAATTTCAAAATTATTGCTACTTTGCAATTCCGCAGACAATTCTTCTAAGGATACATTAGTAGGGATTTCGTATAATATGAAACGGGATGTAATACCCTCCCATATGACACTTGTATTAATCGAAACATTCAATATTTGCTCCAAATATAAAATTTGTACTGCACAAACTGGATCCGAAGTAGCAAAACGTAATTTTCCATTTCTAGTAAACGACATATTAGAGATTTGATCATATCTGGGAATTTTACTTTTTATCTCCGTATAAAGTAGTTGCGGGTTAGTTTTGGGAATGACTGATGACTTTTGTTTATTTTCTAAAAATATATTTATTTCTGTTATTTTCCTTTGCCCGGCTCGTAATAAGAGTTCTTTTTCAGACGTAGAAGTGCGGAAGTATTTCATAATCCCATTCCCGGTATCCATCTTTTCTGCCATCTGTATAGTTAATTGATTTTTCACATTGGATTCCTCAATCTTTGCCAGACTCACCTTGAGTCTAATTTCTTAAGTAGAGAAAAAACGAAATTATGCTTACCAAGTCCTTGTAAGAATATAAACTTAAATACCAAAACAAAAAATAAATAAGTTTACTGCTTTCAGAGCAAGTAAACAGAGTTGAACATTCGAACCGAAAATAAACTTTGAATGTACGATAACAGCTTGCCACGTCACAACTTTCTCGGCTTCACGCTTCTTCCTCAAACCATCTGCCTTCCCCCAAGCAACTTAGAACAACCTCATATATTTACGCTAATTTTTCATAACAATCAATAGAACTTTCGATTTAACGACAAGAAAAAGTTTTACACTCACGAGATCCGCCAAGTGGGCAATCACCCAGCAGGAACTAAAAAAATAATGAATCTACTACAATGGTAAATACCTGGAAATTTTAAAACGTATTATTAAAACATTATAAATAATCAAAGCATAAAATTTTTACATTCACGTGATCGGAGAATCTAGTTTTTACACGGCAGAAGCTAGAAAGTCGATGAACGGAAAATGTTAATTACATCAAATCAAAGCACAAAATAAAATAAAAATACAATATAAAAAGAGTAAAATAATAATAACTCAAAATTATGAATCAAAGTTTTTAGTTGTTCACATAAGTTAGAAATTCCATAAATCAGCAAACATGTTAAAATGATGGAAAACTTAACAGGAAATTGATACAATATAAAAACTGCAAAAAAATGTAACAATCAAACATTATAATTCAAAGTTATAAAATACCTAATCAATAAATCTCCCCGCTAGAATTTTATATACGAACATTTCAGCACGAGCGCTATAGCAATAATGATTTTAGTAGGTTCAATTAAGCCAACGATGAACTTGGCGATTTTCAAAAAGAGGCCAAAAATATCAAAGTAACCCACCCTTGTTTGTAGATTATAGGAATATGTGCTGCCAACAAAATTGCGGATTACACGTCCGGTCTTGTTTGTTCCTTTTATCTGTCTCTATCAGCAACTCAGCGGTATTTGTCAATAACAATATTTTGTTATTAGTGATGCCATTGAGAGAATGCTTAAATGTGATTTAGATTTATACATCACGTAATAGTTTATTGAATTATTGTAACTATATCTTCTACAAGGCTTCGAAAATACAGGTAGAAAATTAATATTTTTTGTGTGGAAAAGTTTTATTTCCTTTAATGTTTCAGTTTCAAATTTTAACTGCTCAATAAAACACGTGAGCAATCTCGATATTTATGTGTATGAATGAGTGACAATCTGCTCCTTCTCTCTCTTCGCTCTCTGAAGTTTGATGTGTAGCTGGTAAATCTTTTTAAATATGTTGTGGTACTTCAGATCTACATGAGAATTATATGTTCAATTTCATATTTTTTTATTCAATTGGGAAAATTTCATTTTTGTTTAAATTTATGTCCAGTAAATATTTAATGAAATGATTTGCAAATTGGGCGAAAGTTGATGTCATTAAAGAAATTATGCTTTAATTTGGCATTTGTGCTATTTTCTTTTAAAAAAAATTAACTGGCAAAATCTTATTAGTTTTTAAAATAGAAAACTTTCATGATTTTTTGTAGTTCATTGCTGTTTTAAAATAAAGAGAGGTATAACAAATTTTGGTTTTCAAAACTTTTTAGTTGACTAAATAAGTGATAAGTTTCATAATTTCTGTCTTAAAATAAGGAAAAGTACAACACATTTTACTTTCAATCAGTGTGTCATTGTCATTAACATTATTTATAACTAAGCACTTTTAGTTTTTATTTAACTTTTAGATACAGTTGTATTTTTAACTAATGCCAATTTATATTGCAATTGATGTTGTAGAAACTTAATTTCCATTTTGAAATGTTTATGATGATATGATCTTGATGTTTATTACTATTTATGTTCATTCGATATGGAGAATGAGTTTCCAGGTATAAACCTTGTCCATCTGATCATAATTCTTAATTAGGCATTTGTTTTAAGTCCGTATTTGATTCTACAAAAGCAGGTATAATAATTAATGAATTTTATTTACATTATAAAATTAATTTAGACGAAATTATGACTGTATCAAAGTTTTCCTGAAGCTTATTTTTTGAATTTTTAAAAATATTATAATTTATCATGCAATGGAGGCATAAAATAGATTTATGTTGTATAAAAATGTGATTCATTTAACTAATTTCAAAATGCAAATATCTTTGCAGATATTCAGAGAGCAGAAAATTAAGAGCTAAGCCCATTATATTTTTAGTTTTGTTAAAAAAGTGGCATAGGGAGATAAAAAAAAAGTTTTTTTTTGAGAATACAATATGGGTTTATTATTTATTCTATGAATAAGATTTTTGGGCAAATGTGTGAAATTCTGTCATTATTTTTGTAAACTGCTTAGATTCACAATCAAAAGGAACTATTTGTTGTTTTCCAGAACAGAATTAAGAGAATTTTTGCTGCTAAAATGATTAGTATGAGTTTGGCTGGGATTATCAGGATTTTAAACTTGCACTAGTTTTTGTTTGTATAGTTGGATTGTAAATATTATTACCAAACATAAAGTCTCCAAGAAGTGCAAGATCAGGGGATTGATTCTTGATATTTGGCATCTAGATAAAATCCTAGGAGAGCCCACACCCTTGGTGACAAACCCAAGAAAGCGCTAAATCAGAACGAAATGGCGCCAAGCAAACCCGACAAAGGCTGCAAGTGAATATAGCGGGATATGGTGGATGTGTAATGAAAATATATGTAAACAATACAGAAGTTAATCAAATATATTTCAGATAAAAAAATATAAAAAACCATTTACTTTCTTACAGCTGATTTTTTCCGAATGGAGTGTACAGATGACAGCAGATTTTAAAAATGCCTTAAAGGTCTCATCGCTAAGCGAATGATCATGAGAACACCACCATAAAAATTTTACAAGGTAATGGTCAAACATACCTTCGAACATAATCATTCATACATCTTCCAAACCACATTTTAGTTACATGCAAAATATCATACTTGCTTAACTTACTATTAGAAAACCATGAATTCTTTCTTATACTTCTGCAAACATCATGCGCATTCGTACCTTTTTTCCGACATCTCCATTCAAATCCATCCAAAACAACACTCTTTTGTTCGTATAATCCCATTTGCTCATTACATTTAGGACATTCATAACTCGAAGCAATCAATCTTTCCTTCATACACCATTCAATCAATTCTTTCTTACCTTTCGCATTCAAGAAAGTAAAAAATTCTAAAAAAGGTGTATTCACTCACACATGCAGTTATACTTCCAATTCGGCGCCCAACAACAAAATGATGAAATTCGAAATGCCCACTGACAAAATACCAAAATTCCAATAATAATTAGGAAAACCATATCTAGTGTATCAAAGTAGGGTTACCAAGATGGTGCAATTATCGCCAACCAAAATAGTTCGTGCCAAGGGTGTGGACTCTCCTAGGACTGAACCGTCATCTCTACTGTATTCTTAAGTGTAACTAGTTTTTCTTTGGATATATAAACAAAATTTGAATACTTTGTTTTCTTACTTTGAAATTACCTATTAATTTGATAAATGTCCTTCAATGGTTACTAATTTATTTAATATTTAAGGCATGGTTATGAATAATCATTTAAACAATTATAATGTTACTGATACTAATATTAGTGAAATTTTTCTTATTGATTCTTTGAAAAATGCTAAAAAAGAGAATTTTTAAATCTTTTTCTGAAGCTTTTTTCATTACTTACGTATTAACATCACCACAGCCAAATTTGAGTCATGCATATTGTGCCATTTTTCATCAAAATCTTACTGATAGATTCTTTTTCAAATAAAACATGTAAGAAACTTTTTGTTGTTTTGGTATGACACAATTCATGTGGTGCAAATTTTGCTGCGGTGTCACTAATATGTAAACATTCTTTTTTAATATTGTTTTAGATTTTTCAGATTATAATTTGTTAAATTTTCATATTTTGTATTCTATTTTTATGAAGGCTTTCAAGATGGACAGTGATTCAGATAGAACCATTGATTCTGATGAACTGGAAGAAATAATTCGTCAGTCACAAAAGAATGGAGCTGACATATCAGATAAACCTAAAAAAAGTCAACGTAGGCCCAGTTTTCATGATTTATCTGATACAGATTCAGAAGCTGAAATTCTAGAAAAGAAACAAAAAATGACTAAATCAAAAACCAGTACTGCTCGTCAAAAATGTGAATATGGCAAGAACTGTTATAGGAAAAATCCTGATCATTTAAAGAATTTTGATCATGGTAGTGATGATGAATCAAGAACATTAATTGTTAAATCTAGGAAAATAAATAAATATGACATAGAAAGTTCAAAAGAAGGAATGAAAATTAAATCTAAACATACTGAGATACCAGGTCCAAATTCAGAAAGTGAAACACCAAACAAAAGGAAGAAAGAGAGCAATAGTCCATCTGTCTCAAATATAAGTCCTAAATGCCCTTATGGGAAAAAGTGTTATCGCAAAAATCCTGATCATATAAATGCATTTGATCATAATGGTATAATTTCTTTTTTCTCAAATTTTTAAATATATTGAAAGAAAATATATTTATTCATATTCAATGTAAAGAATAATTTCAAGCAAAATTCTACAATCTGAATATAAGTTTACTTGTTGCAAATTAATAAACACGGTAAGATTGGAAACTTAAATAAATGACTCAAAACTTATAAAAAAATAAAATGAGCTAGAATTTTTTTTTCTGAACAGGCCAACCAACATTATATTAACATTATTTATATATTTAAAAAAGGATTATGTCACTGTGTTCTAAATTTAGTCTTACAGTATGATAACTGTAATTGCATACCCCAAAATCTGGTGTATAGTGCACACCACCATACAACATCCACCTATACTTTCAAGCTGCAATTTTAAATTTTTAGGCACATTTGCCATATAACATGCGCCCCCTTTTTTTTACGAAGGAACGTGATATGCATGTGTGAAATGCTCTTGTGTTTTGATTTCATTTATTCGAGATATTATCCCAGACTTCTGAAAAAAATAGTATATTTCTAGAACTACAATTCTTTATTTAAAAGAAATGACATTCCTTGTGAACTTAAGCAGTATTTTGATTTATGTAGGTGTTTAATATTTTTCTAAGTTCATTTTTTTAAATTTTATTTTTAAAGCTTTAATTTTATACCCAGTGTATAACACATACCCATAAGTTTTAGATTTAATTTTTTGCTTTTAAAGACCACGTTACATGTCGAATTTTATGGTAAATGTATATGGTAGTTGAATTTTAAAGTAATTAATGTCTTGAAATTTAAAAAAATATATTATGAAACACATTTACAAATTGTCTTAGTGAGAGATTGAATTTATATATATTACTGATATATTTATACTTTTTTTGTGTTGAATTTATGTATTAGTGTTATTTTTTGAATAACCTTTTGTATGTCCATGTAAAAGATATTTTGTGAGATTAATAGAAATTAGTATCTTCAATTTTATACATGTAATGAAAATTACTAAAAAGTATGTAAACTGGAAAAAATTGACTATATACATTATTGATAGAAATGAAGAACTTAAATCTGTATTTAAGTTTATTTATAACAAATATTTTAATTCTTAATTAAGTAATTCTTAATTAATTAGCCTTTTGAATATTTTCAATTGAGCAATAAAACTAAATATATACAAAATGTTTATTTTATAAGTTTGAAATACAAAATGTCAATAGATATTTTTAGGAGAACATATGGAGTCATATGTCAGTTAGCTTAATTTCATTTATAAGGTTAAAAGCATTAACTGAGTAGTACATTAGTGGAAAAGTAGTAAATAGTACTAAATTACGTTTGAGCCAGTGATTAGAGAGCTGCAAATGCAATAGATGAGTTAGAAAAGTTTTCTTCAAAAAGCATATTAGAGAGGCTGAGAGTTATTTTGATACATTTGTGGGTCTTACAAACTACACATGATGGTATAGTAGAATGCACATTTCTACAGATTGATCTTCTTATAAAAAGCTTAAAAATATTAACAGGTTTTAATTGGGAGAAATAAGGTGTTTAAAATTCACATGTATTAATTGTCTTATTCTCCATTTCTAATAAAAGCCAATGTGTGATAAAAGTTACATAAAAATAAGGAGAAATATTGTTAACAAAGGAGAAAATATTAAATCACACAAGCTGAATGTATTAATTGTAAACTTAATTCAAATATTATTTGAGGACCTTATGCTAATAAATAAAAAAAAAGTGATGTGTTCAATTGCAGTGGAAATTTGGTTCGTTTTTCTAATTTTATATGTTAGGAAAATCTTCAGAGAAATTTCTGAAGTTTTTTGATGTAAAATAATTGAAATAAGGATATTAATCACATGTTCAAGTTTAGCAATTTTTCATCAACTATAATTTTTACAAAGGGCTACAATTTCTAATTTGTTTATTTGCACCTGTATATAACCCATCAGGGACAAACATTTATAAATACCCGCACATGAAATAATCATGGTTTGTAGTCAAACCATCAGGTTTGAAGTAAAAATATTTTAATTAAAAATAATGTAGATTGTCTATGTTTTATTTAACTTTAAAGTCAAAGAAGCATAAGTATTTTCAATTAGCATTCCTTTGCTATCAGTATTGAAGCTAAAAAAATTCATTCAAAAAAGATTTAAAATTCTACATTATATAGTTTAAAGATATGTATTACTTAATATTATTTTTGCATTAATTTAATGTTGGAAGTAACGAAAAACTATAAATAAGCAAAAGTGATATGAAAAGTTTATCCTCTTTTTGGAGGAATTTTTTTATAGATTAATTAAATGTTTATTTTGTCAGAAAAATATGTATTTTTTTATTTGATTTTATTTATGAATATGTAGTTGTAGCTTGTAAAGTTTAATAAAATGCAAATAGATTTGCATTAAATTTATATAATCATATCTTATGTGTTTAATTTTACATTATTAGATGCAGAATGTGAAGATCCAACTGTTGAAGAATCAAGTTCAGAGAAGTCTAAAAAATTACCTCAACTCAAATTTCATAACTTTCAGTTTTATGTTACTAAAGTTAATGGTATTCATCAAAAGTATAACATGTTAGCTTTGGATATTAAAGGTAACATTTTGGGTACATTATGGTTAACTTACTTGTTTCATTCTGTACTGAGAAAACTGAGCTGAATTTTGTTGTTGTTTTATGTTCGGTTTTAATATTGTAACACATTTTAAATATTATCGATCAGTAAACCTTTTGAGTTATATATATAGGAAATATCTCTCAAATAAATATACTCAACTCTAAGTTGGTTGTTAGAAAACAGTTAACATAATGGTCTATAAACTTTTGGATAAGATATTAAAACATGCAATGAAAGTTATATGGATTTTAGAATTTGTTCTTTATAGTCTAGTTGTGTGTGTGTGTAAATTTATTTTCTGTTTAAGTATATAATTTTTCTTTGTGATTTTATGGGTAGATAGAGGACTGGTAGTTTATAAAATAAATTTTCATAATGTATTCTAAATATTACATTTTATCAACAGTAAGTCAAAAACTAAACATTTCATTATTTTCTTTTTGATGCACATAAATTTTTTTGGTATGTAATTTAGAACTTAATTAATATTACTGTTTTATAAATATAAGAATGAGAGAGAAATATATAAAAAATATAGTAATATTTTTTCTTATACACTATTTATTTCATTCTAATATTTTGGAAAAATATAAGAATGAAATAAATAGTGTTTTCAAGACACACTTAAAAAAAAAAAAAAAAGATGTACTTTTTTTTCAAGATTTGAAATGTGTTATAGTTACTGTATGCATGAATTTTATTTTAAAAATTCATTGATTTTTATTATAGATATACTCTCTTTTAAAGATGGGTCATTAGTAAAATCTGCTCAAGTATGTATTTTGGCAATTCTTTGTTTTTGATAAATAATATTAGAATTCTTTATAAGAATATCTTTTTGCATAAGTTTAATAATCCTTTCTAGTATTTATTTCTCTGCATAACCGTTGTAATTTTGGTATTAATAAAACACAATTTTTTTAAATGTTACTTTGCTCTATTTTACACTATCTAAAAAGTTTTATAAATTTGAATTTACAAGTGAGTAAAATACTACCATTATCTTATCTAATTTAATAAGTATTATATAATACTCTTAAATTTTCCTACTTTGTGTAAAATTAGCTGTAATAGCACACACACACACACACACACACACACACACACACACACACACACACACACACACACACACACACACACACACACCACACACACACACACACACAGACACAGACACAGACACAGACACAGACACAGACACAGACACACACACAGACACACACGGAGTGCGATACGGTGAGATCATGTATTTATGAGGTGGCAGAAAAGAAACTGAGAGTTGCACCAAAGCTTGAACGAAGAAAGGTCAGAGGAAATCGGTCTCTCCATTGTTTGAGAAAGAGTACGTGTTTTCGGAATTGGTATGGTGCTATCTCGAATTATTTAAAACCCCTTGTAGATAGTTAATGTTTTAGTTGTGTTATTAATAAATTAAGTTATTTTAACTCTGCGTGCTTATTTTAACATTAAAATCGAACCTTCCCCTAGACGCCGTCCCACATATATATATATATATATATATATATCATGTGTTTAATTAATACTTTCTTACTTTACACACATTATTTTTTAAATTTGCTATCAAGTTTTGCAAATGTGTTTAAATTTTCTTGAAATCTTTTTGAAATGAAATTGTTCCCAGATATTTTGCAATTTTCACTTTTAAGTTGTTTTTTTAAATCAGAATTGCTGTAACACATGATGTAATTTTGAGTTTGTTTGCTGATGCCAATGCTAGTATATTATTTTATCAAATACCTTATTTGAATTGTTTTTATAATGCTTTACTTGAAGTGCATTTCATATTTAAACTAGTATGTTACTGAGTAATTCAATTAATTTATTATTCTGTAGTTCAATTACATGTTTGACATTGAATGGTTGATGCAGCAATATCCAGAAAAATATAGGTAAGTAAAATCCCAATGAATATATTTTGAATCTTTAAAGAGGCAAATTTATTTGCAAATTTAATGAAGATATTTCAGTAGATACATATTAACCCCATGCCAGCAATTTATCATAGGAGATTTTGCAAGTAATGGTTAGCTAAACATTTTCTTTCGAAATTGGTTAAAATTCATCAGATGTTACCAATGGCAGGGAGTTGTTACATAAGTACTGATATTTAAAATATAAATATAAAAAATGGGACATAATGTTTCTAAATAATTATTCAATAATAAATTTTAGATAATACACGTATGAAATAAATCATGAATGTCATTATCATAAATGTAAAATTTTAAAATAAAAATCTTGTATAGTTGTATAATATAAACTGTTACTCTTCTAATATCTTTGTCACATGTATATTGCAAATATTTGATGTTTTTAAAAATATATTTTTTTTAAAATTAATTTTATTATGATACTAATTCTAAATATTCCTTTATTAGATACACTTAAGTGTACTAATGTAAAGAATTTTACTGTTTTTGATTTTTTGGTCTTTTGTGATTCCTTTCTGTGTGAGTTCACATTTATAACTGATTTTTATTAAATATATATGACATATCATTTCTTTTATTAAAACTAAATGGGTTTCGCGTTTATTTACTGTTTAAGCTTCAACATTTAAAAGTGTTGTTTATATTTGCAAATCTACTTGTAATATTATTGTATTTAACATGCATGCTTGTACTACATTGCTCCAAACAGAAAAATGGTAATCAATAGCAATTTCTCAAAATCTCACAAAAAATATGTCTCTGATGACAATTAAATGTGAAATAACTACAAAGTACTAGAAATTGATTACAAGTACTAAAAACTGAATCTTAAGCATAATTTCTATTCTAGACTTTTAGAAAGATTTATTCTTAAGCCTTATTTTCTATAAATTTCTATTATTCTTCTCAGTATCACAATTTCAGTGATGTAGTGGTTTATTTAAATAGAGAAACGTAGAACTGGGAGGCATCATCTCTCTTGATCTATATTACTGAATTTGAACTATGAAGATCACTGCTAAGCAAAATAGACGAGTGTAAAAATGTACTTACTGGCTATAAATATATTTTTACCCTTATATAAAATATTTTCTATTATTTATAAATAAAACATAAACCTTTGAGTTACAAAGACATTTATCAAATATTTTTTAATAATTCACAAAATTTTTATTAAATTTGCAGCATTTTTTGAAATACAAAAAAAGTACAAATACATACATTATTTTGAGAAAAAAAATGATTCATTTGTAATATAAAATTACATTATTTTCTCATGAAATAAATTTCTTAATGAAACTGTTGCAAGATTAAAAAATTCCAAGTTTTATTTTTATTTATAAATTGAAAGTTTCAGAATTCTAACATTCATTTTTTATTTAAAAAAAAAATGTTTCTTTTTTATAACAGCAATGATAATTATTTGTATTTGAATCACAATACCATAATTTTGAGTAAGAATTTTCATAAATATATATATATAAAAAAAAGATGTTTTTTGAGAATTTTCTAATTTTTTGGTCACATTTGAATATTTGCATTGCTGAAGGAGAAAATGCCAAGCATGTCAGAAATTTTTAAGTGCATTTAAAAACATAGCTTTGAAAGAAATTATGGCATTTTAAGTGTAAAAATGTTTTAATGCTTGTAAATTTGTTATGAAAAAATAACATAATGCTAGTACTTTGTTACTCATTGATTGTGTTTTAAACTTTTAAGTTTGAAGCACACACATTCATGGTATAAGATTTACCCATAAATTAAGTGATTTTATAACAGTAAAAAAATTATTGAAACAAATTGATCTACAAATTATTTTGCCTTATAAGTATTTTTTTTCAATCATTGTAAAATATTTTATTGCTGTCCATTTGTATTTGATAATATATCAGTGCCTTATAGTGAAAACTTTCAAGTTAAAAAATACATTTCTGTTGCATTTATTATTTTTTTTGATATTTTGTATTTTAAAAAGGTTTATTTGGCAGGAATTGCCCGTTAACTATTGTTCATGGTGAACAAAGAGAAGCGAAAAAATCATTGGAAAAGTCTGGAGCAAAATTTCCAAACATCACTTTTTGCCAGGTATTAGTCTTCTCATAATTACTTTCACTTTAGTATGAATTAATAATATATTTATAACTTTATTTTTAGTAATTAATTTTGTATTTGTTAAATATTAATGTTCTTTTTATTCCACTTGCATATAAATTATACAATTAAATTTCTATACTACATTTAAACAAAAAAATAGTTCTTAAATATACATTTGAATGCTAAATGAATGACTTTACATAAAAATGAATAAAATAGTCTGAATTATAGTATTAATTAACCTAATTGTTTTATTTTTCATGAATATGGCATCATAAGATAATGTGTGAGAATAAGTAACATTACAAGCATCAGAAAACAATAACAAATATTTCTCTAAAAAATCTGAAATATATTCTTACAATTTTTTAAAAAGTTATATGATATTTGTTTAATATTTTGCAATATTTTTGCTTAATAAATAATATGTTAAAGATCAATTGCAAAGAGAAGAACTTTAATTATGTACCTGTGATGAAAAACAATGTAAGAATCAGTGTATCTAACATTTAGAATAATTCTATATACTAAACAGTATTTTAGGTGGAATTAATTTGTTTTCCAAAAAATATTTTTCTTCCTCTATCATAACAAATATATTTTTGAAAAAAAGGTTATTTTCCATTTATATGAAAATTATTTTTGAAATGCTATTAAATTTTTCAGGCTTATATTTCTCATATTCATTTCATGAACTTAACATAAAAATTATATTAAATAATTCTGCAAATTGAGGACACATTTTTTTTCTGTGTGATTAAAATAAATAGCTTCGAGTAACATATATAATCCATTGATTAGTAAATTACAGCAGGCATTCTGTAAATTTTTAAACTGCTCAATACTCTTTGCAATTTGATGTCTTATTTTATTTCAGGCAAAACTTGATATTCCTTTTGGCACACATCATACGTAAGTCACCAATTGAATTTTTTTTTTATGGAATATTGCCCAACAGTTAAATTTTTATATAATGTTTGATATTTTTTTTTGTAGCTGTATATTTGAATTATTGATAACTGTTTAAATATTGTGATAATCATTGAAAATTTTCAATTGTTTTCTGTACTTCTTTTTTTAGAAAAATGATGTTTCTTTTATACAAAGAAGGTTTTCGAATTGTGATTCATACATCAAATATTGTAGACAGTGACTGGTTTCAGCGAACCCAAGGGTAAGGTATATTTTATGTTATTTGAAATATTATTTGAGTTAGTAAAATTTATTTTTTTCAATAGACAGAATTTTAAAAAAATATTTTGCACATAGAGCTAATAGAATACTTGTATTAAAGACTTAAGATATTATTATTATTATTGCTTGTAAAAAATTACATGATAATAATTTAAAAATTGCTGATGTCTTAACTTGTGTAAAATTATACAAAGTTCTTCAACTTTAGATTTGTCCTTTCTCCCCTAATATAGCTATCATTGAAATTTCATTTAATTTGTACATTTAAAATTTTGTTTGGATATTATTTATCTGTTTAAAATTATATTTATTAATATCTGTTTAATGATATATGGGTGTGAATGTGAATGTTATTATTCATTAAATAATATCTGTGGAACTTTTTGAATTAAAAAAAATTATATAAAACAGTTTCAATGCTCAATAGTTTTATGAGCTATGTAATGACAAGTTTATTGCTTGCTATATGATAGTTATATAATTTTATACAATAAATATTTCACAAAATATTAACATTGTTAGTTTGTTTTCAAAACTATTTAAATTAAGAATGTTTTTAAATTTTTTTTTATGTTTTATTCTAATGTTTTTCTATCCTTTACATATATTCTTATCGGAAATAATAGCATTTTTAAATATGCTGTAATTAGATCTTTTCAATATATTTTTTCCTACTTTTTATAATTTGAAACATAAAACTTTTCTATAGTTATATTAGTTATTTAGATCTGAGTTGTAACATCTGTTTAATAATTTTTTTTTACACATATTGATTCAATTTATAATTTGATTTATAAATTTGCCTTAAAAATTGTAGTGACTAATTCTTTTAAAGGATGTGGGTCGGTCCTGTGCTTCCAGAGTTAAAAACACCTTCTGCAACTGATGGTGATTCTCCTACTAATTTTAAAAGTGATCTATTAGAATATATTTCTTCTTATGGTGCTCCAGGTTTAGATGAATGGCTTCAGGTTATTAAAAAGCATGACTTCTCAAAAGTAAAGTAAGTTATATTATGTACTGTCTAAAATAAAATTTTAAACTTCAATTTTTTTGTATGTATGTATAACAAGTGGATGTAACAAGTCACTTTGGCATCAAAATTGATATTAGTGAAATTGTTTTCTGTAAGATTTGAAATTCACATTAAGTTCTATAATTTTTCTTTTGTCAGAATAATACTTCTTGATTGCTTAGAATTCATAAATTCCAGTATTGATTTCAATTGGCTAATATTAATTATAAATTAGAAGTTGTTTTTCTTGAATAATAGATGCAACTATTGAATGTTGATATTTCAGGGTAGTTTTGATTGGATCTGTTCCTGGCCGTCATGTAGGATCGAAAAAGACATCATTTGGGCATTTAAAATTAAAAAAAGTAAGATTCTTTTGCTTGCAATTTAAAATATTATCTGGATTTCAATTAATAATAGTTTACAAATGCTGTAAGTAAAATAAACTTTGTTAGAGCAAGTGGCTTTTATTATTGATTATTATTTTACTTATTGTGCAAGTTGCATATCATTAAGTAACAAAGATGTCTTTCTTTTTTAACAAAAGTATTTGAATTTTTTAAATTTTTATGAAAATGTTTACAATTTTAAATTTTAATTGTAATTCTCATTCAGATGAATTTAGACTCAGTATCAAATTAATACACAAAGCAATTAAAATAATTAGAATTTTTAATTTATATTTAATTTTCTTATTGTAACTTCATATCTAATGCAAAAGAGAGCATTGTTATTGTGAAGGAATTGTTTTAATTGAATCTATAAGGAAGAAATAATAAATATTTTGGTTGGACAGTGACAATGAAAATTTCTGTTCTGATTAATTTACTTTTAATTAATTATTGTACTTTGCATTATTGATTCAATATCTTATTGTAATTGTGCTGTTTGTGTATAGTATACAATTGTTAATTAACTGTTGTTGTTAACTGTTAATGTTTATTAAAGGTGAAAAAGGCAAAGCTTTATTAATTAGTTCATTTAGTAAAATAAGTTCTGATGCTCAATTAGTTTGAAATATTGATATATCAATTTTGTGTCATCATTATTTGTTTTGTCATATCATGATAATTGTGTAAAACTCAGATTTGATTCTTATACAAAAATTAAATTAAAAAAAAAGGAGAAAAGTATTAAATTGAAAGAATTTATCTACACTATTAAAATTCGAAGGTAAACAAACGTATCTATCTATCTATCTATCTATCTATCTATCTATCTATCTATCTATGTATGTGCGTCTATCTTCTCACGAACCGCACCACGCAGAAAGTCGCGGAAGGTACCAAAAGATGGGGAATTTTCCGGGGAAGCCGTATTGCCCATTTATATTCCGATATTGTAATTAGTTAAAAAGATATTAATTAAAAACCTTAAAACGCCTAATTGTTTTACTCCTGCCGGTTGTTCACTTGGCGGAACTTCCCTTCCGTTTCGGCCGAGCGGTAATCTTACGTTTTCCACCATATTAAAATTGTCATCTAATTTTCGGTGTCGAAATCAGACAAAAAATAATTACAGAATCGGAAAGATCATTTATTTCGCCACGACACGGTATAATTTTTTTTGTAAAATAACTATATTTTCTATTTTTTTCGAATTTTTTAAAATAGTGTTAAAACTGATGCGTTTTTATGAAAATTATTTCTAAATCGTTGGGTATGAATTACTTTTCGTGTTATTAAATCGATATTCTACACTAATTAACTTCAAGCCTTTCTCTTTTAGATCCATTCATTTAAAAAATAAAATTTCCAAAACTTCTTTTTTAAAGAATTTTTAAAAAGTAGTCTTAATTTTTACTTCACATTGAATAACTTCGTCATTTATGAAGATAATCTCACAAAATCTTTTTTCCTTGTGTACAGTAATATTATCCGTAACATATACGAAGATTGAAAAAATTGCTTCAAAATTACGGATTTTTAAAAAGAAAATTGTGATTTTCGTAAACTTATATTTTTCTGAGAAATAAATTAAAAAGTAGTAATTTGTACAATTTTTTATTTCAAAGTACGTTATTTTTGCAAATAGTTGGTGATGTTTGAGAGCATTAACGTAAAAATTATGCCCTTAAAATGAAGGTAATGATTTTTAAAATAATTTAAAATACGCGATTATACATTTAGCCAAACATTGGCGTCGAAAATTAGCTTTGCGCCAAAGACAGTTGATCTGTTTCGCCTTCGACGCATCTAACTCAAGGGTTACACTAAAAAAATTCTGCCTTAAACTGGGGGAAATCAGTAACTTTGGCGAGTAAAAAAAAAAAAAAAATGCGAGTGAACAAATTACTTTTTCGTCCTCCCATTCATTATTGTTGCCTATTTTCATTTTTCGCTACGGGTCCCGGTAGCACAGTCGGATAGAGCTTCGCTTCTCTCTTTTACACCGTAAAGCAGATCGTGTCTTTGCGAGTTCGAATCGTGGATGATCTCTTTTTTTTCATTTCTGCTAATTTTTCCCACGTAAATTAATTGTACTGATAAATACTTATTTTAACATGATCCTCTGTTATTTTAATGTACTTTTAATTTTTTTTTTTTGCCTTCAGAAAGGTTTTTTTCTGATTTTTAATCATTTAAAGTAATTTCTATCTTTTTCAACAATTCGATTTTGTTCATTTCTGCTTATTTTTCCCACCCGTGTAACAGTTCCCATAACTTTGACTGAACTGCTAGCGCCACCTGCGGCGCCGCGTGAACTTTATAACTTTATTAGTTAGTACTATGTAGTTCGTAGCCAATACAACATGTAGTAGTTCTTCCTTTTTTTTCATTTGTGCTCGTCTGTCAATTAAGTGTTAAGTGTATTTTGTGTACTTTCCTGTGATGTCTTCTCAGCTGTGTGAACCCTAAAAATAAAGGTTTTCTAATAAACCTAAACGAGATGTGACATTATTATTGCAAAACCACCCCATGCATAATCATTTAGCGATGGGGAAACGTCACAAATCTGGCGCCCAGTGAGGCCCAGCTGAGCAAAAGGATATCATATTTGGATAAGTACTATTTTCACTTTTGATTTCTAAGATCACCTTGATCCTATTGAATTAAATTCATCAAAAAAAAAAAAAAAAAAAAAAAAAAAAAAAAATAACGATTCCTTGAATCGTTATTGTCTTAAAGACAATATTGTTTTGAAACCATTCATATATGATTCATCTCGAATCAAAAGTAGATTTGTTAAAAGTAAACAATTCTGTATCTTCTAAATAGAATTTTACTTCAATGATTCATCTCGAATCGAAAGTTGTCTTTATTTTGAATGTTAAAGAGTTCTACATAGAATTGTGCTTCAATGATTCATCTCGAATCGAAAGTAATTAACATTTTCAAAGTAAATGTTCTTTATTTGTTAACATAATTGTAATTTTAACGATTCATCTCGAATCAAAAGGAAATTTCATCTTGAAGTTTAATTATTCTTAAATTTTAAACTGTCAAGGTGACAAAATATATTTGTTTTGAAAAATTGTTCTTTTATTTTAATTAGAACTATACTTAAATAATAGAAAAAAAACTTTTCTTATCTACATATATTCACATATTTGTATGTTTTATGTGTCGCAAGCAGTCCATTGCTTAATTATTATTTCTAAAAAGAAATTACTTTGAAACATTATATTTGAATGCATTTTCATATCTGAATTTACCTAAAGCGTACGTCATTATTGCATAATTGTGTTTAAACAAAATTATTGAAAAGTTTTATTAATTGCTTGTGTATAAGTATACCTAAGCAGATTAGTGCTCAGAGGTCTGGTTTTCCATTGTGAAAACATTTTATTAATATTTTGTGAAATATTATTCCATTATCACAAAAGAGCTCTTAATAATCTTTTCTAACTAAAACGAATTTCAACTGAATACTCTAAATTGGAATTCTTAAAATTCATTTTGTCAAGAATAATTCTTTTGCAAGTGTAATCGTATTTCTTATGTTATTTTATTTGCATGCATATGTAATCTCATTTAAACTGAAACATTTCGTAAGCTTTTTTCGTTTTGCTCGAGTAAGCTAATTTTATTCTCCGCGCACTAATTTATGATCACTCAATTGCGCTGAATTAGTCATAACATCCGCTGTGCTGATACTCAGAAAAGGAGATTGAAAACCATCTTTTGTTACTTTTATTATGGTTTGATGAGTAATGTATTTTTTTCCCAGCTGGAATATAAATCCGACCGAAAAGTGTTTTCATTATATATATATTTTTTTTCTCTGAGATATACTGTGAAATGTTGTAATCATTTGAGAATTATCTGGTTCTTATAAATTCAATATATTTCTTCAGGGAAACCTGTGTGTACAAGTTTATTATGCATTTTATGTTCTAACTTGATTTTATAACTCTTATTTTCTTTTGATATTTTCTTAAATGAAAGTTTTCAGTGTTTTGATTTCAGCTTCAGTGTGTTAGGAAAATACTATTTTTTTTTTTTCTCAAAAAGAAAACCATTTCATTAACTTTTTTTTTCCGAACTGAACTTTATCACAGAAAGTATGGCATTTCTCACGAAAGGAAAAAAAGAGGATTTGAGAAAGTTGGCTTGGGAAATGGGACTCTCTGTGGGTGAAGATTTACGAATTTTAGACATAAAACATTTGATTGTAAATTCTGAAAAATACGAAGAAGCTTCTATAAAAAATTTATTTACGAATATAATTGAGGAACGGCTCGAAAAAATTAAAAACGACGAACAAGCAGCAGAACAAGAAAGAAAGAAAGCCGAACAGGCGGAAGAAGAAGAAAGAAAGAAAGCCGAACAGGCAGCTGACTTGGAAAGAAGAAAGGCTGAAATGGATTTTGAGTTGCAGAAATTGAAACTGCAACTTGAAGCCAAAATGAGTGGAGTTCCGCAAAGTAACGACCCTGATATCTCGGAGCAGCCTAAATTAGAATTGAAGAATCTGATTCCCAGATTTAACTCGAAAGAAGACGACATGGCTATATTTCTCAAACTATTTGAGAGACAATTAAAATTTTTAAAAGTACCTGATAACCAATGGGTTGCATATTTAATTGGAGTCTTGCCAAGTGACTTAGCCACACTCATCGCTAGGGAATCCGAAGAAGAAGCGCAAGACTATACGCATGTCAAAGAAATGCTTTTGAAGAGATTCAAACTCTCCGCGGAAAAATTTAGACAACTTTTCCGGCAACACAAGAAAGTTCAAGAGAACACGTGGAGAGATTACTTTTTTGAAATAAAAAGTTATTTCGAAGGATGGTTGAACGAATTGAAAATTGTCAACTTTCAACAGTTAAAAGACCTAATCATATCTGACCAAATTAAAAGACATGTACCTCCCGAAACAAGAGAACACTTCATGCATGAATGGTCAGAATGGGTGTCACCTTCAGACTTAGCTGACAGATTGGATGCTTATTTCCTCATTCGAAATACTACTTCAGTAAAAAAGACTGTCAACTCAAAAGAAAATTCTTCTAAACCTTACGCTCCAAAAAGAAATTCATATGATAGTAGATTTGATAAAACCAACCAAGCCGGTCCTACTTCATCTTTCAATAGAGGTGATAAACTGAAAACTGATGACAGATCAGATAGGCCATCTGTATCTTGTTATGGTTGTGGTAAGCCAGGGGTTACAAAACCCAGATGTCCAAATTGCAAACCAGCAGTGAATAAGGACTCAGCAACTTTTAGCAACATCAGTTTGCATTCATGCTCTTTAACTCCAAATCAAAGTGCGGTGCTGAAGTTAGCTGTAAATGGCATATGGGGCACTGCATGCGCCGATAGTGGAGCCAGTCATTCAATTGCTGGCGAAACCTTGTATCTCCTTTTACAAAAAGAAGGAGCCAATTTCCAAAAGACTCAAATCACTATGTCCCTCGCTGACGGCCATAAGTCCGAGGTGGAAGTCTACACAACCAGTGTAGTTATCAGACTTGAAGAACGTGTAATCCGTACACAATTAATAATTTTGCCTTATGCTAAAGGAAACAGAACACTTTTGGGAATGGACTTTTTACAGAAAGCTGGCATTGTTTTAAACCTGAAACATCGCAACTGGTTCTTTAGTGACTCACCCCATCGAACCTACGATTTTGTTAAAGAAGCAATTATTCAAGAAGTCCAAAGCAGACCTAACCTTGAGGAAAATACATGCTTACTGCGTGATGATGAAGGTAAATGTCTAACGCTTGACCAGAAAAATGAACTGGGAACATTGCTAAAAAAGTACGAAACTGTGTTTGAACCAGGGGGAGAGCCCACTCCTTTTATGGAACACCGTATCAACACCGGAAATAGCCCTCCTGTTTCGGTGCCTCCGTATAGATTACCTCCAGCAAAGAAAGAAGTTCTTAAGCAGGAACTTGATAAACTTTTGGAACAGAACATCATAGAAGAGTGTGAATCTCCGTATGCAGCCCCTGTAGTGCTCGTTCCAAAACCGAACGGGAAAATTCGGCTTTGTATCGATTATAGAGGCCTCAATGCTACGACAGTGGCCGACTCTTATCCGTTACCTAGAATGGATGACCTGCTTCACGAAGCGAAGCACACACCTTTTATGACAACTATAGATTTACAATCAGGTTACCACCAGGTGAATGTTTGTGTTTCTGACAGGGACAAAACAGCATTTGTTTGTCCATTTGGAACTTTTCGCTACCTTCGAATGCCTTTTGGTTTGAAAACGGCCCCAGCCACATTTCAGAGACTTATTGACAAATTTCGCAGTGGCCGAAGTGACATTCTTATACTTTCTTATCTTGATGACATCATAATCCTGTCCGAAACCTTCGAAAAACATCTTACTGACCTCAAAGCTGTATTTGAGAGACTTTTACTATTCAAACTACATGCAAATCGTAGTAAATGTAATTTTGCTTGTGATAGGGTAAAATACCTTGGACACTACATCACAAGTTCAGGCGTGGAAGTAGATCCTGAAAAAACTTCTGCTATCAGAAAGATGCTTCCTCCCAAGAATGTAAAGCAAGTGCAGTCATTCCTTCAAACCTGTTCGTGGTTCAGACGATTCATACCTAATTTTTCAGAAGTAGCCAGACCTCTCAGCAACCTTACAAAGAAGAATAGAATCTGGTCTTGGGGAGAAGAAGAAGAAAAGTCTTTTCAAACTTTGAAACAACTTCTAACAAGTCCTCCTGTTTTGAAACAAAGTGATGCCACGAAACCCTACATTCTTCGCACTGATGCTAGTAATCATGCCATAGGAGCTGTCCTCTTGCAAGGTAAAGGCGAAGAAGAGCATCCTATAGAGTATGCAAGTTGGTTGTTAACTGCTGCTGAGAAAAATTACTCAACCACCGAACGAGAAGCTCTCGCCGTGGTTTGGGCACTTAACAAATTTCGAGGTTACATTGAGGGCCAAGAAATTACCGTTGCATCCGATCACCAACCCCTAAAATGGCTTCTCACCTTAAAATCGCCTTCAGGTAGACTAGCAAGGTGGGCTCTGCAACTCCAATCATACAACCTGAAAATGGAATACATTCCAGGAAAAGCAAATGTCATAGCTGACTTATTATCCCGTCCCGTATGTGGACACAAGGAAGAGTTCTGTGAAGTGTGTAGCGTGACTATCGACATGCCTAGTCGTAGCACTGCAGACATACGAGCGGAACAACTGAAAGATGGAGATATTAAGAAAATAATTGAATCCTTTGAAACCCTTGTGAAAGATGAAAACTACGCCAATTGGACGAGACGTGGATACATAATGAATCAAGGACTTTTATATCGGTACTCTCCTGACTCCGAATCAGAAGAAGCCCAGCTAGTGATCCCCTCTCATGAGTGGAAAAATATTCTTCAAGAATACCACGACTCCCCAACTGCTGGACACTATGGAGTTGATGGTACGTACCATCGAATCTCTCAGAGATATTATTTCACTGGAATGAGAAAATACATTCAGGAATATATCAAAAATTGCAATGAGTGCAACAGGTTCAAGCCATCAAATCAGAAACCATCTGGTTTGTTACAGACTCCAGTGTACGGTCAACGTTTTGAAACTATCGCCATAGACTTGTTTGGTCCATTACCAGAAACCTCTGACGGTAAAAAGTGGATTCTAATTGTTGAGGATTACGCAACAAAGTGGGTCGAGCTCTTTGCACTGCCCAATGCTACAGCAAAAGAATGTGCTGTCACTCTTCTAGAAGAAGTCTTCTTGCGATATGGCCTACCCAGGCGTATTCTCAGCGACAACGGAGCACAGTTTGTCAGTGCAGTCATGCAGCAAGTGTGTTATCTGCTGGATATAAATCAAGTGTTCACTCCAGTTTACCATCCACAAGCCAATCCAGTGGAAAGGAAAAATAGAGATTTAAAGCCTCGACTTGCAATCTTAGTTGGAGATGATCACACAATGGGCCGATAAACTCCCATCTATTCGCTTTGCAATGAATACCCATAAAAGCGAAACCACCAATCAAACTGCAGCTTTTCTTCAGTTCGGTCGAGAACTTCGGACCACTGATGACATAAACCATGACATCAGAAGTGTGATCCAGAATGATAACTTTGTATCGGAGATTACTCCATATCTAAAAAGATTCGCCACCCTGACGAAACAAATAAAGGAACGTGTGGAATCGAAACAAGATTATCGTAAGAAATACGCAGACAAAAGTCGTATGCCAAGCCATAAATTCAACATAGGTGATAGTATTTGGGTTAACAAACATCCTTTGAGCAGTTCTGCCCGACAACGAACGTCAAAGTTTATGCCACGCAGAGATGGTCCCTATGTTATTCTGAGCCAACAATCTCCAACCACATTTGAAGTGGCAAATCCTGAAGATCCCGATGTTCCTATTGGAGTCTATCACACCTCAGCTTTACGTCCTCATCAAGATCCATCATCTAAGCCTCTAAAACCTCTTCGTAAAAGAGGCAGGCCAAGAAAGACAATTCCTGGACCTTCGCCGAGGCGGCGTCAGGGCCAGAGGGGGAGACTGTAACAGTTCCCATAACTTTGACTGAACTGCTAGCGCCACCTGCGGCGCTGCGTGAACTTTATAACTTTATTAGTTAGTACTATGTAGTTCGTAGCCAATACAACATGTAGTAGTTCTTCCTTTTTTTCATTTGTGCTCGTCTGTCAATTAAGTGTTAAGTGTATTTTGTGTACTTTCCTGTGATGTCTTCTCAGCTGTGTGAACCCTAAAAATAAAGGTTTTCTAATAAACCTAAACGAGATGTGACATTATTATTGCAAAACCACCCCATGCATAATCATTTAGCGATGGGGAAACGTCACACCCGTAAATTAATTCTCTCTTCTTCAATGATTGAATTCACTTGCTGCATCCCCACTGATCTGAAATTTACTTCATTTTCAGTGCTGCCATTATGTAAGCAAATGGTATGTCACAATTAATTGCTAAATGAGCATTTTTAATCAATTTTATTAAAAATAATTAATAAGTTAGTTTTGTATAATATAATTTTTTTCGCAGATACGTGTTTAAATAATTTTAACACAGAGTGGAATGAAAAACTATAAAATTAAAATTAAATGTTTTTATCAAATAGTATTTTTTTCTTTTTGAATGTTTTTTTCAGTGAATGTTAGCATATAACTAGGTTTTCCCCCAAAAGTGGATTTTTAACACTTATATATGTTTAATCAAACATCCAAACGCTTCAAGAGCTATCTGTAGAATTTTTTTTATTAGTATTTATTGATAATGGATTTAAATTAATATATTTTTTTAAAATTAAAATGCATTAAATGCATTTCTGAGATTCATTTAAAATATTTATCAGTATCGAAATTTTTGTTCTCTTTCATAAAACTTATAGTTTACTTTAAAATAATGCGTAATTGCATGAAACTTTTTCCCCGTGTCGAATATTTAAAAAAATTCTCACAATTTTACTTCAAAAATTAAAATAGTAGTGAAATTTTGTAATTTTAAAAATTTATACTTTCTGTTCTTTTTTCAGCATACAACTATTTTTAAAAATGCTACAGTTTCGTTTCCGGGAATAAACTATCTTTCTTTAAAGAATTGTATAGAAAAAAAACAACTTTTTTTTTTTACAAAACAATGCTGTTTTGCATATTTTATGATTTTTTCTCATATGAATCAATATCATTGCATTTATATAAAAATGATTTTTAAAACTTTCTGAATCAGTGATTTAAAAAATAAAAAGCCGAAAACTTATTTGAACGAATTTTAATAAAACACTCAAAATACTTAAATCAATCATTTAATAAATTCTTCATTCGTAAAGATAATTGCATGAAACTATTTTTTCGTGTGTCGAACATTTCAAAAAATCCTCACAATTTTACTTCAAGATTTAAAATAGTAGTGAAATTTTGTAATTTTAAAAATTTCTACTTCTCTGTCTTTTTTCAACATACAACTATTTTTAAAAAAGCTACATTTCGTTTCCGGGGCCTAAAAAATTGCAACGAAAGAATTGAAATGTGAGGTATTTTTAAAAAGTCGCACTGTTCACCTACTCCAGAGTTTTTTGGCGACGGACTTCGAAATTTTCAATTTAAAACTTTTAGAATCAGTGATTTTAAAAAAAAGCCAAAAACTTTTTTGAACAAATTTTAATAAAACACTCAAAATACTTAAATCAATCATTTAATAATTTCTTCTTTTATAAAGGTAATTGCATGAAACTTTTTTCCCCCGAGTCGAATATTTCAAAAAATCCTCACAATTTTACTCCAAGAATTAAAATAGTAGTGAAATTTTGTAATTTGAAAAATTTATACTTTCTGTCTTTTTTTCAGCATACAACTATTTTTAAAAAAACTACATTTTTGTTTCCGGGAAATAAAAAATTGCAACGAAAGAATTGGAAAGTGAGTGGGTGATTTTAAAATTCACCCTGTTTGCCTATTCGAAAATTTTTGGTGACGGACCTCGAAATTTTCAACCATTCTCAAGTGACGAGGACGACACCTGAGCTTTCACCCATCTTTAAGAATTACCACACCACACCAACGAAAGAACAAATTTCGAAAAAGGGAGTTTTTATGAGATTGTTAAAGAAATCACTCACATCGCACGCACGCGCACACAAGTGCTGTCGGCTTGAGGGAAACACGAAATTTCCATGAGGGTGAAGTTATTCAGTCGGTAAAAGCCCGTGCAACGCAGGGCTAAGCGGAGAGGAAAGAAACAAAGAAATCAAAGTAATTTTGGAAAATAATATTGGAAGTGCTGAATTTGTGAAGTTGAGTGAATATTAACGTCCCACTGTTCAGCAACACGAGGCCTTTTGGGGACGGTCCGCGTAATTTTGAACCATGGTCAAGTGACGCGGACGACACCTGAGCTGGCACCCCCTCTCATAACTACCACACCACACCAACGGGAGGACGTTTGAGCTTTCGACATAATTTATGTGCATTTAGCCCCTACACGGCGGGTCTTCAGTGGTACTAGGATCGAGAATTTGTGAAGAGAAGGGAAAATGTTAAGCAACAAAGCCATGACACGCACTCACGGGACATGCATTCACATCGTACGCGTGAAACTCCACAAAAGTGTTGGCGTTAGAATAAAAGGAGGAAATTAACATGGGGATTAAGTTATACCCTCGGCATAAGCTGGTGCAACACCGGGCCATGAAAGCTAGTTTAGAAATAAAAAAAGAAAAATATTATTTCATGATTTTTTTTTTACTTTAGATTTATATTTGTAGGTTCTTAATCTTCATGGAAGTCCTAAAGAAACTGTGAAATCTGATTGGCCTGTAATCTGTCAATTCTCCAGTATTGGTTCTCTTGGTGCTTCCCCCGATCAGTGGTTACGAAGTGAATTTTGTACAAGTCTGTCTACAACACAAAATGCACCTTTGGGGTCTCAGTCAACTTCTCTTAAACTAGTTAGTAACTATTTTTTACAGTGATGATGCAAATTTTTAGTATGAATGCTAATATAAGATGGGTATATTAAAAAAGCTATTACTAAGCCACTTTTAATTTATATAAAGTGTTTAATTACTTTTGCTTAATGGTGTACAGAATGTTTTTACAATAATTTATCACGTTTCATTTTACACATTGAAAAAATTGAATTATTACTCATAAGAACACTGAAATATCAAGGTAATATACCATTAGTTTATGGAAAATTGCTAATGCTTCTTATTTTATAATAAATTTTGAAAAAGATGGAAATAATAATAATAATAATTCTTATTTTGAACTTTTTTAAAATTTCCAATTCTTCTATTTACAAATAATTTGTAAAAATTTTTTATTCTTAATTACATTTCTATGAATTTTATTAATTAATTCTGTTTTAAAATATAAACCTAAATTTCAGAATGATAAATAATTCAGATTAAAAAAGAATATCCTCAAAGATATAATGTTTTATTGAGAAGAATTTCTCACTTATAGCACAACCCTCTATATATTTTATTCATTGACAAATACATTGGATGACTTTTCTGTCATGCACATTTTTATTGTTGCAAAGTATGTCTTGTTTTTTGTTCTTCATGAAAAAAAGTTTAGAATTTTAAATCATGTTGAATGAAATAGTCTAATTTGTCCCTTCTCTGATCGAATGTAATGATTCTTTTTCCTCTCTTAGGATTTCAAATTTGCATCTAATTTTAATGTATATTTTTACTACTCTTTTGAATATACCTACACAATTCTTTATTTATGGTTTAAAGTATTTTTATAATATATATATATATATATATATGTCAGGTCTATAAAAAGTTTAACTTCAAAATCAAGTGAATAATAAATAAAAATAGAGCAAACTTTTTACTATTGCGTAAGGATTTGAGGGTAAATAAGACTACTTATAAAGGTAGAGCAAGTGCTGATGAAAGAGAGAGCATAAGTGGAAAGATTGCCTGGTGACTCCTCACTGCGATGTTGTCTTTTGTTGCATTAGATTGGGTGCCAAATGGCTGCCATGTTGGTTTTGATATGATTGAATAATAATAAAGAAATGTTTTAAGGATGATGCTCTTCTCATTTTACTAGCAGGTCGGGGGCCTGACTAGTATATATATCCACTAGTTTTTATCCACAATATCTTAATTTAATACAGACAAATAGTAACAACTATGAAAAAAATTTTCTGGATATAGAAATTAAATTAAAAGATAATGTTATATTTACTAATATTTATGATAAAAAAGAGAAGAATTGAAATTCAATATTATAAAAGTGCCTCATTTGGGAGAGTAATGTACATGTTTCTATATTCAGAAATATAATTGTTAATTACATACAATGCAATAAATTTCTTGTTTAAAAAAATAAAAAACTATGAAAATTTTATTAAATATTGCTTAATTGAAAAATACCCATTTATAATTTTATTGATAGTTATTTGAATAAAGAAATTCTAAATTAGTAAGGTTTAAAATTTCTTAGAATATTAATAGTTTATTATTATAAATTTGTCATTTTTCCTAGTTGGATATAGTTACCTCCATATTCTTTTAGATAAAATTACTTATTCTCTCAGTTTTATTTTAACTGTAGTAATTTTTTTAATATTTAAATACATTTATAATCCTAGTGTCCCTCTAGTAATGGTAGTATTTATACACACTAAATTTTTTTATTTCTATTTTTTTCATACTTTTACTAAGTGCTACTATTCAGCCACTCCCATGCTTTGAATTTGTATTTGGGTCCAGAATCTGGCAATAACTTGTTTATTGTACTCAAATTCAGTACGGGTTATGCATTTTTGGATGCAATTTTTAGGTAAGTTACCTTGTTCTTGTAATGGATTTAGATTTTATATCCATTATTTTGAATAGGTATAGGTTCAGTATATAGAAAGGGGGAAGGTTGGCTTTCCAAAAAACATGTTCAATCCACTTTTATATAAATTATTTTATATACAAGAGCTGTGCTTAGAGTCAGCAATGTTTATAATATTGTAGCATCCATATATATATATATACTAGCTTTCATGGCCCGGCGTTGCACGGGCTTATACCGAGGGTATAACTTAATACCCATGTTAATTTCTTCCTTTTATTCTAACGCCAACACTTTTGTGGGGTTTCACGCGTACGATGTGAGTGCATGTCCCGTGAGTGCGTGTCATGGCTTTGTTGCTTAACATTTTCCCTTCTCTTAACAAATTCTCGATCCTAGTACCACTGAAGACCCGCAGTGTTGGGGAGCGATGCACGTAAAATCTGTCGAGAGTTCAAACGTCCACCCGCTGGTGTGTTTAAAATAGTAGTAGTAAAATTACTACTTTTTAATTTATTTCTCAGAAAAACATAAGTTTACGAAAATCACAAAATGTTTTTTAAAATCCGTAATTTTGAAGCAATTTTTTCAATATTTTTATATGTTACGGATAATATTACTGTACACACGGAAAAAAGGTTTTGTGAGATTATCTTCATAAATGACGAAGTTATTCAATGTGAAGTAAAAATTAAGACTACTTTTTAAAAATTCTTTAAAAAAAAAGTTTTGGAAATTTTATTTTTTAAATAAATGGATCTAAAAGAGAAAGGCTTGAAGTTAATTAGTGTAGAATATCGATTTAATAACACGAAAAGTAATTCATACCCAACGATTTAGAAATAATTTTCATAAAAACGCATCAGTTTTAACACTATTTTAAAAAATTCGAAAAAAATAGAAAATATCGTTATTTTACAAAAAAAATTACACCGTGTCGTGGCGAAATAAATGATCTTTCCGATTCTGTAATTATTTTTTGTCTAATTTCGACACCGAAAATCGGATGACAATTTTAATATGGTGGAAAACGTAAGATTACCGCTCGGCCGAAACGGAAGGGAAGTTCCGCCAAGTAAACAACCGGCAGGGGTAAAACAATTCGGCGTTTTAAGGTTTTTAATTAATATCTTTTTAACTAATTACAATATCGGAATATAAATAGGCAATACGGCTTCCCCGGAAAATTCCCGATCTTTTGGTACCTTCCGCGACTTTCTGCGTGGTGCTGTTCGTGAGAAGATAGACGCACATAGATAGATAGATAGATAGATAGATAGATAGATAGATAGATAGATACATACATACATACGTTTGTTTACCTTCGAATTTTAATAGTGTAGATAAATTTTATTACTTTTATAATTGCTAATATATCCTTTCTAAAATCTTTTGTCTGGTTTATCTTACAATTTCGATTTTTTCAGTTTTAGTAATTGATTATTGATCTCTATATAGTAGAGAATTTTAACTAGATATATATTCTTTAAATTTGAAAATAAAATGCCTTATCTTAAATCAAATAATGTTTTCTGTCAAATACTATATCTACTTAAAGTATAAGACTAAATATTGTAGTAAAATAATTATGTGTGGATTAGTTGTTTTTCAATATATGTCCCTGGACGATCTTCATATTATTGCTTGATGAGTTTTTCTTAGGGGTTAACATTTACTTTAACCTTTTTATTAAAAATAATTTTTTTTTGAAATTGAATAGTCTATTAAACATAAAATGTGGAAAATGTAGAATTTTTTTTCTTTTTTTTAAAGGTTTTTCCCACTGTAGAAAATGTCCGAAAAAGTTTGCAGGGATATCCAGCTGGTGCATCATTGCCTTATAGCATAAAAGTAGCTCAAAAGCAACCATATTTGAAAGGTTTTTTACAGTATGTTTATTTCTGTAGGTCATTTGCTTAGTCAAATTATAGAAAGATTTACAACTTTATTCAAATGACTTTTACTGAAGTTTATTTTTCAAGGTCTTAGTCCATGGATTATGAAAGAAAAGAGCCAAGTAGTCAGTAAAATATGATAGCTAAGGTGTCAAGGAGTCATTTATACTTACACCCAACTCTTTTTTTTTTTACACTGTAAATATATTCCTTAGAAAACTTTGCAAAAAATTTTAAAAAAATACATGCAACCTATGGTAAATTTAAGAATTTGTTCCACAACTTTAAAACATTTTGTAAGAAGAAAAACTCTAAATATTTTCTCAAAAAACTGTAAAAAAAGTAATGATGAAGTTTAGATTGCATATTTTTAAGTAAAAACAATGAATTTTTATTAAAAAAAAATTAAAATTGGTGTACAGTGAAAATTTAGTCTATAAGTACATGCAACATATAAAATTTCAAATTGACACTACTCATAAAATTTCAACACTATTCATTGCTACTTGATAACAAGCATGCACGCTTATTTGGAACTGGATCAATATTGCATTTTTAGTAGTAGAAAATTATCATCAACACAAATTATACAGGAAATTTTATCATTGAGTGAAAAAAACAAATTTAATTCAAACATCACTTTATAAAACTTTATTAAAACTATTTATTGCTTCCAACAAAATGAACATTTTAACACAAGATACAATTATACTGAAAAACGAAAAGAGCTGTGTTCAAACGAAAAGACCTTTTTTTATTTTGTGAAATACAACAAAATAAAAAAAAATGTCATTATAAAATATGGGTATTCCCTGTAATTCTATACGTAAATACTTTAAGTAAAGAAGGCATGAAGAGGACCAAGTCACTTGCATGTGTATGGGCATAAATGGACTGTCTTCTGATTATACTGTCAAAATAAGAATTTAAAATATAATTGGAGAGAGGAATATTCATGGTAGAACAAAAAAATTGTGTAAAAAAAGTATATTGGTGTTGTGAATAAAAATGATTTGTGTTAATGAGTGGCTGTGAAGAGGTTCTGTGACGTCACTATGCTCTGTATATAAAACGGGTGAAGCAATCACGTGTGCTTGCTCGCTCGGCAGTTCTGAATAAAGTTAGTTACTTTAATTTGCTGGCTGATGAATGAATCACTTTCCACCAACGCCCAGCATCTGGTAGATGCAGCCCACAGAACTTAAGAATTAATTATGTTCCGAACATAATTAGCAAACCATGTTATTTCAAAATCATGTAAAAAAAAAAGAGTTGTGTGTACTTATATTTTTGTGTGGCATTTAATATTTTGTGTGGCATTCAAAGCCTCTGATTGTGATAGTGATCCAGACTGTCTTGCTCCAATTAATATTTTTTATATTATCCAAATAAGATTTTAAACACTGTAACATTTTTCATTCCTTGAATAACCAATATTCAAATGTTTGAATATATGTGCAAATACGGGTAAGTATTTTTAATATAAATACTTATATATAAAAAAAAGGAAATAATAATTTTTTTAATAGAGAGATAAATATTTTTTAATAATCTGTAGAAACAGAAGTTTGAAGAGCCATAACCATCTGTGAAAAACCCACATGTGGCTTTCAAGCCAGTTTGCCAATTCCTAGCTTTTTCAAGTAAAAATATATTTGGTTTGTAGTTTATAATAAATCATCTTGTATGAGAGATGCATATTCAATTATTTTTCTACTAAAGATTTTTTATTGAGCTTATATATATACAGTTGGACCACAATTTAACAAACTCATCCAGACCAAACATTCGTTAATTTGGGGTTATTCGTTATATTAGGGTCGAAATTAAATACAATTTTTTTGTACTTGTCATTGGAAATTCTATAATAAGGACATAAAAATATCCATAGTTGGAAGTTACATACATTTTATTCAACAGTTAAAAATACCATTAGTGAATAATTGCCCACCAGTTAATTTTAAAATTTAAAATACTGACTAAGAGGTATTTTGCAACTTTTTTGATTCCTGACTCAAAAGAGTCCTTTTTCAACTTTTTGAAGAGAAGAAAATACTGCGTCATTGATATCCTGCTGCGTAATATACATTTCCTCAGTTTCCAAGCAATGTAAAGCATTAAAAAATGTAGCATTCTTTTATAAGAGTTTCATTACCATTTTTTCATCAGAATCTATTTATTGGCTCTGACAAATCCCCAGTTTCCTCAACTACAGTTGCACAGGTAGGCAGTTCATCATTAAATGTAACATAACCAATAAATTCTTAAATTATCTCCTGTGTTGTGGAGGAAAGGATATATGATTTGTGATAGGAAAGGAATTTCTTGTCCTGTTCAAAACTTACATGATAAGTTACACTCACAACTCATCTGCACCTGTAAATTCTAATAGTGGTCTGCACTCTTTCCCATCAAAAGTTGCTGATTAAAGATGTCTTTTTCTGTTTCATACAAAGCAGGATATGTCATCTGAAAAGAAATCTTAAGTTTTTCTAACACAAACTGAAAGCATTTTTTTTTTTACTGCTGAAATATTTTGTTAATTTGGGGTCTTTAGCCTTCATTTTAATCAGGAAAATGGAAAAATTCGTTAAATCGCGAAATAATATAGGGGTTTGTTAAATCAAGATCTGACTATATATATATATTCAACCTTTTTAAATAATAAAAATGCTATCTTAAATTAATGCTAAAATATGAATGTTTCACATGTATTATTTTTTTTATAATGTTTCTTATGAATGATAGATAATGAGAAAAACACACATATCTAAATGTTATATCAAATAGTTTTCTTATTTTTACATTCATTATTCTCATCAACATGGTGTGTAAAAATTTTGTATAGTTAAATAAAAATGTTTTATATTGTAAATATATTATTCTTCACTTAATATTTAAAAGACTATTGATATTCTAAATTAATTTTGAAACATTTTTTAACAGTCAATGGAAAAGTGAAAAACTAGGGCGTAGTGAAGCATCCCCTCATATAAAGACATATATTCGTGTATCACCAAATAATTCTAACATAGCATGGTTTCTTTTGACAAGGTAAATCACATTTTTTTTAGGAATTATAGCATTTAATTTTATCTCTCAATACTCAATTGGTGTTTTAATTAAGATAAAGATGCATTCAAGGCTGTTTTTAGTTACATTCAAAACAAATTTATAGAATGTTATTCAAATAAATTTTAAGTAATTAAATTAACTGCTTTATTATGCACATGGCTTAAAATTCTGTTATCTTGTAAAATTAAGCTCAAGTTATTTTATTTCTTGTAAGTTATAATTAATTTATACTCATTTATTTAATTAACTATTTTGATAAATAAGATTTTTAAGAAAATAAATCAATTAATTAATTTATAATACCTTTCAAATAATAAGTATAATTTTGAATTTGTCTTCATGAATTATTTTTGAAATTTCATGCAAATATAATCCATGAAGTATTAAACTAAGATAACATATTAAAAATTGATAAAATTTTTTAAATTTCTATTGTTATTATTTTTTATGTTATGAGTTCATTTATAATATTTAATTGATTAAATTTATCCTATTTCTTTATTTCAGTGTCATGTTTGAGTTTTTAATGCTATGTATCTAGTAGATTGTCATATTTTTCCTTTTGTTAATTGTAATTCTCATTGGATTATTTAGAAAAGTTGTACAACATTTCTACATTAATTAAAATAAATAAATTACTGAGGGATTTATAAATAATTTATGTTATAGAAAACAATGCCTTACTTATCATAGAATTCCTTGCTCAAAACAACATGTAATGCACCATAAAAACTGCTACATCTGCTTTACTATTTACAAATTGTAGTTGATTGTCCATTTTTAAATCTATGCATTCAAATTTTTTCAGGGACTCTATCTTATGTTTACTGTAATTGGAAATTTTGTTATGTTATATTTGGATTAAAAAAAATGTTTTAATAATTCAATTTAAATTTCAGTGCAAATTTATCCAAAGCTGCTTGGGGTGCTTTAGAGAAAAAAGGCGCTCAATTCATGATTCGATCCTATGAATTAGGAGTGCTATTCCTTCCCAAATTTTTTGTGAGTTGAAAATAAAAATTCATTGTGATGTACATTTTAAAAAACATTTTGGGTATTTTTCTCTGTTCTGTGTTTTCTTAAATTATAGAACATTCTGATTGCACTTTATTGAACATTATTACAAAATTGAGAAATGTTATTATAATGATTTAGTTTATAAATATATCATATAGTGTGATAGTATACAGAAATGAAGTTTTTAAAAGTAATTACTCATTTATTTTAACATTTAGTTTTTATTAAGTATTTGTATTTGAAATAGTGTTTTTAAGTAACAGTAATTACATACATAATTAAAAAAATTCTGGAGTAATTAGTGATTAAAAGTTTATTATATTCTGACATTAATGTAATTATTATTATTATTTTTACTTATCTATTATTGATATAATTAGTTGGATAATTATGTCTAATTTATATTCAGTTTGTATTTTTTATGCATCAAAACTATTTTTCTTCTATTAACTTTTTCTTTTAATTCTTAAAAAACTTCTTTCATGCAATTTTTGTAATATTTTTTTTAAATTCCCATTTTAGGGAATGGATTTTTTTTCAATTCCTGGAAATGCTAAAACTGATATGAGTAAACTTTTCCCTGTTCCTTATGATATACCTTTAGAACCATATTTAAAGGATGGTAAGATTTGATTTTCTTTTCTCAATATATAAATGCAAGCATAGTAGTGCATTAATATTTTTAGCATTATAAGAATTTTGTTTTAAGTTTTGTTTCTCACAGAAAAGTATTTCAGAACGAATTTTGTTCCCTGGTTTTTCCTGTTATTCTACACTTTGTTTCAATACAAATGCTAGTTTATATTTTTAAAAATGACATTAAATGAGGGGGAAATAACTTAATAGGAAGAGGAGTTATTGACAATTTTTTGAAACCTACTTTCAAGATTTATGTATAAGTTAGCAATGTGTCCACAATTCATATTCTCACTATTCATGAGTTATTAAAAAGTGGTTCCACTTATCTGAAATTTATCATTTGACCATGTTCAGAATCACAATCTGTCACCACTAATATATTCAAACTTCTACATTTTAAGTTTCAGGTATCACATGTATCTATCTAAACAAAATCTCATTAGGTTTTTATCTTCTAGAGTTTTTTGTTGTTGATATTATAAGTTTTTGAAAATTTTTGTCCAAAATGTGCTTAGAAGTAGTATATTTCTAAGCATGCATTTTTTTCATACCTTCCTGTTTGAATTCAGAAAGTTCTAGTTGTAATGTTGGCAACCCAGGACACACAGTACAACTCTCAGTAGCA
This sequence comes from Trichonephila clavata, assembly GCA_019973975.1. NCBI lineage: Eukaryota > Metazoa > Arthropoda > Arachnida > Araneae > Nephilidae > Trichonephila > Trichonephila clavata. Next base: position 103,883 of record BMAO01012747.1, read on the forward strand.
CTCTGCACTACTCTATAAATTTATCAGTATTTGAGTGGATGGAAATTGATTAATTTGTAATGGGACCTTATTTGAGAAACATCTTCAGAATTACAGACATTTATGGAATTATGCAAAAATCTGAAAGATAACTGTAAATATAAAATTAGAGCTATTTTGTGAATTATTGAATACAATTGATGGAAAGATTTAATTGTTTGAAGGGATAAAATTGGACGCAATCTGCTTTCCCCTTTTGTTCTATGTATATAAGTGAAAACTCTTCCCCCATATGAAAAATATTTCAAGTCCGCAAAGAAAATGTTTAAACAACTGGATGCCCAGAATGGTATCAAACTGAAAGTCACAAACTATAGACCAGATTTTGTGATATGAAAATAGAGTGGTGCAAGCATTAGGTTCGCATCAAAATTTTTATTTAACTGTAATGAAGGGAAACACTTATATTTTATGCTGTCTATTTCTTATCTTAATAAATATGTTTAAAAGTATTTAATATCTGTACAATTTTAATTTATTTTATTTCTTTTGAAGAAATATGCTGCTTATTTTTATGTTTAGAAATATTTTTAAATGATGCAAAATTAATTTTTAATAAAACTATATAAATTTATATTATTGACCTCTGTTCTCTAACTCTGCATGCAGTATCACAGGAATCGAATGGTTTCAAACATGTCCTACTGTGTAGTATGCTGAATCATATTGGTAGATTAGTTTGGCACACCAGAACTAAGTGGTTGCTGCTGTAGATAATGTTCCAGCATTTTTATTTTGAAATGTAATTTTATTTCACACCTATTATAAGTATTTTAATTAAACATAATCTCATTTTAGATGAACCATGGATTTGGGATATTCCACATATCAAAGCTCCCGATAGGTATGGAATGAAGTGGTGTCCTCCATAGTGATCGATCTTTGTGATTATGTGTTTAAATAAGTTTTTTTAGAAATTTGTATATAAAAATTGAATGCATTATATCGAGAACTTCAATTTTGTATTATTATTTTTTTTTATTGGAAAATGTCTTTGGAATTTTGTATTGGTGAAACTCATTTGAAAATACAGATTTTATTTTAAAGGGATAATAAATGTATTTTGTCCTTTACTTTATTTTATTATTACTTCTTATGTAGAGTTATATTTTTACTGAGATACAAGTGCATGTAATTGTATACACTATTATGTAATTTTTGCAACTTTTAATTTAAGAAATTAAAAGTTATGAGATAATTACATAATAGTGTATATTACTAGTGTAATCTAGTACATAATAGTGTAATCTACTCTCATGCTTAGCTTAACCCTTTGAAGCTCGGAAAAATAAATTCGCTGAATTTTTCAAAATAAAATTATAAATGCAATGTATAGAACCTAAGAACAGAGAAAATACCTTTAAAAAAAATTACAGTACATTCCCCCCCCCCGAGGGGGGAGGTGGTTTCACAGAAGTACCACCGCGCACCTACAACATAATTCTCGGATGAACAATATATGATTTGCGTCAGATTTGTAAGAATATTCTTTATATATTTTGTAATAAATTTTCTAAAATATGCAATATTAAGTATTAGAATTACTTTTTAAATATTAAATAATGCAAAATATAACTATAAGCGATTGAAATCAACTTCAATAGCCAGTAAAGTTTTTTTTTCATTGTTTCTTTATTATTAAATTATTAAAACATGCAGTAATAAAGAAAAAATAAACCCCTCCCCCAAATCAATGGCAAAACCCCCATAAATTATTAGTTATTTCACTGCCTGAGTCAAAGAAAAGAAAAAAAAGGGCTAAATCTCTCACGAGTGCGTGCAATAAGCCGGAGAAGAAACGGACAATTTTCATGTTCTAGGTGCGCGGTGGTATCAGTCTGAAACCACCCGAAAATATCTTTATATAAGAGGCACTTCTTTTCATAATTTATCATACTAAAAATTAGTTATGCAATGAAGAGCATATGCAGCAAAAATGTACATACCTTACTTTGAATTTTTGTCTATTTTTATTTGCCAAAAAAATCTTTTTTGGAGTGTTTAAAAAAGGCTCTTAAAATGAAGCATTTTTCTCACAGAAAAAGGAGTTTTTTCTCACGTGCTGACATCGAGTGTCTTTTAAGAGTTAAAAGATATCTTTAGAATTATTGCTTCCATTAAAATACCACTGCACGTTTAGAGGTATTTTTTAGAAAATGGTGGTTTCAGAGAGATACCACCGCACGTTATAGGGTTAAGTGACACTATTTTAACCTTTTAAATGCTGCTCTATGATAAAAAAAATAACGCAAATTATTTATTGATTAAATTTAACTGAACATTCAAACATAAAAACCAGGAGGAAAAAAGGGTGTCCAAATTTAAAAAAAATATTATTTATAAAATGTTTTACAAGTCTAACATCTTGTTTTCTGAAGTTATTTCCTTTTAAATTAGTTAAATTTGTTTTTGAAAAAAAAATGTCAAAACATAAAAGAGAATTTACCAGGAAAGAGAATAAAAATTTAAGATTAATTTAGAAGAGATTTTTGGCAATTTGGTTTAGAAAATAGAAAACTAATAATAAGTTTATATGGTGTAATCTTCAAATTTGTTCATAATTTATGCAATGTACAAAAACTTATTTTAACTAAAAACTTGTATTAAGATTATTGAAAATAAATTTTATGATTTTACGTAAGCACTTTATATTGAAAATTTCAATATGTTAGGCTATTTTAATTTGTGGAGGATGTGGTGTAATTATTAATTTGAATTTTTTTTCAATTTTTTTATGAAATTGATCAATATTTTTGTTTAGTTAACATGAATAAACATTTCAAAACTATTTAAAAAATATTTTGAAGTAGCATTTATCTCATATTAATTTTCCCATACCATGCTTTTAATTGCTAAGTGAATATCTTTTAATTTATTTTTAATTGGTTTCATTTTCTCTTCTGAACAGCTCATTTCAAAACTACTGCATTACCACACTTCCCAAAAGAAAGATTATATTTAGAATTTAATTTCTGTTTACATTTTGTTTCTTAAATTGGTTATTTTAATCACAGAAAAATTGGAGAATTAATCTTACAATTTAAGTAATATTATGCTATCTAATACAAACAATTCTATTTTCTTGAAACTTGTTAAAAAATTAAAAAGTTCCTTTTAAAGGAAGAAATAGAAGAAAAATTATGAATAGGGGTGTGTATTTTGTAAATTAAGTGAGAGGAATCATTTTAAATTAGAGGTCTTCAAACCATGGCCCACGGGCTAAGAACAGCCTGCTGAAGGCATTTTAGTGATCCTTTATTTGAATCCAAGTCAATTTCAGGAAAATTTGCCTTGTCTGCTTTTTGTCGAAAAAAACCCGCCATTTTTTCTGTTGATATTTAAAACATTTTACTGACATGTGTGGTATCCATTTGAGTTAAAATTTTCTTAAAGTGATGAATTTTTCAAAAATTTCATTGCATCTTAAATAATTTTAAATTAAACAAAATCTTAGAAGTTTTCAGAAGAAAAGGCGGACTTTTATCTTTTACATGCAAAGTATTTTAATTTGACGTTCATTTAATGTTTTTGAAACCAATATACAAATTTGTAACACCATCTCTTTCTTTAGATTCAGTTGTAGTCTTGTAAAACGAATCTCTCCCTTTCTTATTTAAATTTCCTGACTACATTATTTTTTGACAGTCATGTGGCCCGCAGATCTTTGTAAATTTATTGATGTGGCCTGCAGATCATTGTGGATTTATTGATTTGGCCCTCGAGTGTTAAAGGTTGAAGACCCCTAGTTTAAATTGATCAACAATATTATTGCAAAAAACAAAACAGATGGGCATATGTAGACATGTTTTTTAATTCAATTTTATGTCAAATTTAAAGTAACTTTTAAGAGACCAAACTTTAATTTAGTTTACGAATCAGATATATACGTATGAGTACACATGTATATGTGTTTAAATGAAAACTTTTTAAAATTCTTCATTGAGATACTACATTCAAATTCTACTTTTATGCATAAATGTTTTCTTAAAAAAAAATCTTAAATGGATATAAGTTTTAAAGTACATTAATTAAGTAATCTTCTTGTGATAATAAATATCAGAAAATTAAATAAGTTAACAGTTAATGAAATTTACCAAGATTATGATTAATTGTTTTATAAGTAGAAAACTGAGCTTTAATGTAAGTCATATTAGAAGTGCAGCTACAAGTGTAGTCCCCTTTTCAAAACTTGGAATATTTGCACAATATTTTTTGCATTAACACATTATTTTATGTCGTATTGTTGATAAATTTTCAAATATTCCTCTCTAAAATTCAGTAAATTTGCTCCAAATTCATTCTAAATGAATTTTTTTTATTCTTATTTTTTTTAGAATTATCAGAAGTCAATTTCTTAATAATTAGTGATGATAAAACAGGAGAAATTACATTAGAAATTTTGCCAATTAAAATTATTTATAGAAAAATATGACTTAAAAATATGACTCATTTGAATTTTTTCCATAAAAAATGTTAGTTAAAAAATTCGAATATAATTTTCGATACAAAATCCGTGAAGGAAATAACATTACTCATGAATCTAAATTAAAAATTCTTTCCAGAGTTATTTTTATGATTCCAAGTAAGTGCGTCAAATGTTGATTTAATTTAAGCTTGTTATGTGATTATTCACATCAGGAAAAGCAGAATTTATCTGATAATAGTTCAATATATTTAACTGTCGATTTTTCATTGATTGTACCTAAAGGACGATTTCAGAGAAATAAATTAATTTCAAGGTTCATCGACAGTAGCCCATGTGCAGCTCCAAAGTGTGATGTTAACAAAAAATCAAATCAAGTAAATAATAGAATTTTCTATATCTATACTATAGCAAATTGATCAAATATTAGAACTTTTTTTGCTGTATGAATTCATGTATGTTTTTTATATTATTGCATAGTTTTAGAAAAAGAGAACTTATGAAATCTTTCTGAATTCACTGATAAAAAAACTGGACTGATTCATTCAGTATATAATCATTATGAATGTTTTGTAATTTATTTAGTTTGAAAAAGAGGTGAAAATCAATGTTGGTACTTTTGCTTTTTCCCATTTAGAAAATAAATGAAAAATGTTTCAGCTCCAACTGTGGTAGTATCACATACATAGATATTTAATATTTTGAAAAAAAAGTCTAACTAATATCAAATATAATACAATCCATTTCAATTTTAGTTGGCATTTTGAATTAAAAATTATATTAAGTTATATTAAAAGAAATTATACAATTTCTTTAAGTTTGCACATTTTTGATAAGCATTTGATTAACCAATAATTCAGATCAATCATTAGCATTGAAACAGATATTCAACTCAACTTAAAAAAAAATTCTGTCTCTTTTAACATATGCCAGTTAAAAGGAACATATCAAGAATTATTATTTACAGAATAATGAAGTAATATGCTCGAGAAGTAGAAACTTTATTGTAGAGTAAACTAAAATGAGAGAGATTTGCAAATATAAAGAAGCTGACTTTCTATTAAATATAATGTGAGAGATACGAAAATTAAAAAGACTTTGGAATTTTTAATGTTTTATACCATTAATAAATTATAATACTGTTTTAATTTACTAATATTTCCAATTAATGAAATTGGGACGGATCTATCCGCGACTGTATTAATACCTTGGGGACTCTTCTGGGGAAAATATTTTTATTCAACCAACTTTCACCGACCAAGAAAGCGTGATTATGTAAATGAAGTATGTTATATAAATTCTGTTTTCATGAGTTTGAAGTTGGCAAGTTGGAGTTAGCAAAAAGTTTACGAGTTAGTTTGTTAGTTGAAGATTGAAGGATAGTGGAATTGTTAAGAGGTCTTGGAATTGTCCAGGAACACGGATTACGGAGAGTGGATCCGACGACATTGATAAAATCCCGATAAAGATCTACAAGATTCAAGTGTAAGATCCGCTGCATAAAAAGTACAGTTATCGTGAGCTTGTTTAATTAGAAGTTAGCTTATAAGTGTGCGACGTATTTTATATTGAGCGTATTTAAGCTATCGTAGATTCAGTTGAGGGTCCGTAGTAGTATCCCCGTGTTATAGAACTCACCTCCACGCTCTACTATTTAATCACCTACCTCAATTAGATGGTTATTGTGTCTGATTGATATTTTGCTAACAATAAATTAATTAGATTGAAATCATGTCTGTGGATCATTCAGTTTCTCCCACACACCTAGCCGGGTTTACAGGTAGACAAGGGGTTTCAGAGGCAAGCAGGAACTGACAGGCATTACAAAATGAAATTGTTTCATCTGATCATTGGCGTAACGGAAAATAATAGGGGCGACCTTCAAAGTCAGTTTTGGGGGCCCAAGAAGGATTTTATGTATTTAGTGTCAGTAAAGCTTTGGGCTCCCCACGATGCAGGGGTGTACGTTATGCCACTACATCTGATGTTTACATAAACCACAATTCAAATATTGGAATGTTTGTTAAACCAAATGTTACATTATTTACACATTTTTAGAAATGATATTAATTTAGAATATAAGAGCATTTAAAAGTAGGGGTTCTCAAACAAAAACTCTAAGCACACAGTCTCCTTTTAACAGAATAACTTTCTTCATATAGACCGCCTTACATTTTTCTCTGTTTTATACCAGCATACATTCATCATAATATTAATAATTGCACATAAAAAAACCCGTAAAGATAATTTAAATAAGTACATGAACAGAAAATTAGAAAAAAAGTGGTTTATTAGATTTATGTTTTTTTTATATTTTTTATATAGCTAGGAATTCCACTTTAGATGCATGGATCGCATCTTCCCATCTGTATTATCGGGCAATTAGTTTCCAGCGTATAACATACATTTCCAACACGAAATACAAGATTGAAAGTTACAGGTGCGCGTTATACCCCGGATGTAAAATGATAGACTTAAAAATAAAGGAAGAATGAGTATATAAAAAAAGTAGATTTCTACATATATTCAAATACTATTTTTTTTTTTTTTTTGAAAATAAAAGACACGCACACCTTTTAAACTTTCATTATTAGATAACACGAAAAGTTCACCTTTTGTTAAATCTATGCACATTACATCGAGTTCTATTTCATCTTCACCATCACTATTACACTGATCCAGGGGTGGCCAACCCGCGGCACACGTGCCATATTGTGGCACGGAAGAGTTGTAATAGTGGCGCGCGAAGACTTGTTGAAAAATTAAAACATTTAAAATAATAATGATGATCGAATTGGCCACTTATCCCGCCAAGTGTTTTTACGCCAAATCGATAAATGTGCCAAATCTGGTAACCCTCGTGAATTTGTATCAGTGGGAGAGAAGTTGGATCGCGGCTTAAAAACGCGCTAAGTTGGCAATTTTTCAAAATTTGGCGGATCAGTGACCGATTCGACAATTTCACCATGTGATAATAATTTTTTTTTACAATTTTATTGGAATGCGGTTGTCTTAAATTAAAAAACAAAAACTAAACATTTCTTTTAAATACACTTAATTAATTGAATTATACCATGGGAAATTATTTTGTAAAGAATACTCTCTTCATCGATGTGTGCTCTGATTTTTCAAAGGAAGTACAATCGCGAGGTTTTGGAATATGAGGTGTCTTAAAATATCTGGAAGAAAACATTGAACTGCCCGGTGAGTGCTTGTTATTTAAGGATAAAGATTGGCTGTGAGATTTTTCTTTTCTTACTGATTCTGTGGGATATTTAAATTTAAGATTTTAGGGAAAAGATATCCTTTTTTTCCCTGTAAATAAACATTTTTTCTTTTTTTTTATCTCGAATTTGGAGAAAAAAAGACTAACACATTTCACATTATAGCAATGACTATCTATTCAAAAATATTAATGTTCCAAGTTATGATAAACTTAAAAACGTAATATCCATTTTTCAAGGTTCATTCAGTGCTAGGTTGAAGTGATCTTTTCATAAGTAATTTTTCTGCAAAACGTTATTACCCATATAAAATATATACCGGAATTAGTGACCTACAGTATTATCCTATACTGAAACGAAAGTATAAGAAACTTGACGCACGCAACGAATGGTATTTATTTTTTGGAATTCGTACCAACAAGCAATTTCCAAAGTTACACAATTTGATTGCCAGACATTGTAAAGAAAACCACTTCAAAAGCCACATTAAGCAAGACTGTAGGAATTATTTAGTGTTTCTCGTTTTTCTTTTATTCCTAATCAAATTAATTGTTGAATCTGTAAAACTGATTCATTTTAAAATCTTTTAAATAGTTGATTTATAACAAAACCTTATAATTTGTGCCTTTGTCTTATAGATTAATTTATTTTCAAATTTCATTACGTATATTTGCACAAAATTCCATTATAAGCCTATAAGTAATATTTTTTAAAAACTTTTCATACTTTATCGCTTGTTGAAAGTGGCACGCATAATTTTTTTTATCAAATACTGGCACTCTTTTCAAAAAGGTTGGCCACTCCTGATCTAGACTGTTCGATATTACTATATATATATTTTTTCCAAATAACTTTTATTATCCACTCCTACAACTATACCTAGACTTCAAACGATAGAGTATTGCATGTGTATATTTCAGGTTTCTTTGTAAAAAAGTGGGTGAATTATATACGACGAATATGCCTAAAACTTAAAAAAAAAGCAGCTTAAAACATATGTCGCGTTATATGTCATAATATACGGTACATCTATACATATTAAAATGGATATCATAATGTAATAATCACAATCCTTAAAAATTAAATAAAATTTTGAAAATAGAAGAAAAAATATCATTGATCCCTCATATGACTTTTGAATACCTTTGACCAGGGTTACCAATTTTTTCCCAACACACAGATATTTTTTAAAAGAATAAATTTCTTCATAAACTCCTTAAATTTTTTCCTATAATGTACAACATATTGTTTCGTAGATCGGGGTTGGAGGATTTTATGCTATTAATCTCAAATAGCAAAATAGTTCTTTAAGAGCGATGGAAATTTATCCTTAGAAATGCAGGATACAGCAGAAAAACAAATCCTAGAAGGCCTTCACACCTTCTACAGCGCTCAGACAGAACTATCGGTGTCTAAAAATACAAATACGAAATGATTAAGATTTATCACAAGTAACTAAGCGCTAGTCGACTTTTCAACGGTCAAAACAATACTAACTCAGCTTCAGCAAGCAACTCCTATTTATAGGCCGTACGGATCTTTCTCGAAACATCTGCTTGTGTCATAGATCGTGATATTAATAGATTTCTCCAGTAATTTCCTGAAGTATTCATATGGTCGCCAACTCGCCAAAACTGATGCCAACTTGGCTCTATCGTCAACATTTCGCAAAGGTTCCATTGAATCGCCATTATAATATAAGCAACGGCGTTGTTTGTGAGTATTACAATTTTAGTATAAAATAAATACAACAGAAAGTAATATTGACGTATAACACATCCAGATTTATATTATTTACTCTATTTTGAGCATTCATTACAGAAAATTCGTAACAATATAATATAATCACAATTTCTAATAATTGCACGCAATAAAAATACCAATTTCACGAAGAATATATGTAATGGATTAGCGATGAATATAGTAAAGATATTCGTCAACGTAGAACGTGCTTATCTTAAGAATCTTGAATCCTTTTTTCCCCCTCTCATTCTGAACTCAGTATCTATTAATAATAGACTGACGTCACTGCATTCGGTCGTTGCTTTGTTTAAAAATTCTCTTTTGAGATCATCTAATTAGAATTACTAACTGAAGTTTTCCAGATGCTGATCGTAGCTTCATAAAAATTCAGTCCACTTAACTTTCCAGCCGGATGAAGTTTATTTGTACAACGATATTAAAGCATATTAATGTAATGTACATGTTTTGTTCTACTCGATGAGGCGACTGGAGAGGTCAAGGGTTTGTTTAATACGGCGCCAAAGCCCCTAAGGGGGTGAAACTGAGCTAAAATTTTATATGTTAAATCTATGAAATGTATATGTTGAAATATCAGTATTTTTAATTAATACGAGGGTAACTCTGAAAGTTTTGAGATACGCCCAGACGAGAAGTCACGATAAAAAATAACATTTTAATTTGAAAGTACAAAGTATTTAAACACAGAAGACGATTTTTTACTGACTTAATTCAAGTTTTTTAGTGTAGAATAAATTTTAGACAGAAGAGAAAATGGAGTTGACGTGAGAACATCATCGTGCTATAATTTTCTATGATTTTACGGAGAGATTAAATCAAGACGAATGCATTCAACGGCTGCAATTAGCCTTTGCTGATGAATCTCTATGTATTTAGACGATTTAAAGAATTTTGCAGAGGTCGCAATTCTCTTCAGGATAAAGAAAGGAAGGCCGCGGCCCGTATAATGTGTCTTCCATACGAAAAATGTAAATGGATGATAATCGCTGTACCTACCAAATGATACACAACATTGGATTCGCAGCCATACACAAAATTATTCATGAAAAAAAAAAGTAGTTCATCCGTTGGGTTCCCCATTACCGAACTGAACGTGTCGAAATCAGTTTAGAAACTTTTAAATTGCTAAATGATGGTGGCCAGCGCATCATTTTTAAAATTGTAACAGGAGATGAAACATACATGCCGTTTTTTGTTGTTACAACACGTCAAGAAAGCAAAGTATGTGTCTTTGAAGATCATCTTCCGTCGACAATGGTTAAAAGACAATGAGCAATGAAAAAAAGTAATGTATGTTTTTTTCCCCTCCAGAATTACGGGATTAGTCAAAGCCATCAAGTTGGAAGAACAGAAGAGAGTAACAGCAAACTAGTATACCATTAAATGTCTTCCAGAAATCCTACAAGAAGTAAATGTTAGGGGATTAATACTTTGCCATGACAATGCATCCCATACAGTTGGATTAACAATTTAATTCCTTAAACAAAAAGAAATGAAAGTGATAGAACATCCACCTTATTGTCTGGATCTAGCTATGTGTGACTTTTGGTTATTTTCTAATCTAAAAAAGGACTTACGTGGACATTTTTTCATTCATAAGAAGTGATTGATCTGGCTATAAATGCATTTTTCATCAATTGCAAGAAATGAATGGTTTGAGGCATTTAATCTGAGTGGAAAATTCGTCTACAAAAGTCCATTGATACTGGAGGAGACAACTTTGAACACTCCTAAAATTTTGTAATTATAACTTTAAAAACCTAGGTGCATCTCAAAAATTTCAGAATGACCCTTGTTGTGGATGACGTTTGATGTTAATACAGTTTTTTTTCAAATATTAATGCATTAATTAATTTTTTTTTAATTTTAAATTTATTTTGCGTTATTTCTGGTGAAATTAGAACTAGCACCATCAGATGGCGCCAATAAGTTTTTCTAACGAATTTTTTCTTGATTTCAAATATATTTTTTTAAGCTTGTAGTGGACGACTCTTTGATACAGTTGATACGTTTCTTTCAAAAATTAATCCATTAATTAAATTTAATTATTCAAAATAAAATTTTTTTTGTTGACCTAAGTAGGAATTGACAAATTTTTTAAAATATATTTCTTGCTTTTAAGAAACTGCAAATTATCTTTAAACTTTTAGCTAAATACGTAGAATTCAATGAAATAAAAATGTATGACAGAAAGGAAGCTAAGTGGTAGTGTACCGCTCTTCCACGTCACAGGTCCGGGGCTCAAACCTCGGACTGGAAAGGTGTACTCAGCCTTTTATCCCTTCAATGGGTCTATAAATGAGTATCAAGCTTGCTAAGGAGTTAAACACTGGGGGTTTCGTGTCAGATTGACCACCTGACCGAAACACCTGTTCATGCACCTCAGTGTCCAAGGTCATGAAAACTGAGATGGGTATAGTGGGTCTTGGCCCTCATGGACCGTTGCACCGTTGAGTATAGTAGCAGCATGAGAGAATGCTGGATCGGAATTATTGATAGTTTCAGATAAAATATATGAATATCTTTATCATTGAATGAAATCTAAAAGGTGAATTTTAGAAGAATATTCACTGGAAGGAATTCTCTACCAATAAGTTCTTATTTATAAAACTTCAAAAAACTCAGAGGTACGGTAATGTTAATTTTGCAGGAAAAATGTACACGCATATATACTTTTTCATAAGAACAATAATTATATATAAATTATCCTAAGATTAATTTTGAAAAAATTGGATGGAAAGTAGATGAAAAGTTGAAAATATTAAAAAAAAAAACCTCTTTATGTTTTATGATATAGCTTTTTATATTAACATCGAAAAGTTAGAATTTATGAAATTGCAGTTATTTCCTTATAATTACAAAGTATATTATATTCAACCGACTAAATAGAAAAGACATGGCCCGTTTTTAGAAATCAAATACCAGAAACCAAGTATTTCAGTACAGAATTAAAAACAAAAGCTACTAATAGAGAAGTGTTACTAGTACAGAATTAACAGAAAAGCTCATTTTAAATTCTCTAAAAACGATAACTTTCAAAAATATCATCAATTTTTTAAAACTTATCAGATATTTCAAAATACAATACAACTCAATTCTAGGAATTTTAACAACTCAGAGCCCTCGTAGAATAAAAAAAATGTCAATAACTTTCAGGTTTTTATAAAAATAAAATCATATTTATATAAACAGAAAATTATTTAAAAAATTATAAAGAAAATTTTGATAAGGTTCGGTGAATAGATGGTTAAAAGGATAAATAATGAAGCAAAAAAAATCCCAGATGAAAGAAAATTGAAATTATATCTCGTACAACTGCATCTGAAGCCGGCTTATTAAATGCAATTTACAAGTTGAGTTTAAAGTCAACAACAAACAACAATCTAAGATGATGAGATGTTATCTAAGATGTTATCTGTTTAAATGAGAATAAGTTTTGTTGAAGTGGATGGTGAATCTCACTAGAATTAGAGTGCAAATAGTACTTCGTTTAACATGTGAGTTTCATTCAATGCTGTATCTGATATTATTAGCGATTCCTTAAGTATATTATAGTGGTGCCCGTATGGATTCTTTGTTCATAGGACCGTACATTAAAATAAGAACGTGAGCGGAGTTATTATCAAGTCCTAAGGGATCCATAGGTCAAGGAACAGACTTCTATTCTTCTCCCATCATGCATCTTTAGACCGATGCTTACTTCTGATGCCAACGATCAATGTATAAATAAGGCCAATTTCAGTTCCACGTATGAGACAGAAATTCCTGCATTGGTAGCCTAACCGCAGACATAAGAATATTAAGAGTCAATGAACAAAATTATATTGTTACTTTTTTACCATTTATATCTAAATTTTTATTTCACTCTTTATATCTGTTCTTTTAATAAAGAAATTTTGAATAAAGAAATGGCTACATTTATCCTTAATAGAAATTTATTTTATTGACATGAAAGTATTTTGTTTCACTAGGAAACGAATCTTAAAAAGTTAATTTTAACTTCAGTATTGATTGTTTATGGCATTTAATAAATTATCTACGTATAAATTTATTAAGATGCAAAAAATTTGGTTATATTTTATTTACGATTGAAATTCCCTTAAAAATATTAGATCTAATTATTTAGAAAGCTATACACAGTTTTTTCACACTAAAAGAAACCTTTCTATTTTTAACTTGGATAAACGATACTTAATAACATATTTTAATTAGCAAAAAATTGCTTCAAAGTCTCATTCTTTAAAATTTTATATGTCAACAGACTCAATATTCGGAACAGCAATCTATTCAAAAAATTATTTTAACAAGTTGCCACATCTGAATACAAAGTCTTGGTTGGTAATATAAATATCCTAAATACAAATAACAATGTTTAAAAATATTTATAACGCTAAATATTCAAAAGTATGTTTTTTAAAGTTAAGTTAATAATTGCTAAACAAGTTTCATAACTGTTTAAACAAAGTTTAAATTCTTCAATAGTAAGAATGTAAACACTTCTTTGTTTAACATTCTTAAACAAAGAATCCATTACAAGTCTTTAAAAAATCAATCTCTCAAACGTATAAGTAAAGAATATTTTTATTCTTCATTATTAAAAGTAAATTTTCTATCATCATTCGTAGTACATTTCTTCAGCCTTCTGTTTATAGAATGAGCACGTTCGCTTCATTGGCTTTCATGGAGACAAGCAACGGAAGCTTGGGGAATCAAATCATCTCCATAGGAACCATTTGGCTTCGAGTAAGTTAAGTTTTCTAGGAAAATATAAGATACTTCGCTGCCGAAGGAATATTGATATACTTTTCCGAACATTCTCTGTCACATATTTATAAGTAGTTAGGTAATATAAATTTAAAACACAATAATGAAATTGAAGAGGGGATAGGATTTTAATTTCGCCCTTTTAAACTAAAACTAGTTTCCTCAAAAAGAAGAAAAATGAGTATATCACTAATTTAATGTTTTATTGTATATTTAAATGTTTATACAGTATGTGAAGCACACAATTAGTTTTACATCTTTGGATCTTCATTAAAGGTTTCATAAGTATTTACCAGGGTAATCTTATATTAATACGAATTATAGTGAATTCCACAGTCAACTTATCACTTCTCAACACCTTTTTTATATAATTTTATAGCCTCTACAAAAATCTATTTTTATTTGTCCTGCTTAGTGAATATAGTAATGACAGACAATTTCAGAATTTTTATAAACACACCAAATTTTAATTGATTTATAAGTAGTGTTTTAAAGGGAAAAAAACTGTTGCTAGAATTGCTAGAAGATATGTCAAGATGAGTAAAAGTATTTCTGTTCATAATTTAATTTTAGTAATAATTATTTAAATTAAAGTAACTTTTGACGTTGTCTTCAAATTTTTATTCAATTTTATTTATTGTGTCCCGAAATAATTGAACAACAAGAATACAAAGCGAAAAAATAAATAAGTAATCAAAATAATTAAAAATAGAATAAAAGAAAAAGTAAAGATACAAAAATAAAACGCATAATAACCATGAAAAGTGAAGAATTTTAATAAATAAAGAAGTAATAGTAAAGTGTTAGTAAAAATGCAAAGACAAATAAATAAGCATGAATATATAAACATAAAGCAAATTTCTTACTTCACATGTGTCACAACGCTGTCGAAATCCTGTAAAACGTATTTTATTATATTGTATAATCCTTGTAAAGTAGGTTTTTCCACATGAATTAATCCCTTACAGTTTGTTTCACTGCACCATTTTTTAAACAACAAAAAACCGTTTCACAGCATCACAAGTTTCTTGCTCAATTTGTTTCGTTACAAGATTCTTGTAAAACTTGTTTCACTGCATATTTACTGTATCTGCAGTAAAACATATTTTACATAAATAAGGATTTTACTCTACGTAAACGAATTGTATTAGATTTTCTGTGAAACTTCTTTTGTTTCATCTTCGAAGCAGAAGGAAAAAGATGAATGTATATATACAGTTGGAAATAATTTACAGCTTAAGCCATTTAAAAATCCCCCGAAGCTTTCGATGACAGATGGGATTGTAATGCTATGAAAAAATTTACGCAATTAGTTTCTAAACTCATGATTACTAAAATCTAATAATTTTAGAACAAAAATCACAGCATCTAATAATGTGAAAAACTGAATAATAAACTATTCTACCTTCTTTTATATTGTTACATTAAAATGAATTACAAAAAATGTATAAAAACAGTTAATGAAAATTATACAAAACTAATCGAAGGCGAATATTAAATAAGATATAATTTCTTATTTCAGAATGTTTTAATGTTTAAATAGTTAACAAATTTTCGACACAGATTCAAAAATAATATGTATTTTTGAAAATCATTCACATATTTTTCTAAAAGAAAGCAATGAAACACTTGCCTATATTCGTACAAAATTTTAATATTTCATAAACACAAGTAGCTTTATGAAATGATTTTCTTAAAATTTATAGCTGCTTAAAAATACCGATCTAAATTTCAGTCCAAGTATGTTTTTATACATAAAAGTTCTGATATATGTATATATCTTTTCATTCAGTGACTGGTCATTTGTTTTCCAGAATTTCTAAGTTAAATTTAAAATGAAAATATGTTCAAAAATTTATTAAACATTTCTTGAGCAGTTTGATGAATTAATTTCTAGCCAATATTTATTAAGAATAAACTTTTAAGAGAAATGATTTCTAGAAAAAAAATAAGATAAAGAAAATTATATCTAATGATATTCAATGAAGATATAACCCAGTGCCGAATTGTACCATTTGTATATGTCTAGTTATGATATGTCATTTATTATCAAGGATCAAAAGATTGAGAAAGAGGTGTATATCTAGTGATTGCTAATTTAAAGATAAACTTGTCATAACTTGTCGACCAACGTGGGTCAACATAAACATTCTTTTCATAGTATTGCATTTAAATATTAGACTAAAAAATTAGTATAAGTCAAAAATTGCGGATTTGTTTTCGAAAAATTTCAATTTTTAGAAGAAATTTCTAAATTACATTTGTAAATAATGTAGCACTATAAAATGTAGCAAAGTAATAAAGAATGAACCATCGTCAATTTTAATAGAACAAAGTTTGGAAATAAAATATGGCAGTGATGAAAAATGAATAAATAAAATTTGAAGAATCGCCGAGAGAGAATATAAACGCAAATTTGTAAATCCCCTCAAAATAATCAGTTAAATCAGACAATCAAGTCCATTGCAGTCAGCTAGAAGAATTCCACAAGATATTCAAGATATTTCTATAAATACTGACACGTATTTTCGCGCAGAAACTTCAACAATGCTCCAAAAACTCTTAGAAGACTTTCAAAAAGTAAGTTTAGATTAATTTTAAGCGATGCCAACTTTGGCAATATAACATAATGGCAGAGATTACATATCAGCGAGTAAAATAGGTTATAGAAGAAACTGTTCAATAAATAAAGTATTAAAATAAAGCAGACGATAATAGTATGAATAAGAATAATTTGCGGCCTAAACATACATTTTGAAAACCATATTTTCATTTTAATTTCATGTCTATCATCAAAGAAATACAGAACACATCAAACGCATAGTTTCTGACATGTAGTTTCTCCATTTTTTTCATTCCTTTCCTTAATTTTTTTATATACAAAGATTTCGAAAACACATATAAGTTTTTATAATAGATTTACGCTTACGTTAATACTGATACAAATGAAAAATAAAACTAATGAGATTTTGCTTTGTCTGCTCTATTACAAGATACTTGGTGATTATTTTATTTTTATGGTTTAAGTGTTCATCTGATTATTTTATTTGCATGTTGGGCTGAAAAGTTTTTCTTTGTGGCATTGTTTGCGAAACACATGCATACTTTGGGATATTACATTAAACTACGTTTATTGATTTGGACATTACATTAAACTACGTTTATTGATTTGGATATTACATTAAACTACGTTTATTGATTTGGATATTACATTAAACTACGTTACTATTAGTTCACTCTCTCCCTGTATACACTCATGTCCATAAATTAAGGATAATGAAGTTCAGGCAAAGAAAGAAACAGAAGCAAAAAACAATTTGACTTATTTGTAAAGTCTATTTATTAAAAAAAGGTAAAGAACAAAAAAGATGCTATATGTTTGACATAATTGATAAAAATTGCGATTTTTACTCACTGGAGCAAATTTTAAAAAAGAGCCTATTTACAAAAAACAGTATAACATGGTTAGTATGATGGTTTATACGGAGTATGTCTCCCGGACGATGCAATACAGGCCTTACAACGTCCACGCATGCTGAGTATCAAATTATCAATCTGATCTTGGGGAATATTACACCTCTCATCAAGCAATGCCCTCCGAAGTTCCGGTAGACAGGTGGGAGGGGGTTGACAGGCTGCAATTCATCGGCCAAGCATATCCCACACATGCTGTATTATATTCAAGTCCAGTGAGTATGCTGGCCAATCCATACGGGTGATATCCTCCGATTGAAGACATTCGTCTACAATGTTTGCACGGTGAGGACGAGCGTTGTCATCCATAAACAGAAATTCAGCACCCATGGCACCCCGAAACAAACGTACATGTTGTTCCAGAATGACATCCCGATAGATGTGGCCTGTCATCGTTACACTCTGAACATGCAGGCCAGTTCTGGAACCAAGAATAATTCCTCCCCAAACGAGCCATCCTGCACCACCATAACGGTGTTGTTTAATGGTGTTCTCTTGGTGGTAACGGGTACCTGGCGCTCTCCATATGAAAGTCCGGAGATAATCAGACTGAAAACTAAACCTGGACTCGTCGGAAAACATCACACAAGACCACTGTTGCGGTGTCCACAATGCATGCTTCTCTACTCCAGGTTAATCGCAGGCGACAGTGAGTTGCGGTAAGAGGAACACATCTGACAGGCCTACGAGCATATACACCAATGTGCCCGAAGCGTCTGTACACGGTCTGCCTTGAAACTGTCGTACCGGTAGCTAAAAAGAGCTGACGAGATAGGTCTGATGCTGTGCTCCGTCTGTTTCTTTTGGCAGTAACTGCCAAATACCGGTCCTCATTCGGCGTTGTAACTCGGGGGCGACCTGTGCTGTAACATCTATTCACATTACCATCATCTTGGAATCGTTGTCAAAGCCTGGAGATGACACTCTGGGCGATTCCAAGTTCCTCGGATACTTTCAGCTGGTACGTCCACATTCCAGTCGTCCGATAATTCTACCACGTAAAAAATCATCCCAATGCTTCCTTTGTGCCATAAATATGCGGTTATTGCACTGAAAGGCTTTTAAAGAGCTTGTGAACAATTTTACTTCTTTGCCACCATTCCTTATATACCCCTCTCTTACACTCTCGTCATTGTGACGTACTATCCACGCCATCTGGTGGTTTCCTGTAATTTGCATATTCTTCTTCAAGATGTGTGTGATAATTCTACAGGTGAAATTTTTATTTTAGAGTTCAATTTCTGTGTGATTCTGAATTATCCCTAATTTATGGACATGAGTGTATATATCTCCCTTTTGCAAATTTTCAATCGTTAATAAACTACTTTTTATTCATTCACTCAAGATCAAACACATTTTTTGAAGCTTGTAGTGAATGACACTTGATGTCAATACAATTTTTCAAATATTATTTAATTAATTAAAATTAATTAATTATACCTTAAGAGATATATTTCAGTTCCTCTAGATGGCAGTTCCATTAGATAAAACAAATTTTGCTAAATTTGTGAAGAAGATTTAACTTAATCTGAATCATCATATGCTAGTTGAATGTCAGCATTCCTTTTTCACTGATTTTAGGATAAATTCCTACCAATTCAATTTCTATTAAAAATGTAAGTACAAATTTAATGTGGTTAAAAAGTTTTTAATGTTAATTGAAAAGGTGTTTTGCCGCTTAATATTGCGATTCTGTCATATGTATATATATATTAATTATAATTATTTAATAAAAAAGAGTATCTAAAGTAAAATTTTTCTTTGTTGACCTAAGTAGGAATTGAATTAAATTTTTTTACATTACTTGTTTTTTTAAATATTTTTAACTATATTTAGTATCTTTCATTTCAAAACTAATATTCAGCTTTTTGTACAAGAATTTGTACAAAATTTCGATCTCACATTAGATGTTATTAATACATGATACACACACATATACAGGGTGTTTCATAAATGATGGGAGAACTTTAAGGGGTGATAGTACACATCAAGACGAGTAATATTAAGTAGGAAACCAAGTGTCCCAAACGTCTTCCGAAGGAGAAAGGCGCCATCAAAGTTTAGGGTCCTAAATTTCAAATGATGATAAAAAACGGAAAAATGGATCGATTCATTTGGGGTTTCACTAAAATCATTCTTTAAATTAGTATTTCTTTAAAAAAAAGTTAAAAGACAAAGTTAAAAAATGCCGTTAGAGGGCGCTCTAGACTTTGGAGTACCGAACAACTACCTTTTACCAGTATTTTTTTTATTTTGTTAAATGTTTATAAAAGCTTAGATTTTAACTTGAATTTTGAGCGCAAAATTGAAACCATCGGGAGCGGTTAAGTGGCGCAAATGTAACCGCGTTCAGGGGGTGGGGGTGGGGGAATTGAAATGCTCGTATGTAATGATCAAAATAAAAAACGATAAAGCAAACTTTAAGAGGCGATAGTACAACATAAAAACAATCAACTTTGATTAGAAAATGCATGATTTGAATTCAAACGCAAACGTGTTAGAGCACCTTCAAATTTTACCCATGCAAGCGTTATAGCTTCTGGAAGAACATGAAATTGTGATATTGGGAAGAAGAAGAACGCATATGCAAATTGTTATTAAGATAAAAGCCACTGACCCGAGTGTGCAAGTGTAAATCACGGTACAAACGTAACGAAAGATGTTACCCTTCACTAATCAAGAAAAGGCTGATATGCACTTTATCTACGGAACTGCAAATGGGAATAGTGCAGAGGCGCAACGATTGTACGGAAAAAAGTTTCCCAACAGACGGTTGCCCAATGATAAAACATTTGTGCGCTTGCACAGACAGTTGTGTGAGACAGGATCCTTTTTTGGTGCACGTTCAAATGCAGACCATGCGAAGTCTAACAGAACGGTAGCTGTGGAAGAAAAAATTCTGGATATGGTGGCTGATCATCCAAATACAAGCACGCGAGCAGTGGCTAGTCAAATTGAAGTATCACCCTCCACGACATGGCGAGTACTAAAGGATGAAAGTATGCATCCTTTTCATGTCCAACGAGTCCAGGAACTGACTCAAAGGGATTTTCCTCATCGAATGGATTTTGCTCGCTGGTATCTGCAGAAGAACACCCTAAATCCCGATTTTGGTGCAACTGTGCTTTTTACAGATGAATGCACATTTACACGTGACGGTACATTTAACACCCACAATTCCCACCAATGGGCAGATGTAAATCCACATGTGTCTTCTACACATGCATATCAGCGACGATTTTCCATAAATGTTTGGGCAGGAATAATTGGTGACCATCTACTTGTTCCTTATCTTCTGCCAGAACGCCTGGATGGAAAAAAATATCTTACCCTTCTGCAACAGGTGCTGCCGGAAATGATGACAGATGTTCCCCCTCGCATCCGGCGAGTAATGTGGTTCCAGCAGGATGGAGCGCCAGCTCATTTTGCGCCAGAGGTGCGAAATTATCTAAACGCAACCTTTCCAAATCAATGAATTGGGCTAGGTGGTCCTGTCCCTTGGCCAGCGCGATCGCCCGATCTTTCATGCCTGGATTTCTTTTTGTGGACACCTGAAGAGTCTTATGTATGAGACTCCTATCGAATCTGCAGAAGAACTCGTCGCCAGACTTTCGGCAGCTGCAGGAGAGGTGCGCGATACTCCTGGCGTGTTTCAGAGGGTTCGTGAATCCCTTCTTCGCCGTTGTACCGCATGCATCGTCTCTAATGGTCAGTGTTTCAAACAGCTATTGTAATCATTTCTAATTAAACTTTTTTTATAACGTAAATGTTCTTTGTTTCCTTTTTTGTCTCTTAAAACGAAATCTGTTTCAGCGCCCTCTATCACCTTCGGGTTAAAATTACGAGTATGATTTCTTTGATGAATGTTGCTTGTTTTGGTGTTGTACTATAGCCTCTTAAAGTTTGCTTTATCGTTTTTTATTTTGATCATTACATACGAGCATTTCAATCCCCCCCCCCCTGAACGCGATTACATTTGCGCCACTTAACCGCTCTCGATGGTTTCAATTTTGCGCTTAAAATTCAAGTAAAAATCTAAGCTTTTGTAAACATTTAACAAAATAAAAAAAATACTGGTAAAAGGTAATTGTTCGGTACTCCCAAAGTCTAGAGCGCCCTCTGACGGCATGTTTTTAACTTTGTCTTTTAAACTTTTTTTTAAAGAAAATACTAATTTAAAGAATGATTTTTGTGAAAACCCCAAATGAATCGATCCATTTTCCCGTTTTTTATCATCATTTGAAATTTAGGACCCTAAACTTTGATGGCGCCTTTCTCCTTCGGAAGACGTTTGGGACACTTGGTTTCCTATTTACTATTACTCGTCTTGATGTGTACTATCACCCCTTAAAGTTACTCCCATCATTTATGAAACACCCTGTATATTATGCATTGTTGAATAAAATAAGGGGAATTAGAGTGGGACTGCATTAGTTCTTAGTGGCCTGACCATTTTCCCGAGTTGTCGTGGTTGATGCTGTGTTTCTACCGGGTCGTGGGTTCAAGACCTGGGGCCACTGAAAACTCCATATGTATAGGGGAGGATGTTTTTTTAAGGTATCCGACTGTGTGTGTGGTTACGACAACTTTTTTTTTAAATGGAGATATGGGTTTTTTTTTGTAGTTTTTGGGTTTGTTTAGTATATTTTAAGAAAAATATGCTAAAATTAAGAAGAGAAAAATAAATTATTAAAACAAAAATGGTAAAAATGTACAAAAAATAACACAAACTTGGTCCATTCTGAAACCAAAGGTTTATGAACAACTTTTCAATCTTTCAATTCTGATGTGTTTCTATGTTATTCATTTTTGAAATGACCTTCAGGATAGGAGATATTTTAATTTTTACAAAAACTAGAACACTTTATCTCAGTTATTATATGAAATTTCTTAAAAAAAAACAGTGATTATATCCACATAAGGGACTGTACATTTTGAAATAAAACAGTAATTGATACATCTGAAGGTTAAAACACTTCTACTATTATACAGAACTTACACACAAAAAAATTTAGTTAATTATTTTCAAAACTGTTTTAGAAATCGCTGGCACCGTTTGAGTATTTTCAAAAAAAGAAAAAACATTTCATTTCGAGTCAAACGCGTTGTAAAGTATGACATATCTTGCTTAAAGTGACGACATCTGCTTTTACTATAAAACACTTGTAGTTTTTGTTCCAGTGAACGAAAAATGATAAACTTGGTATTTTTATAAAGTTAATAAGATGGCCCACGAAATAAATCGTAAAAATTTGTCATTGTTTGGAAAAATTCACAATTTTAGGGGGGTCGGATCCCTTAAGTCTGTAGAGGCTCAAAATACCCCGGCTGGCGTGGTGTGGAAGTTTAGAAAACAGAGAACCAGTTTAGAGGTCATCGTCTGACCGTGTTTCAAAATCTCTAGGTCCGTCGCCAATAGTCTTTCGCCTTTCTTTAGAATACGACATTCATAAAAAAAAATCAAATCAAATCAATTGGTGACAGTTTTTGAAATATCACCGAAATGGCGCCAAGTAGGGTCTCCAAAGATTGACCAGTTGTCTGAGTACGGCTTTAATAAAAACAATCCATTGGTTTGCAGTAGGATGTCAATAACTTATTTATAAAACTTTTGCTTATGTTTCACATATCCGTATATGATTATCAATAGACTAAACTGGAATTATTATTAAGTGAGTGAAACTACTCAGTGTTTGCGGCGGGAACACTGGGAAAGGTCGTAAACCTCGGCGAAACTTGGCGCCCCAAAGATTGTCTTTTGTGAGTGACATTATCGTGTGGATTAGATATCCGATCTCCAGATGAAGACGGAACGCATCTCGGGGGTTCTATTCTGCCTCATTACTCGCCCCGCTCTTCAGTACTCAAAGTGCAGCCCTCTTTGATCAATTGCCTAAACAAAGTGCTCATAAATTTTATATCTTCGTTTCCTTGCAAGAAATTATGTTTATTTACCTCGGAAGGGAAAGTGATGTTTCCCAGTAGGACTAAGGTTACTCTTTGCCCGGACGATTGGGAATTTTGAGCTTTCGAATTCTGTTTCTTCTTTTAAATTATTTTAAGAATTGTTTTCATTTAACAGGAAAAGAAGTAAAGTAATTTAAATTTCTTGATTTTTTTAATAAAAAAAAAAAGGTTTATTTATGTGATTTTCCTCTCTTTAAATTACCGTATGGACGCAAAATAAATACTTTATGTTATTTGGATATAATTTTTCTTCAACAAACTTAAACTCAGTTTGTCTTAGAACTTAAAATTGATTTTTAGGACTATTTTTTTTGTGGGAAGCATATTTTCCATCGCCTACTGAAAGCTATTCAAATGTAGGATATTTTATGATTCGCATTTCTTTTTATATCTCATCACATGATATTTATGAAATATAATATGCAGATACTAAAATCTACACAAGGAATTATAATTCGATATATTTCCTATTTAAAAATTTAAGAATTTATGCATATTATTTTTCACGAAATGTCAGGAAATAGGGACCCACACTTAGTGGGACATTTCGAACGTTCTGTTCTCATGTGTTATAGTACAGCACGAATGGCAACGTCTACATGTGTTTTGTATAGTTGGCATATAGACACCAAATTAAGTTCAATCGCATGCCATTTGGAACAATTTTCTTGCTGCTCAGGAAATTTACAGGTCGTTCTTTGTACTTACAGCTGGAAAATCTGGATATCAATTGTCGTATATGCCAAAGTGCTAGCAGCACAAATCATATGCGAGAAAATAGCTTTTAATCAACTGTTAAAAAATAATGAAATTATTGTGGAAAGTATACTTACCATGGCCTTATAAATTGTTAGCAAGAAATTATTCTACACAATACGTGATTATAAGTAGCCAAAGTGTTTAATTCACGGACACATTATATTCAAATAATCACTCAAATAGTGAAAAAGATCTCCACATGAATGATAATATCTCGAAAATATACAAAAATAAGATAACATATTATGTTCAACCAGCTTCGAATATGCATTACAATTCCTTTATCCAACTGAAACATATTTAGAATAATTACAAATGATACCAACGTAAGCAACATAACTTTAACAGACGATTATATATCGGAAAATAAAGGAAGATCAGATAAATCAGAGTTACATTAATTATATATTGAATTAAAGCAGACGATAATAATATGGAAGAGAGTTTCACCCTTAACAATATCTATAACTCTGTACAATCTAAACAGTCAATTAAAAATTAGTTTAAAATAAAAAGCAAAGAAATTTAAATATAACTACATATTTTACAATACGAAACACAATCGTATTAATGTGATAGTAATGACTGATCTAAGAATCCATTTCTAAAGCCAGAAGCAAACTATTACAAGACAAAAAAAATCAATTTAAGTAGCCTAATAGTACAATCCAACTACCAATTGAATTCTCGGAAAATTTTATTCTGCCATCTGTCAATCTGAGGACGATTAAGAATTTCAAAAAAACTGTCAACGACTTATTCAATGGTTCTTGGAATGCATTCGACAATATAAAAGGAGAAAAAATGCTTTTGGAGTGAAGAATGTAAATGACTTGTTATACATATGTACATGCCATAAGTTTTGCGTCTGAAAAGATGTTAGTCGGAAAATGCAAAAAGAAAATTGAATTTCAGATATATTTTTCCTACTATTTGTTCACATCTCCTTATTTATATATATCTTGTTCAAAATTTTAATAGTTAATAAAATACTTTTTATTCATCCACACAAGTTGAAAAACATTTTTTTAAACTTGTAGTGGATGACACTTGATGTTAATATAGTTTTTCAAATATTAATTAAATTAAATTATTTAATAAACAGTAACAAACAAAAATAATAGTCCAACACCCTATTTAAAAAGTAAAATCGCTCGTTGTGTCCTCGAAGCGCAAAGGATAGCGCATTGTAATCCAAAGGTCGTGGGTTCGACCTGGGATTGTCTTATTCCTGAAAATGTGATTTATGAATGAATAATAAGAAATAATAGTTCAACACCCTATAGAGAAAGGAAAATCGCTTTCTATTTTACCACTTAATATTCTGATTCTGTCCTATGTATATACATTTTTATATTAATTGTAATTATTTAATAAAAAGTAGTAAAAATAAAATTTTTCTTTGTTAACCTAAGTAGGAATGGACTAAATTCATGACGGTCACATGATAATATAAACACGTGTTGAATTCAAAACGGACAATAAACCAAGTGCGTGAACTGATTTGCTGAAAATAGATAATTGCATTTATCGTGACTATGACGTCACATGTGTTTTTGAACTTGATTGGCTAAAAACACGTGGTTTAAAATTATCATGTGATTATGACGTCACATGAATTTAGTCCATTTATATTACTTGTTTCTATATCCTTTACAATAAGAGCAAGATTTTTAGGAGTTTAGGGAGCAAAGGCTTTTTATTCACAATAACGATTACAGAATGAATTCTGCAATCATTTTTTTGTCAGCTGCGAGCGATGGATAAGATTAAAAGTTATTATGTTGTTAATCAGCTTTGTTGAGGCAGAACTTACGATTGATAAAGAAATATTGAATACTGATCTCATACATTTGACTATTACTCATGTGGGGTGAAGCAAGTGCTTTATTTACGTAACACTATAAAGCAGAGGTCGGTAAACTATGGCACGTGAACTAAACGTGGCACACGTTACAATTCTCAGTGGCACTCTGCATTATTCTACACATTAGTCAATATTTGAGTGGATGGAAGTTTATAAATTTGTAATGGATATTATTTGACAAAGGTTTTCATAATCACGGACATTTACGAATTACGAAATAATCTGAAAGAGATGAGAGTCATTGCTAGAGAGATTTAAATGTTTGAAAAGAGATAATTGTCTGTACTCTGCTTTCCACTGTTGGTTACTGCATATCTAAGTAAAAAAATCTTTCCTCATATGAAAAATATTCCGAGTCCGTAAGGAAATTTTTCAACAGCTGAAAGCTTAAAATCGTGGCAATTTGAAAGTCACAAATCATACCCCTGATTTTGCAATATGAAAGTGTTGAGAGGTGCAAGCACTAGGTTCGCATTAAATTTTTATTTATTTATTTATTTAGTTATAATAAAGAACATTACTTATATATATATATATATATATATATATATATATATATATTGCGCAGTCTATGTTTTTTATTTTTATAAATATTTTTACAAGTACATAATATATGTAGAATTTATTTTTTAAATGTTTCTTGAGGAAATTATATTTTATATGCAGTTTATTATTTTTGTTAAGAAAGATCTTTAGATGATGCAAAATTAATATATATATAGTAAAACTGTAAATCTATATTATTGACCTATTCTCTAACTCTGCATGCATTATCGCGGAAATCGAATTGTTTCAAAAATATCCTACTGGGTGGGACGCTGAATCATATTGGTACATTGATTTGGCACGCCACAGCTAAAAGTTTGTCTACCCCTACTCTACATTAAGATTTAAATAGAAATATATAGAACAATAGCGAAAGTATGTGTATATGATTAACAGTAAATCCTACCATTCGATTTCGTCAAATATTAGTTCTCTAGCTAACAGATATTAAAATTAAAAAGTTTGAGAACAACTACGGAAAGTTCCGAAGAAAAACTGTTACAAATCTACAAATTTATTCCCGAGAGTAATCGGCGTGAGAACTGGCAATCACGCCAGAAATGCATGAATGCAGGTGATGGTTTTCAGTTGGAGATCTTCCCGTCCAAAGAAATCCGTGATACGCATTCTTGTTCTATATGATCACCCATTTTTTATCGTACAGGATCTGATATTACTTTCATGAGCGATGACAAGCAAATTCACGGTTGCCTCTCGTTGAATTAGAAACACTGCTTGCTCGAAAACCCCTATTTTAATCTCAATAATTATGAAAAAAATGCTCAGAAACCATTAAATTTTTTCTCATCAAGAATGTATTCAAAACCTCTTAAAACTAAGATTAAGTCGACACGTTAAAAATGTCTTGAACCCCAGATGTTTAATTCAAACCATCATAGATGTGAACCCCAGAATGTAGAGAACATTTCGGCATAAAATTGATGCTGGTTGAACAAGCATTTTTAAAAGAGAGCTCTTTTTCCATTTTGGTAGTACAGATCTCCATCATTAGATTTTCTGGAAGTTTTATTCCCCCACCTAGCATTTTGTAATTTAACAATAATTTTCTTTGCCTTTCACCACTGATTATTATTATATTCACAAAGAGCAATAATTTAATTCATTTGAACACTTATAGATACTTTTTCTTTTTTTCAACTTAGATTTTAAAAATAAGTGTAATTTATTTTCCACAACATATGGAAATTATCTCATTTTCTGGATGAGATTTCGACGACGGATCTCGTAATTTTAAACCTCAGGTGGTGACCTGTGAGCGCTGGCACCCTCCTCTCTGCAGTTCCACACAACGAACGGATGACTTTGAATGGAACGACAGATTCTACGTGCATCGGCCCCTCTGCATGGCTGGTCTATAGTGGCACTAGGCTCGAACTCATAACATGCGACACTCGAGTTCGAGACCGTAACCACTAGACTACCAAGGCCACTGCTCAGTGGGGGAAAATAAAATTTTTTTATAGAACATCATGTATGAATAGCATTTGAAATGATTTTGCCTATTTCCTAGAGATTTGTATGATTTTTTAAAAAAATAGTTATCGTAATTTTTTTAACGGTACTCACAAACTCTAGTGACTATAGGCAAGCTGCGGTACGTTTACCCGCAGATAGTGCTACAAGAAAATGGCGCTGAAATTAAACTTTGATTTTTGTATATGCCCTTTATATTTATTAAATGCTATTTAAGAGTATTGGAATTTTTCTTCTCTCTTTCTATTTTTATGAGCTAGTTGAAATGTAACGTTTTGTGTGTGTTTATTATCAATCATTTTCTCTCTCCTTTCTCTGTAGTTGAAAAATGATTCATTAAAAAAAAGAAAAGGAGTAATATAATTTTTTAGTGTAACTGTAACTGTCCCATCTTAAAGCATATTATAAAAGTTCAATATCATGGAAACGATTGAACTTTGATAATTTCTCGGTTCTTTTCCCGTCATTTTTGACACATCTATATAAATTAG
Source organism: Trichonephila clavata (assembly GCA_019973975.1). Taxonomy (NCBI): domain Eukaryota; kingdom Metazoa; phylum Arthropoda; class Arachnida; order Araneae; family Nephilidae; genus Trichonephila; species Trichonephila clavata. The sequence continues at coordinate 132,692 of BMAO01012747.1, forward strand.
TCTCTAAAGAATAATTTCCTTGAACTTTTCCTGTTTTGAAATATGCAGTTTGTTTAAGAATTTTTCCCCTCAAAAACATATATTTTCATACTTAAGGTATCTGAGCACGTAGAAATAAGCAAATTCGCTCAAAGTACATACTTTTTAAAATTTTTTTGAATTGAGTATCTTTTAGCTTTAAAAAACATCTTGTTTTATTTCTACACTACCTAAAGACCAAGTTATAATCAATTTTATAAAATTAGAAGAACCAGAAGTGGGTCTTTAATCTACAAGAAGTGAGCATTTAAACTGTTTAAAATCTACCATGGCGAGTTTGAAAACTCAAAATGTTATAAATGTATTTGTATTATAACTTTTTGAACTTGGTATTTGTATTATTTTCTAGAGAATTTTTTAAAAATATTTCTTATTGTATCAATATTTTTTGAGTTATGGGCTGTTATTTAAATAATGGTCTCTTAAAGAATGTCTCATTTTTTATAATATTTACTCGATAAGCTATAAAATTGTTAAATTTTTATAAAACATTAAAATTTTAGTACATTTTCTTGACAAATACATCTAATGTGTTTTAGTAATACTTTTATTGATGTAAGTTTATTGCTTTTTCCTCTAATTGCTTTGAAGTTTTTTAAAAATATTGTTTAAACTTCACATAAAACTCCAATTTTTCTAAAATTTAAGTAATTTTTAAAAAAAATATTGTTAGTTAAATATATTAGTATTTATTGCTATTTATTCATAAAAAACATTTATAATGTTATAGCGTGCTATTTTGTAAAAAGTATTCCGAATGTGTTCATTACCTTATATATATATATATTGAACTTACAGATATTATAGTTTATCTGGATCTATACAATAGGATATAGATCCTATATCCTATATATATATATAGGATAAAAAGCGACTCCCTCCCTCATCGTGATATCTCAGGAAATATTCAAACTATAGTCTTGAAATTAAGCAGAAATATTCCTTTTAGTAAGCAGAGATCCGCTATATATATATAAGAGCTTGTTTTTCGAAAATCTACTCCCAAGGAGGAGAAGGGTTGCGGGGGTGTTATAGACAAAAATTCCCGTTTTAGAACAATTGGAGCTACAAACTTGAAACTTGGAAAACATATCCTTCCCTTTGAGTTGAGAATCAGCAAGAGCGGGTTTTGTGGAACTCGGCTCCTAAGGTGGTTACAAAGACATTATAGTTAAAAAGAAATTTCTGCTTTTTCGCGCGAGCAATTAGAATTCAAATCTAAGCCTAATAGTTCAAAAACGGTAAATTTTTTTTTTTATCAATGGCACTTTTTGAAAGTAGATTTCCGTAAGATCCGTTCTTAGCGAATTTCAATTCAACAAAATAAACACGTGCATACTAAATTTCATTATTGTATTTCTTGTAGATCGGAAGCGGATTTTTTTTATCTATTTACTCCTGGAATTCTTCCTTCCCCATAAGAATCGATTTCCATAAAATCTGTCCTTTGGGGATCTCTATTGAACAAAAGAAATATGCTAACCAAATTTAAAGCAAATTGGGCTTACAGTTCAAAAACAGGAATTTTTTTCATCTATAAAAGCTCTTAACCACTCGCAACCATTCTTGGGGGTCGATTTTCGCTAACCAATTCTTAATAGATCTTTACTCAACAAAAGTAACATACCTACCAAATTTCAGGTCTGTAGATCTAACAGGCACGGAGATATCGTGATTAGTGAGTGAGTCACTTTTCTCTTTATATATATATATATATATATATATACAGAGAGAGAGAGAGAAAGATGTGTGATTTGCCATAAAAAAGAAATAAGCAAAACAGGCTCAAACTCTTTAAAATCTAAGGGGAAAAAATTTAAAGCCTTTTCTCTAATAGTTTATTTTTCATTTCACACTTCCACTACTGTCAAAAATGCGGTAGTACATAGTACTTTCTTCTCACACCAGAATTATCCTGGTTTTCTTGCGTCAATACCAAATGAATGACCACCGATGACGAGGAGGAGGAAAAAAAAGGAGATGCGTCTATATATAGAATCTCCTCTCCCAAGAGACGAGCGCACATAAAAAAAGCTCCAGCATGAATTTCCTTGTCTCTTGTTATAAGAGACTGGGGCGTACATTTTGCGGTCCGATACCTTCAGACAACAATTCTTGGAAGCGAGGAACCTTAGACTCGCCCCCACGTGACGTATGCGAGGAGGATCATGTGACCACATAATGACGTCATCTGACCAAGTCCATAAGAATTCTATCTTTTTCTCTCTACATATATTCCTTCGGTTCTCTTTTTGTCCCAACCATTTTTCTTTCACCTTTCTTTTCGAGCAGTGGTTTTGCTTTCAATTCCAGGGTTCCGACTAAATTAGATTTTTTTTCTAATATTTATTCATTTATTTTTAGTTAGTAATGCCTAACAGAACTTATTGCTAAATTTAATGCTTATGTGTGTGTGGGAGGGGAGAGGGAGTGGAATTGGTATTTTTATTGAAAAAGAAGTAATTGCTAAATAATGAAACAATGAATTCATTATCCTAATTTTCAAAAATATTTAAACGTAATATAAAAAAAAATCAAGACATGTGTTGTTGCATTTATTATTCGGGTACTTCTACTAATCCTTTTGAGAATATTCTTTAACTGTGATTTTAGTTTAAAAACCACTTTCCGAAGAGATGACTTGATTTTATGCAAATGTAACTACTATTTAAGTGCCTGTCGTTGAGTATGTGAGTTAATGGCTATTAAATGATTGTTAAGCGTGAAATCCAAGTATTAGAGTAGGCGAGCAGCGCCTAAGTGGTCACACGTATTGAAATAATAGTCTATAGAGAATCCACCAGGAATAGTGGAAATAATCAGCCTTGGAGCTAACCGAGCTATCGGGCTTCGAGAAGGAACATAATAAAGAGCTTCTACTCCAGATAAGTACTTTTACTAATTTTGTATACTTGGTTAAGGATTAGGATTTCTTTTTGCTACCAGAGTTGAGTTACAAAACTTCCATGTTTCGTAAATTGCTAAAGATTGAGTAATAAAAGTAGCTATTTTTATGATCATGTCTGCTTCTTCCTGGATCTCTCTCACATCCCCGACCACCGAGCCGTGACAGTGTGCGTAAATTTCCACATAAGGCTCTAAAGCAGGCGTCTTCAACATTAAGTGTTCGACGACCACATCAATAAATCCACAATGATCTGTTGGTCACTTCAATAAGTCATCAATTGCCAGCTCCTGATTGTGGAAATCCAGTAATTCTTGGACGTCATTGCTATCCACTTGTAAATTTATTATTGACAACTTCTTCAATCACATCATCAATTTCAACAATTTCCCCCCTCAAACTAAAGATGAATCAACGAGATTTGAAAATGCGTAATTTCGGGTTCACGTAAGTCGGGGTAGTGTCAGTCGAGGTATTACTGTGCTCATTTATAAACAATCCTCAATTTTGTTTATTTATAATTGTAGAAAATTAGTTTTATTTTGAGTCTAACATCATCTAATCTAAATTAAGTCGTTTTCTATCTTTCGAAAATTCAGCCCCTTTGTGGCAATAATAAATTTTGAAATTATTTTTTTTAATTATTTTTCTCCTGTAATCTCCATACCATGGAACATATTTTCCACATAGGTAAGTTCTCTGATTTAATAATAGTTTTTCTCTTCATATAATCGCTATCCACCCTAATAAACATTTTGTCTCCACGAAGGAGCAAGTTTCCGTTCTTAAGAAAACGTTGTGGATCACGGGATATATTTTATTACTTAATACCCCGGGAAAGAAAACTTCATTCCTCGTTCCCGAAAACAACTTTTATGAGTCTTTTGCAGATTTTTTTTCATAATTTTCTTTCACACAGGAATTTTAAACTTGAAGATCGACCTAATTCTTAACAATAATCCGAGGGCTACACGACTTTAAAAAAAATAATGTAGCCAGGAAATTTAAATCAGAAAGGGAGGTTTGTTTTACAAGACTACAACTGATTATAAGGGAAGAGATAGTGTTACAGATTTTTTTGTATATAATAATATATATCGAATTCACAAAAACGTTAAATGGAAGTCGAATTGAAATACTTTGCCTGTCAAGGATAGAAGTCCACCTTTTCTTCTGAAATTTTATAGGTAGTCAGATTTTTTTTTTAAAATTTAAAATTATTTAAGTTACAATGAAATTTCTGAAAAATTCATCACTTTAAGAAAATTTTATCTCAAATGGATATTATGCATATTAATAAAATGTTTTAAATATCAAGAATAACAGAAGAAAGGGCGTTTTTTTACGACGAAAAGCAGACAAGGCAATTTTTCCTGAAATTGCCTCAGATTCAAATGAAGGGTCACAAAAATGCCTTCAGCGGGCCATTAATGGCCCGAGGGCCTCGGGTTGAAGACTCCTACTCTAAAGCAGGGGTGTTAAATTGTTTTGAGCAAGTGAGGTTTCTAGTTAAAATTCAGGCTGTAAGTCAGAAAACGAAAGTGGAGTCGGCTACAAGTGGCGAAATTGAAATCTAATTACGACAGATGAATTCAATCGAATTACGGACGAGTGGTACTCTATACCAAGTGTACTCTTCAATGTGTATGTCAAAATATATGACTTCCAACAGTTGTTGCTCTTTTATTGAAAAGCACTGGTGCAGCTAGTCCAGAGTGGGCCCCATGCCAAATGTCATTGGAGGCCATTTTCGAAGTAAAAAAACTTATTTGAAAGAGTCAAAATTTTACAATTGGGGCCTTAGTAGCTTCAGTGCCCCCTATCGTTGATACGGATGATACGGTGGTAGCTACGCCCCTGTTGAAAAGCTTATCTGCCCTCCTTCATCAAGGCAAGGGAAAAGCCTTTTTACCACATTGGAAAAAAATCGGTATTTAACTGTCCTTGAGCCAAAAAGCGTATAAGACATCGAGAGCGCCAATTAATTTTTTTATTTATACCGTACCATTTCATACATATTATACTCAAATTTGAAGTCATTCTGCCCTGTGGCTGTATTTTTGCAGCATTTTGAAAGTGGGACTTAAATTATAATCACCCTGTATATTTAAGATCTCTGTTTGTTGTCGTAATTTTCTCAACCAAATTGAGTGAAACCAAATAGATACCAAATAGTTTGGTTACGCATCCCTTTTTCTGCAGTTAGAAAGCTGGACAATTATCAAAAAGATTTGTAACGTAAAGGACTGGAGACAAACAGGGCGATCTCTCAACTGTCTTCTGAATGATTGAGCCTTATTTTTTTAGTTCTCCCAAGGATTCCTGATTACATATAACTTAATATATCAATAGATAGCTTAAAATGTCTAATTTGATTATATATTAGTAACACTTGGAAAATTTTAATTATTATAAAATATTCTTGCAAGTTAAGCTGAAAACAGGCATAAATATAATGACTGAATTCCATACATTAACTTTTTGCTTTACATACCGGATAGTTAAAGACAGATAATAATTGTCAAACTAAGAATTAATTTTAAGCTTTTAATATTGTACATGGGTACTGCAACATATTTTTATCATTTGGTTCTATTTTTGTGTTTATAAATTCTAAATTTCAATAAGTCAAATGATTTCTATAAATACACGGTATAAAAAGTTTGAATGCCCATATGTTAATCCAAACAGAATCTGGCATTCAATGCAGTACCTAACTGCTTTATTTAATCCTTTTTCGTTCGAAAAACAGGTGTTTATTGTGAATTATTTACATTAAATTCCTTTAGCAGATTCACAACTTTTTCAGTTATCGTTGATTTCGTTCTGATTTGATTCTAGAGCAATTTCGGGTGAAATAAATAAAATATCAGTAAGAATAATTAGCGATCACTTTTTACTATTTTACATCTTTATTATCATACAGCCAGTAAGACCACAATTAATATTTTGAACAGATAAGGAATGTGATTATGGTTTCATACAAAACCAGTACATATTTGAAGTGAGGAAACTCGCACGGAAGACATTAAAATTGATTCATGAATTCTGGAAATGTATCGGTATACATACAGGGTCTGTTCAAAAGTATCTGACCTTTGGCCAGAAAAAAATATTTTAGTTACTTTGCGGGATTTGCATCCTAATCTTATTCAAAGTAGGCTCCTTGCGCCTTCACACAGCTCAACATTCCTCCCACCACCGAAAACACCTGTGGAAGGCTTTTTTAGAATAATGTTCAACTCCGCCGTCGCGTTCTACCTTATCTCATCTCTACTCTGAAAACGGGATCCTTTCAATGACATTTTCATTTTAGGGAACAGCAAGAATTCGCAAAAACGAAGTCCAGTGTTGATAGTGTCCACTAGACCCCGTGCAACTACAAGACGGATGTTTCATTGACAGAAGCTTGGGAACAAAATTGCATGTGGATAACCTGTCTGGAACTCTGCTTATTCAGCACTCTCTCGTGTGGTCATCTTTAATTATCAGATTTTTCAGCTCCCCTCCGAGTGTAGTTTGGGGCCTCCTAGAATGTTGGTCACTCTCTATCGACGTGCGGTCATTTTTAAATCGGTTAAACCCCTCCTTAATTTGTGTGACCACTATAGCATCGACTATCGAGCACTCACTCGACTGCCTGCAGGAAACGACTGGGGCACTGGACCGAAGGGAAAAAATTCAAGCATGAGCAATAAGCTGTCACTTCCATTTGTGCACAGTTTAAGAATTTCTACTCGGTCTCACTTTCACTTGCATATAGCGATGTTCTACATACAAGTTGAGTAGTAAGTTTGGGTCCTGATATCATCAAAACTCACAAAGGGAAAGAATAGACCTACTTTATATATTGCTAAATCCTTGCCTGGTGGGGTTTAATATCAAGTGACTGATACCCCTCATCATTTGACCACGATTCTCATCTTTAAGTCCAACTCAATCAACTATCTCTTAAGCCACTCTCTCAAATTAAAGTCATCAGTGGCGCAATGTACACCCCCGCAACCCCCACCCGGTGCGGGAGGCAGGACTCTAGGGGACCCGAAGCCTGAGTGATGCCAAGTACGTAAGATCCGGCTTGGGGCCCAAAACTTGACTTTTCGGGGGTACCTTAATATTCTCCGTTACGCCACTGAAAGTCAAGGTCTGGTTTTCTTTCCTAGAACCCGAAGTAATTCGAATGTACTTGCGCTTAAAATTTAATTTTACGATTGATCGAGTATATACACATATTAGTTAGTTGTGTATACTTCCTGTTCTTTTGTGAACAGATTTTTGTATGGTGATGTTTCACTACATTTGTGTATAAATAAAATACAGAAAGAGGGCAAAAAATTAAAATAAAAACGACTGTTATTTTTTTAAACTATGATAATAACGCATTGAAAGAGCTAAATCATGTTTTAAAATTCAAGAAACTAATATTAAACACTTGAACTTAACTAGAACTAAGAAAAATATTAGACATATATACCCTCTCCTCCTATGCGGAAGAATCGTAGTTTCACATTGGGGGTCCTATGACAGTGTTCGCTTTCGATGATTCCCTATAATGCAGAATCTTATTTATAGGTCTGATTCCAAAACGACGACGTAGGACGTAGTAAATTCTACAGAATAAATTGCACCCAAAACGAGTGTGAAAATTCCCGTATTTAGACAAATAGATTTCTCCAAAAACTGCATCTGTTAGTTTTGGAAAAAAGTTTACAAAACTATTTTGGTACTTCCCTCTCGACCTACATTGGATTGACAGAGGGGTCTTCTGCAACCCTACAAACGATAAAAAAATTGCGATAAGAACCAAACAATATTACTTTTTCCCAGGAGGGGGGTGGGTGTTCACCATCGATCAAAAACTAGAAAAGGGGACGAATTTGATATCCAACCCTCCTTATTTACAGCAGACGAATCTTTTAGCGACCTGCGCAGTATCGTTTGTCTCCCCCTGACCCCATTCCAAGCAGGCAGACGACAGTGGTTCATGCTCAGTGGCGTCGGCGTATCCTTCGGACGCCATTTGCCCACCCCCCATCCTGTCAGTGTCGACCCCCGTAGTTCTTCATCACAGCTGACTCTTCTCCGAGTATTTGTTTCTTAAAGCATCCCTCCCCCTCTGGTTTTCCAGCATCCCATCTCGGCAAATAACACAAGATATATATTCTCACTTTTTTATTATTATTATAGTGGGTTTATTTTTTTCCATCCCTCAATTTCTCTCGACCCCCCTGTGGCAATAAAAACGGAGATGTGTTAGGAAATAGAGCGATTAATTTTCTAGAAACGCGGTTTTTGTGGATAGAGGCCAAATAAAAAAAAAAGCAGAATTCAGAATTTGGAGCTGATTTAAATATTGGGGAGTTAATCTACCAATTATACTATTGCTGTCATCCAATATTAGAAATTCTCTTACAGAAGACTTTTTAAGTTTTGAATAAATTATTATATTCTAATATCAAAAATATATAGAAGACGTATAGTTCCAATGTGCCATTTGGATCAATCAGCTTGTATATGAAATAAATCATATTATGTTATTATGCTTTAACTTGTTTAGGAGACTGACTACGTTCCGCGCCATGATTTAAAAAAAAACATATAAATGAATATTTATTTATTTATTTAATATTTAGAGTTAGTAGAATTAAAAAAAAATATATATATAAAATTGTTTTAAGGGGATACAATTCAATTGACAAAAATCAGTCAAAAAATCAAATATAATTTTTTTTTGCCTAAATTATTTTTTATATACTTTTCTCCAAACTCACAACATTTGAAAGTTCAATTTTTAAAAAACTCAGCGTTGTGATAGCTTTTACCTGTGCTTTTATATTCACATCCCAATGGCAAATCAAAACTTTAAACTAACTTATCTCGGAGAAAGATAAAATAACTAGTTTGTTGTTATTTAAAATGATACGGCTTTCTTTTTCTATTGTGCCTAATACTTGGGAATTTTTTTTACTTCTTGCTTATTGTACATGGAATAAAAGTTGCTATGCATTTTAAAGTCAAATCAATATTTATTTAAAAAAAAATAATTGAATTTAGAATTAACACATTTTTTAAGGAATTTTCAATAAAAATTCATAAAAAGAAGTATTGTACGAGTACCAATTATGTTATCACAAAACCCATACCAACTATTGTTATACATAGTTTGAAGAGCTAGTAAATCAAATTTCATATATGCGCGTTATTTTTTGTAGGAGGAATAATATTTGAAAATCACTTCATAAGTTTCAAGTGTTTTCCTTAAGAAATTAAATGGTTAGCTTTTTATGAAATTTTGAGCACGAAATCTGTTTTACATCATACATACACATAGAAAACAACTAAAAATATTATGAAATTAATAAAAATAAAATTTTTTGTGTAAATCGTACCATGTCCTCTTAAAAATATTATTTCAAGAAAAAATTACTTAAATGTACTTTTTTGTTAAAAAATGAAGAGGGAATTGCATATTTTCAAATCTTTCTTCTTCATTCATTCTATTCAAAACAATAATGTTTTGCCTATACGTAACTAAGACTTTTGTATAGAGAATAAACTATGATTTTTGAAAAATATACAATTAGTAGTGGATAATAATTCATATTTTAATATACCAGTAAAAAAATGTTAACAGAAGAACCAGATTTATTATTTCACATGACCATAACTCTGAAAATAAAGCGAATGTTTCAAAAACACTGTTTCAAGCTGTTAACAGAAGTTTTGAAATATGTAACTTTTTGCCGAAAAATTGCGTCTATATAATTATTTCCTGTGATGTTATTCTTAAAACAGTTTTATATTCATGTTCTAATTCAATATAAACACTAAACATAAAAAAAAAATCATTTATACGCTTTTTCAAAATTCCCGGTTCTAAACGCAGTTAAATTTAAAATCTATTTTAGATATAATATTAATAAACTGTGAGAATTGGATGTTCTAAAATAATTATATAACAAATAGGACTTTTTTTATAACATCATAAAATTATATTATTATTCGAATTTTTCTGTCGTAAAAGAGTTCGAGTGATTTTTATTATTACACGTAGGCAGCTAAAGAGCAGTCAAGATAAATGACATTATGATATATCAAATTTAGTTAATCACTCATGCTGTGAGGAGAGATACAAAAAGATGTCCCCTTAGAATCCGATAACTCAAATATCCTTTACAGAACATTTTTTAGCGCGTTTTTCACGTAGTGGAACAAAAGCGCAATTAGGACGCAAATTTCGTCTTCGTTCCATATTTTGTCGTACCTTTTTCTCAGCCAATAAGCAACCAATTGACCTCGGGTTTTTGGCATTTGGTCACATTTATGCCCTAGATGAGCCGAATCATATTTAAATTTTCCACAATTTTCCCCGAATTTTCCACAATATTTTCCCAGAATATTTTCTTTTCAGCTCAGTAGTAGTACATTTAGAGGAGTGGTACAGTACTAATTTCTGTTAGTAAAAAGTTCATTAGTTGCATTATTGTAAAATACAACATGTGAAAAACGCGCTAAAATTACTTGGCCATGTCAATGATTGATATCTTGTTTAAATTTCAAAACGTTTTGAAGAAAATGATACCCAAAGAGAAAAGCATTAAAATGAAGCCAAAATATATTACTGGAAACAAAGAAAGATAATAATATCACTGTGATGATGTAAATAAATATGTAAAATGCAACCAATTTTCAAAATGAATTAAAGTTTTCAATAGGTAAAATGGATGTATTTTATTTTATTTTACTTAATAATGGAAGAAGTTGAAGAGTTGATGTTTTCAGTTTCGATTTAGCTGTTTTTAAAGTTGTTTTTCATCGATATTATATTCTAGAAAATTCATCTACCTTCTGGTAATTTCCTTTTATATTTAATTTGGAGCTGTTGCAACGTAACATTGGAATAAAAGTAGAAAATAACCAATCTGCGATTTGAAATCTAGATAAAAGTAGCGAACATTTTTATGTTCAACATAATTTGTAATATATGTGTGATAGATAAATTTTTAGTGATGAAATATAATTTGTTATTCTATACACCATTAAAAATTTTGAACAATTCAACAAAAGATTGAAAATTTACTTCTAAATCACTACGTTTGAATCTTAACATTATATATATGTAATTTATTTCTAATATTAAATAAAATGTTTATCAATTATTACATACAAGATTAAGAGGACACGGTAAACTAAAAAAAACACACAATTATTTTATTTATATTTTTATGCCAAGATGTGTACATGCCCTCCATTTGAGCATGAAATATTTATTTTATGAAGAAAAAAAAACAGTATTTTTAACAAACATTTATTTTTAAATTTTAAAAAATATTTCAAGATTTTAAAATTTTGACTACTTTTACAAACTTGAATAGTTTTGAACAATTTTTAAAAAATATTCTTAGAAGATTTTCTCACGTTTCTGAGCATGGCATTAGCATTACGAGTAACGGTTTTATTTGCGCAATTTTTTTCGTGACGGACACTGTAAAAAACAACTATATCTAAATTTTGTAATTAAAAAAAAAAACTATTCACGTAAATCTATTCCATGCACAGAGAATCATCAAGCATATTATACAACACAAACAGAAAAAGTTTCAAAACTTTATATGTATTTAAAAAAAAAATTAAATACACGAATTATAGTAAAAAATAAAAACCTGAGAAAAATCATTTAAACTTTTCAAGGTCAGTAAAATAAATGAAAGAGCGAAATTGTAGATGTCACATGCTCTAGTTTCGGTTTTCGCTTCAACATCCTGTGAAAACAAGTAAAATGAAAAAAAAAATTAAGTCAATTCCTACTTTTAATTGATGAATAGAAAGTATTTTATTAACGATTGAAATTTTGAACTATATATATATATATTTATTTATTGGGAGAGAGTGAACTAATTGTAGGAATTGAAAAAAGATCGTGATTTGTGTACATTGTTGTAACAATGCACACTCGATTTGGCTAGTTTGGCTTAAAAACTGGTTTTCGACGCCAACTCTTGTCATTGTTTTAACAGTTACGTTGTTACCACAATGGAGACTAATCTAATTTGGCGTCGAAAACTGGTTATTAATTTAATTAATTAACCGATGAATTAATATTTTATGAAACCGCGTTAACGTGTCCTCCACTACGGTTTTAAAATATTTTTAAAAATATTTACTTCAACTTAGTTGGATGAATAGAGAGTATTTTATAAGCGATTGAAAATGTTAACAATATATATATATATATATATATATATAGGAAGAGAGTGAGCTAGTAGTAGGTGTTAAGTGAAGGATGGAAACATCTCAACACCTAACGGGTGAAAACGCTTTTGACGCGGTTTCGGACGCTTTTGACGCGGCGCTGTTTTGGGGTGTAACTGTTTGTGTATAGTGTGGGTGAAAAAAAGAGCTTTAGCAGTCTACTGTGCTGTGTTTTCTTGATTAGTGACAATTCATTTAGAGACACAGCTATCGACCACTTTTAGTGCTAACAGTAGGAATTGAAAAAATTAAATAACTGGCTAAATAATGTAGCTCGAGCTGCGAAATTTTGTACACATATTTAGATGTCGCACAGTTAAAATGATGCAATATAAATTGTGTCATTTTTTGTGGTAACGTACCCCCTTAAAATTTTATAAAATAATATAACACATAACTGATTTAATAAAAATTATATTATTGTGAAATTACACAAAAGAATTAACTTCTGTGAACTTCTTTCTCTTGGAATGTGTCAGCATGAAAAGGAAAGTTTAATCTCGTTTGCAATTTTTTGAGCTTAGACCACTCGAGAGTGACACGGTCACCCGCAGATCCCGAAAGTCATTTGGCGCCAGTGCATAGCCTCCTTCTTTCATGCAACTTATTTATCATTACCACTTTTCTCTAGCAGCGAAAGAAGCATAAAGAAAATTTCTCCATTATTATTTTTCTAAGGCTGAGTGAATAGATGGATTAGATCAAGTAGAGAGCTCATTAAACGCTTAGGAAGATTTGCTCTGCAAATATATCCTTTTCCTCTGATGGAATATTATTGAACATGCTGTGAATGTTGGTTGTGTAACTGCTTATTCCTCCTCTTTAAGCAAAGCTTCTTTATTTTATGATACAGATAAAAGTCTATAGAGCGTAGTGAGCAATTATCAATCGATTATAATCAGTCATTTTATTTTTTTTGCAACGCTTTTCTTCATAGAATGTCTCAAGTATCTATATAAACCTAAATCTTGTTTTAGCTTTCTGATAAAATAAATTAAAATTACCTTTTTGATAAGTTTAAAACAAAACATTTTTGTTGCTTTCTTGGAAAATAATCATATTTTTCTTTGGATTGTTTTTTTTAGCATCAATTATCGACAAATTATTCGATATCGTCCGTTTTGGTATTCATTTCACCACTGGAATGTAAATTTAAATAGCTGCGCATACTTTTCATGATATTCCTCGTTTCGGATGACATGGAAACAGGAGTTGCATTACTCATTCGATTTTATTCATCGGAATTGCATCAATGATATTTTTTGAGCTATGAACAAACTCCAAAATGTCTTTGTCTGCCATAATTGAGGCTGCACACACGTTATCAACATCTACTGCAACGGATTCTTTGAATAATACCGTAGACTAGACTAATAATGCAGAAACTTTCTGATTTTTTCCGTATTTTGCTCATTCCCTGAGGGGAAATCTTTTCGTGTTAAGAGAAAAAATACGTGGAAATTCATAGTAGTTTGTCGGGACTGTTGTATTGTTTCATGTTAACCAATATTTCATCTTAACAGGACTTAACAGGGGACACAGTACAATTCAATTGACAAAAATTGGTCAAAAAATCAAATCTAATTTTTTCGGCCTAAATTTTTTTTATATGCTTTTCTACTAAATCACAAAATTTGAAAGCTCTAAGTTTAAAAAAAACGTCTAGTTATGATAACTTTTACGTTTGTTTTTATTCACATTCTAATGGTAAATCAAAACTTTAAGCTAACTTATCTCAGAGAAAGGTAAAATAACTAGTTTTGTCTTCATTTAAAATGCTAAGGTTTTTTTTCCTATTGTGCTTAATACTTGGGAATTTTTTTTACTTGTTGCTAATAGTATATAGAACAAAACTTTGTATGAATTTTATACCAAAGCAATTCTTATTTTTTAAAAAGTAATTGAAGTTAGAATTTACACATTTTTAAGGACATTTCAATAAGCTTTCATAAAAAGAAGTATTGCACAAATACCAATCAAGTTATCGCAAAACCCATACCAGCTTTTGTTATACATAGCTTAACGTACTTGTAAATCAAACTTCATATATGTATGCCAATTTTTGTAGGAGTAACATTTTAAAATCACTTCATAAGTTTCAAGTTGTTTGTTTAAAAAATTAAATGATTAGTTTTTTATGAAATTTTGAGCTCAAAACCTGTTTTAATCATTCATACACATATGAGGCAACCGAAAAAATAATGAAAATCGTTAAATTAAAAAATTCTGTGCAAATTGTACCATGTCCCCTTAAGAGTTTTCGCGTTAAAGGTATTTCACTATACATCCATATTTTCTCTATTTCTCTTTATATGTAGTTTCGAAAACAGTTTTTATTTTCAAGAAGACAACCTTCAACAACCTTTTAGCAATTCAAAACCAATGCCACCTGCTCTTGATTTTCAGGAGAATTGTTACCTACTTCAAATACGGTTAAATCATCAACTTTTAGTTAAGGTTTCGAATGAAGAGTAACGCATGAGAAATATGGCCTGTGACCAGTGGCGTAACGTACACACCCGCAACCCGGGACCACGGATTTTAAGGGGCCCAAAGCCTGACTGACATTATGTATGTACTTGGTCTTGGAGTCCAAAACCTGATGTTGCAGGGGGGCCCTAATATTCTCCCTTATGCCATTGCCCATGACCATAAACGGGATCGGAAGGTTGAATGATCTTTTCTGAAAAAGTCAGTGGCGTAACGTACATTCCTGCAACCCCCACATCACAGGGGGCCTAAAGCCTATGTTATACTTTGGTTATGCAATCCCTTGTAATATCCGGCTTTGGGCTCTAAACCTGATTTTGACGTGAGGGGGGGGGGAGGTAATATCATTCGTTGCGCCACTGGAGAAAGTACTAGCTGTTTAATTTTATACGTGAATATGTAAATTGGAAAGTAATTATCAAAGGAGAAGTAGAAATTTGTTTAAACTATAATTTAACTATTCTTATACATACAATATAAATTTGGGGTTTGACTATTTAAAATCTTTCATATTCGAATTTCTACAAAATAAATTTGATTGGATTCATAGGTAGTTGGACTCAAGTTAAGGAAATGTTTTTTTTTTATATTCAGGAATATCTTACATTGCTTAGAGAAAGGGAGACGACAAGAACTATAACTCTTTTTTAGAATATTTATATTCATAGAATACTTAAGAACTTTATTGGGCTAATATTTTAAAATTTATTTTAAAACTTTTAAATATTTATACTAGCCATGATATTTTTTTTAACAAATATGAACATACTACTTTCAAAAGACTTCCTACTTTCAATCCAAATTCATTGACTGATAGAATCAAGTTCTATTTCATAAATATTCAATGCTTGATTTCTTTTACTCTATCAACTATCTTTCGAATCAAATACATCGCGTGTATTTGGAGCAAAGCTTAATATTTTATTCAAAATTTAAAATTTCTATTTTTTTTCAAAGGTTTTACAAAACCTTTCCTTTCGCATAACATTTTTACTGTTGCGCAACACTGGCTCAAAAACATTTTCAGAATCTATTTTTATCCTTCTTGAACAAACGATTGCAACTCCTCAGACGATTATTCTAAAAGTTTCTAGAAATTGTAAATTTTGAATGTGCTTTTTGAAATTTTGTTTCAAATTTAGAGACATATATTTTTAAGCTTCTTTTTTTACATTTTCGGTAACAATTTTTTTATATTAATACAAAATTACTATTGCTTCGGAAGGTTTTCAATTTTTCAATTCTACAGTAGTTTTATAATTGTTCGTAATATTCATTGTGTTCCCTACTGTTCAAGGTCACGAATTTCGAAGCCCCTAAATGTTCAAATCCAATTTCGGGTCTTATATCCACCAAAGTAATAGAATTTAGTTTCAAGATTCTCCAGTGGTCTGGTGAAAAAATTAGGAGAGGAATGTAAGCGTTTTTTCTTCGTAATTTGACGAAAAATATTTTTATAAGTCCTTCGCCAATGGCCCTCGTCTATCTACTAATACAACACTGTTTCAAATCAAACTATAATAAATTCTAATGCTATGGATTACAAAGTGATTTTTTGAACAGTTTTATCCGATAGATTTGTACCTTTTTAATGAACATTCTTCCCTGGTTTCCTTTTGAAAGTTTTTTTATATGAAATATTGTAACGGGCTATCGTACGAAGTTTCCCTTTTAAAATTAAATTGAGGTCTTTTCTATATTTTACCGTTTTACCTGCAAAGGTGATTAAGTCACCAAAAGCAGTACAACTGCCGCCAAGTGAGTGAGTGAATATTTACGTCGCACTGTTCAGCTTCAAGAGGGCTTTTGGCGACGGACCGCGCAATTTTGAACCATGGTCAAGTGACGCGGACGATACCTGAGCTGGCACTCCCCTCTCCTAACTACCACACCACACCAACGGGAAGACGTTTGAGCTCTCGACAGATTTAACGTGCATCGCTCCCCTACACGGCGGGTCTTCAGTGGTACTGGGAGTCGAACTCATGACACGCTAGCCATGATCCGATACCTTGACCACTTGGCTACCACGGCCATCACAACTACCGCCAAACGGAATATTCCCGCTAGTAACCTTTTACCACTACATTTTTAAAACAAGACACGGTCTTTTCTCTTATTAGT
Source organism: Trichonephila clavata (assembly GCA_019973975.1). Classification (NCBI taxonomy): domain Eukaryota; kingdom Metazoa; phylum Arthropoda; class Arachnida; order Araneae; family Nephilidae; genus Trichonephila; species Trichonephila clavata. Next base: position 149,502 of record BMAO01012747.1, read on the forward strand.
CATACCTATTTTCTAATACATCAAAAATTAATATAAAATCACTCAGAACTAACACATTTATTGACATTTTTTGTGTGTATATTGTGTGTTGTCGCCAAAAAAACCTGCTGGCGTGATCTACGCCGCGAAACAGAAAAGTACTGTTTTTTGTTTATGCTATCAAAAGTTTTGAACTGCCCTTTTCTTATAGAGAAAACGTAATACGCAGATGTGAATTTGTATATAAGGTGATATTTGAAGAACTAGTTAAGAATAATTATTCTGCCAAAATACGTTACTGACAGCCTTACTATTGCTCTTAGTTAATTAAGTTAAATAGGGATTTTCGAAGTTAGCTCCGAAACTAACCATTTGCTTTTGAGGATTGCAGTAGGGCCTACATACCCTCTGGTTACTTTAAATAAGTAAATTTTTTTAAGTTAATAAAGTAAGTAAATTTTTTAAGTGATAATGAACTTAGGCTGAATGAAAGTGTACATCCTGGCAGAACAACTTGTTACTTATACTAGCAGAGTAATTGGGGAATAACCAGTGTGGATTTCAAAAGGGAAGATCAAATACACGCATTAGACAAATACTTGAGAAGACCAGAGAATATAATATAGGCACTTATCTTTTTATTGACTTTAGAACAGCTTACATAGCATCAATAGAGAACAATTGTATCAGGCAATGTTGGAGTCGCCGCTCACCCGGTATAGTGGCTAGTGATTCTTACTGCTGTGCCGTAGGGCATGGGTTTGAATCCCGGAGAAGGCATGGGTGTTTGTGTTATAATTCTTTCCTTTGTGATGTGTGCTTCACGCTTATTTCTATGTAAGCCTCCGTGTGATACTTTGTGGTGAACGGGGTTATAAATGTTCTCAATAAAAAATGTTGGAGTTGGCGATCCCTAAAAAATTGGTTAACCTGATAAGAATGACAACAGAGTAAAATGTAGAGTAAAACTGGGATCAGAATTATCGGATGCATTCTATACTGAAAAGGGACTGAAACAAGGAGACTCCTTGTTGTACCATCCGTTTAATATAGCTCTAGAGAGGGCAATTAGAGACTCTAGTATACAAACTCGGAAAGCAATTTTTGTTAATTTCGTAAAACATATAGCATTTGTAGATGATATTGATATCGTGGGAAGAACTAAGACAGCTATAGTAGAGGATTCAGCAAGAAACAGGACTGACGGTCAACGAAAAAAAAAAAAAAACTAAATTCATGGCAATAACAAACAGAATCTCAAATCTACAACTGCTGAAATGAATTTAAATAAGTGACTTATATTTAAATACTTCAACACACACAACACAATTGTAAATAATAGTAATGACATAAAAATGAAATAAAAAAGAGAGTCAAGATTGCTAACAGATGTTATCACGAATTGCGCGAAATTAGTTTAACTCTAAATACATAAGTGAAAAAACAAAAATACAGTTATACAAGACTCTGGTAAGACCAATTGTTTTGTATGGTAGCAATATACAGCGAGAAAATTAACAAAGAGGACGAAGAGAAACTGATGACTTCCGAAAGAAAAATCTTAAGAAAAAGTTTTGGTGCAGTTAGACAAAACGGAATCTGGAGAATACGATACAACCTTGAGCTTCAATCGAAATACTGTGAACTCAACATGGTCAAAATTAGCAAAGCTTCCCAAATAAGGTAGCTGAGATATGTATTTCAATATAGCGATGAAAATCCTGTTAAGAAAATAACTTTCCAAACTCCAGAGGGAAAGAGGAAGACCGAGAACAAGGTGGATGGATAAAGTAGAAAAGAAATCGAAGGACTTGAGATTTAACTAATGGAAAAACATCGCATCAAATAGATCAAGGGATGGTGTTAGCTGATTGAGACAGCCATGGCAGGTAACCGGTTGTAGTGATTAGAAAGAAGAATTGAAAGTGTAATTGAGAGATGTATTTGTGTTTGTAATTAGTTACGGCTTTTACACCTCCACTGCATCGGATTTAAGTTAAAATCTTCAGAGTGAGGGGAATCCTCTGAATTAGTAATGTAGACTTGGAAGGTTTCTCCAAAGCGCTTGCAGTTGAATGGTGGAAAATAATTTTTGATAAGTTAAAAAATTCAAGAGAACATTCAATCTAAGAATATGAAAAAAATTTTAATAGTGAAAATACATGGATATATTGTTTTCTCAAGCTTCAAGTTCACGTTTTTAAGTAACTGGTTCTATTTTCGATCATTCGAGTGCATGTAATTTTTCAACTTTCATTAATTTACGAAAAACTGTTTTAGATTATTTGTGATTCACTTGAAATTTTTTAAGGTCACAAATGATATTCAGTGGAAGTTCTTAGTTTTTATTCAGTTTTTTAGTAGAAATAAAAAAATACAATCTTTTGTTATGGAATTATTGAATTATTAGGTTTTTTTCTTTATTATTTAAAATACAGAACTCTTAGAAATTTTTGTTGCAATATTTAGCGTAATCTAAAGGACTAATTTTCCAAAGCATATTTCCACACTTATAATGTAATTAAATTATAATTTTTTTTCATTATTTAGAGTATTCAATTATGATGGCAGTTTTTAGTTTATTCACATGTTTTAAAATTTGAAAATCAACTTACTTATGAAATAGAATACGCTTTGCAATTATTTTAATATCGCTTACGACGGTACTTTTCCGTTTTACCGACGCAGACCACCGGTAAACGGTTTAAGTCGCCAAAAATAACACAAACGACGCCAAACGGAACATTCCTGCTGATAGCCTCTTACCACCACATTTTCAAATCAAGTTGAGGTCTTTTCTTATCAGTAACGTATTTTTCATAATACATAAAAAATGGATGAAAAACCAATGAGAACTAATATTTATAAATTTTTTTTATATGTATATTTGTGTTCTCGCCAATTTGTCGAGATTTGCGCCGGTGAAACGGAAAAGTACCTTTAGAAGTTATGATTTTTTAAAATTTTGTTGTGAATTGAATACATTATTTAAACTTATTTTACTCTTTTACTTAATTATCTACATTAATTAATTATTTATACTCTTATTTAATTATTTATTTGTGTATTTACGCATATTACAATTGAGCATATCTAATGATTTTATATAATTTTATTATTCATTTAAAAATAATTTACGCAGGTAATAGAAATATTTCTATAAGTATTAAGGAAAGAAAATGAAAATAAAACTTTCAGTGTTAGGAGAGAAAAAATATGAAAAGCTATATATTACGACAAGAGTGTGTAGGTCAGTATCAAAATTGCAATTGTGAAATTTTATATAAAAATTTAAATATGTTGGAAATTAAACAAATAATAAAAATAAAAGTTACTTTTTAAAGCTAATACGACTTGGACATTATAATTGCCAAAGAAAAAATTTAAGCATGGAAAAATTAAATAACATTTATGTAAGTATGTAACAACATTTATGTAACTTCAATAAAAATGTTTTTAAATTATATTTTTAGTTAAAAAAACTAATAAAATAAGTTCAAATCTAAAAACTCTGAATTTTTGAGGATACATCAGCAGTTTTAAAAGTACGTAAACAGCACAATAGAAAAAAGCGAAAGAAAAATTGGCATTATAAAGATAAATTTTTTTAAAAACTATTTTCATTAAAAAGAAGCCCAGTGGCTGAGTTGCAGTCCACACCACAGGTCCGAGATTCAAACCCCGGGCTGGGCAGGTTCGACTCGGTCTTTTATTCCTTCAGTGGGTCTATAAAGGAGTACCAAGCTTGCTTGGAAATTTAACACTGATGTTTTTCACATCAGACTGACCACCTAACCGGAACATCTGCTCATGCATCTCAGTGCCCAAGATCACATATACTGAGATGAGCACAGTAGACCTTGGCCGTCATGGGCTATTGCGCCACTGAGTTAAGTTAAATTACTATAAAATGTAAAGTATTTTGCTAATATGTTAAAAAGAAAAGTACAGAGAAGAATAAGGAAGTTCTAATCTTCAAGATATAAAAAGTATACTGAAAACTAAAATTAGTAGAATAAATCACCTTGAAACTTTTTTTTAACCAATAAATATTTGGGCATACTTGAAAAGGAAATTATCAAATTACAAACCTGAATATTAAAAGACAAAACTTCATAAAATATTTGAATATATAAAAAGCAAAAGAATTAAAACTGCCTTTAACACTTAAAAAACAAAAAGATATATATGCTATGCAACTATGAAATGTTTTTAAAAATAATATTAAACATTACTAGAAGTTAAGAAATAATTTTAGATTCATGAGAAATCGTAACTCTAAATATCTAAACATACAAATTCTAAAGATTATAGATAGTAAAATTAAAAAGTTAAAAAAAAATGATTTAAGAAAGTTAAATTTTCAAATAATAAGTTTTAAATAAACACACATAAATCAGAATTAATTTTTAAGGCTTAAGGGCCTAAGAACTCTTAAATTGCAAATTTTTCAATTTTTTGAAAAGAATATATGTTAAACCCTTAACATTTCTGAGCATTTTGATACCAAAATGTTGTTGATACTGTAAAAAGTTCCGAAGTTATTGAGAAATAACTGGAGAAATTTAAACAAAATCCCTATCTCTTTCGTATCTTTAACTTCATTTTTCTCAAAACAACAAATTTTAGCTTGCGCGCAGAAATTCTCAGAAACTATTTATGAGATCGATTTGAAATTTCATACACGTGTTCAAAATATAGCTCTTCATAACTTATACTTCAATTTTCAAAAAAAATTTAATAAAATTTTTATATTTGAATTTTAATTTATTTTTTTCTTAAAATTTTCGTTGTAATTGTATTTAAAAAAAATATTTTTTTCTCTAAATTTTTTAAAAGTTTGTATAACTTTGAAAGTGAACATTTTTATACCAAGTAAAGTTAATTTTGTAAATTTTGATCAATTTTATACTTCAGAATCTTGCGCGCTATGTGATTATCATGTGATAAAAATTTCAAATGATTGTTTTGCTTTATTGCTAAGTTACATTGGTTTCAAGAAGGATATTTTTTGAGAGCACAGGTATATGTTAAGGGTCCTGAGACCCCTTAAGAAACATATTGCAATTCTAATGGCAAAAGTTTTGACACAATATAAAGAGCTAGATCAACTTAAACAAAAACCATATTGCAATTCTAATGGCAAAACTTTTGACACAATATAAAGAGCTAGATCAAATTAAACAGAAACCATATTGTAATATTAACAACATAAAAGTGATAGATGTAGAAAGCTGAATATACATAAAACCTCCTACTTAAAAAAAATTAGTTAAGAATTCTAACGCAGCCTAAAACAGGAAAACTAAATAAAATGTAATATGTAGAAAACCAATCATCATAAAAAACACCAAAGAACAAAAAATCACGTTTCGATCCATCATTGGAAATAAACTCTGAAAGTTTCCGGTGAAATATTTCTCTCCTTTTCCTTTTCAACTGTTCTATTTTTCCAAGAAAACATCCCACTTTCTGTGCGAAGCGGAATATTATTTTTGATATTCTAGCGACGTATTTGGACGGCTGAACGATTATCGATACTATTTAAACAAACAATGTAAATAAAGCACCAGGTGTCTCTCCGGAGGTTGTTCTTCGGGAGCGCGATGGGATGGCTCCAGTCGGAGTATGGAGAGCACTGACGCAGGATGCAGGAATCCATCACGTTGCCATGGAGATGGAATCCAAACAACGGCCACACGTGTTGCAGCGACCAACTCGTCCGGTGAGTAAGAGAAGGTGATAGGGCCCCTCCAGTAATCATCTCTTTCGTCTGGAGAGGACATCTTTTAAAAGCAGCAATTTTTTTCCAAACGGATGGTGAATCTTTGATGTTCTGTGAATTCCAGAGTGTTTAGTTTAAAGGAATATGTCTGACGATATCTTGCTCGTTCCACCAGAATCACCCTCGAATTACTTGAAAGAAGATTTTATTCGGAGTACGCATGTGTATCTACGATATAAATCGTCGATTTTGTTCTAAAAATTTAGAAGTGATATAAATTAGGTGCATTCTATAATTTGGTGTCTATTGATAAAGTAATACGGTGTGGCGATTTTTTTTTTGTTCCAAGAATTGTAGATGTTACTTGTATGTGTTTATCAATTACTGATAACAGAAGTGTCGACTGTGTTTATTTTTTTGCATTGAATCTGATTTTATAAGTGCTCTGCGTCCAATCATTAGAAGCTTCTAGAATATTACAAAGACCGATCTTGCACATTGAAAGAGAAACGACCATTGGGATTATTTTCACTTGAAGACGATAGATTCAAGGATTTTATTCGAAAAAAAAATGTGATGAATACCAGGGTAACAATATTCCTTTATAGATTAATTTTGCAATATGCATTGATTACATCTTAAATATTTTTAAAGCTTATAATTTGTAAAAATATTTTTGCAGCTTTTAAGTAATCTCATTGCTAAAGGGCTTCATTAATTAAAATATTTTAAGTGAATAAACGCTTGATTTTTGTGGCCTTGGAATGAAGATGAAAATCCGTGATTTTGTGAAAGCAGCCATTTTGTTGATGAAGTGCAGTAAATCTGCAAATGATGAGAGAACTGGCTAAAAGCCAGTGTTTGGCCACTGACGCCAAAGTTCTACGATTCTAACATTCGAATTGTAGATTCCAGTTTCCACCAGATCAAATAGTTTCGGCGACACAGATCTTTGAAATTTGACCATTAAATGTTTAACTTTAATTCCACATCGGAAAAGGTCTTAAAACGGTTGATGGATTATGAATATTACTTAATAAATAATGATCAACGTAACAGTGAAAAATAGAAAAACAGAACAGAATAAACTTTCAAATATTGATTTAAAGTTAAACTGCCGACGCGTCTGTAGCAATAAAAACTCAATTAAATTTTAAATTTTCTTTTTGGAATTGTATAACTACCACTAAAACAACTAAGTATTGACCATAAACGTTTCTATTTTATGCTCACCGAAACATAAAAATTTATTTAAACTAATTGCTTAAAGAGAAGCTCTAGGATTAATTTATACATTTAATATTACAGTTGAATATTGTGCTTTTGCATTAATGAAATATTTAAAAAGTAAAAATTAATATATTCTCGAAATATTACGGTAAATAGTATTTTAAAAATATGAATAGAAAGTACATATTTAAATGTTAGAGATATACGAAATATATTGTAAAAGGATTAAATATATTCAGAGATGAATCAAATATTATTATGTTTCTAAAAACTATATTTTCTGATATTTAAAAAAAAAGAAATTAAAATAGAATGCTCGCGATCTACTATTTATCAATATAGCTTAAACAGAATATTTTTTATCTAAAAACTTCTTAACAGAAAGGCTAAAATAAACTCGGCATTAATATAACTATAAAAATAGTATCTAAATGTATGAGATAAGAAAAATGTTGCTAATATTGAATTCTAATGCAATATCTAAAAATGCAGATACACATATTTTGAACAAATAGATCATTTGGTATGGATACTTATCAATTTATATATTTGAAATAATTGAAAGATCAAAATACAAGACATTTTTAAAAATATTTGTTTCAAGTTTTGCCAACACACAAATTAAAACCGGAAAAAAAAACCACTTTAAATGAGCCATTGCCAAATGTCAACTTAATGTTTGATATATTATTTACAGAAGTACTACTTTATACAGAACTTTTTCCATCGAAATTGTTGTTGCGCTTTATTGAAATAGAATAAATAATTGAGAGCTTAAGATAGTTCGAACAATAGTCGAAACCATATTTTGTGTACAATAGGCCGAAAAACAAAGCAGATACTCATAGGATTTGCTAAGAATTTTAGAAGGCTTTCTTGTCTAGAAATAAACTAAACACACGAAAACTATTTTCAATCTACTTAAATAACAAAGATATTTGTATGTTTGATTTATGTTTTGAATAAAAAGGTTCGTTACTTCTGACACCAAAGCCAAAATCAAGGATCAATATCAAATAGGAAGAACTGCTAACTTTTCTATCTACATAATTGTAATGTTTTTAAAAAATTTCTTTTATATCCAAAAGCCCTTTAGATCTTATTTCAAAGACAAAAGCGATTTAGAAAAAAAATAGATTTAATATTTATAAATGAAACATTTCAAAAAAGGGAGAATATGTATTTTATCAAAACCGACACGGTCCATATATTTACTTTAATAAAAAAAAAAAACGAATTCACACCGTAAAGGTTAGCGCTAGAAGGTTATTTAAGGTACATAGTACTTAATTTAGATCATTAATTACTGTAGTAGAGAAATGTTCTATACTTCGTTCCATAACTGAAAAAAAAAGACGAATAAAAATAGAATTATTAAAATTAAATTAAATTATTAGAATGTTATCAGATAACAATTGTCCAATAAATCAAGAGAAAATTTTCAATGACTATTGCAACAAATCTCATATAAAGTTGTGTCTCTTCAGTCAAAGCACTGAATATCTTTAAAGTCATTACAGGATACATTTCTGTTGCATCACTTATATGAATGGATTCTCAAGAATCAAAATATCTTTTGTCAAAAGTCTGCATTCAATCGGAATTTTTCAAAACATGGAAAAATAGCTGGTTCTATTCGAAAGATCGAGATACTGAATTAGCAAACTGACTTTTTTAAGCGTACGTATGCCAAAAAGTTGTTAAACAATTCGAAGACTTGATTAGGAAACTGTGGTTGAATTTCATACACACTGCAAACAAATCCTGATTATTTTCTCGACTGAAATCGAAATCAAAATAATTTACTTAATAACTGAGACTATGAAGTACTGATTGTGGATATATTTTGCTGTGCTGATTGCAATTTCTCCATGCTACACAGTCAACGCCGTAACTATGTTAAGATTTAGGATTCAAGTGTGTGATTTTCTATATTAATATTAACATAATTCAAAGGAATATTAATTTATAGTACTCTGTTCACTAAGAATCGGGTAAACACATCTGTGAGCAATAACTACATCTACAAGGCCCTTTTAGAAGGATACAATTGCTATAAAACGGCAAAATAGTTTTACAAGACTAGGTTCTTTGACTACAAGTGCATTTTCCCTTGCAACAGCGTAGAAACAAAACTGAAGTTGTGCTCATCTAGACTGTTTGTAGACGACGCTCAGTGCTGAGGATACAACCACGTCAACAACTGCCATTCTAAGGAGGTAGTAATTGTATTGCAGTAAAGGCAGGTGTAATTACATGACCTGGCTCTATGACCAGGGGTAAGGGTTGCTGTCGTGTTCTGCACCTGCACGAAGACAACACCCGGTTCTTATTGCTGGGGGTGGTAATGCTGATTTATATGGCAGCCGGTGCCTGGCTCTTCCAGTGGTTGGAACACCAGAACGAGACAGACGATCGCGAACGCTACTGGGAGATATACAGGAAGTTCTTGGAAAAGTACAATGGGACTGTGGACCCAGCGGATGTGGAAGTACTTTTGTGGGAGTATGGGAATGCATCGGCATCTGGGATCATTCACAAAAGACCCCGATGGGACTATCCAGGTGCTTTCTACTTTGTGGGAACAGTCGTTTCGACAATAGGTAAGTCGTTTCACTTCTGCTTTTAGATTTTTAGAGAAGTAGCTAGGCATACACAAATTTTTGTGACTATATTCTTTTTTAAATATGTTATTTTGGTTTTATAGAGACATAAAACAACAGGTAATGGTATTTGTATCAAATGATGAGAATAAGAAAAACGAATAGAATTTTAAAGCATACCGTCGTTGCTAAAAAGTAGCTGAAATGGGATTTGTATTAGAGGGAACTTCGATATTCGGTAGGAGCTTCAAAGTACCCCTTTTTAAAAAAAGAATTGTCCTTTCTCTTGATTTTAAACAAAGGTATTCGCTTACATTGCTCCCTACTAAAAAAAAAGACATCTGCGTTAAAAATCATTCAAATTTTTTTTATTTATAATATCACAATTTAAATATTGCCTCTTGATCTCACACATATTATAATTGAAGTCTCTTTATCTTTTTCCACGCTTGATTGTATCGTGAAATTTTTCATAATACTTTTTTTCATAATAATTGTTAAGCATTGTAAGAGTACGGTAACCTTTTCTGTTACTAAATAAAAGAAGCAAAAGAAAAAATCTTTAAAAATACTTTATTGTTTCAATAATTAACCATAAAAAAGAGAATTATAAAATCAATTTCATATTTGAGTTTTATTTAGTAAAAACTTTCATTTTTGCCAACTCTAATTATTACCAAAATGTTTAAAATCTCTGAAAGCATAATACACACATACAGATATTAATATCTGCCACTATTTTAAATTAAGAAAACCATTTTGCAAAAATAAGTTCATATATATCTCATAAGTAAAAAAATACAAAATGAGATTGATTTGATTTTTTTCTTAAATGTCCATAGAAAAACCATTTTCAGAATTAGAATTTTCTGCTTTTTATAATTGTGATCAATTGGAAAAAACGTGGTTTTAAATTAATCTTCTAAATCAGTGATTCTCAACCCTGTGCTGTGGTACTCTTGTGTTCCGCCAATTTCTTGAAATGAGCCACCAATTTTTAAAAAAAATTATCCATTGGACTGGAAAAAAAAATCCGAAACCATATAATTTGGCCGTTTTATAGAAATAAACAATTCACAAAATTGTTATTGACCATTTCATCCCACTAGAGGAGAAACTTATTCATTACTTCCCAAATTTAAATATAAAATGAGTTCGTAATCCATTTGTGATAACAGATACATCTGTACATGAATTAACTTTGAATGAAGATGAACTAATTTCGCTCTGTAATAATGGAGAGATTTAATTTCAAAACACTCGGATGAGTCAATTAATTCATTTTGACTATATTCTAAAAATTATACTAAAAATTAGAGGCGATTATCTCATAATAGCTAAAAAAACCTATAAAAATATTGTTACAATTTTTTACGTCTTATTTGCATAGATTCGAATTTTCAGCATTAGCATATATAAAATTGAAAATAAAGATCGAGATTTAAATGTGTAGATGAGAAATTAGAGTGACATTATCATTTTTATGACCCAATATAAACGAAATTAAGAAAAATCATCAAGATCAAGTTTCGCATTTTAAATGTATTATAATTAATTCGTAATTAATGACTCAATAAATATTTTGTCGTCTTTGTTGTACGCATTTTATTTAAAATTGAAAATTATTATCATAAACTACTCAACATAGTGTATTACAGATAAGAGTAAAACTCTTAAATTTAGTGTATTGTTAATGTGCCGCCAAATTTTGAAATTGTCAAAAGTGTACCGCAAGAAAAAAAGAAGTTGAGAAACTTTACTCTAAATGAAATACAATTCCAGCCTGTTTGATGATTTCCTTGAACTTTAATAAATACCTTAAGTACTTATAATGCCTCTCCTATACATAGTACCTCTTTTAATGTCCAATAATTTAACCTATTAAGTTAATATTAACCTACTTTCTCCCTTTTTAAATTCGGATTTGCATGAAATTCTTAGTATAGATTGTTTTTTTTTTATGGAAGGTAAGGACCAACGAAAGGAGTAATTAGAATTGCTCTCAAAAATAAAATTTAACACGCAATACATTTTTTAAATGAAATCCTCATAATATTTATATCTCAAGGAAACTAACATTTCTCATAAAAGAACATACCAAAATTTAATATTTTTTAGATTACACAGACATTAGATGACAACTATTTTTTTTTAATTAAATGAAGAAGAACGAATACATTTTTTTTAGATAAAAAAACGGAATTATATATATATATATATATAATAACTTTTTTGGCAATAATTCTGAATTTGAAGCATTTTCTAAACTAGATTTATTCTGTAAATAGTTTTAATAAGTGCATCATTAAGTTTTGATTAGTAAAAAGAGAAAGAGAAAATACAAGTTTTTGAATCGTAAAAACCCTTTTTACGACAATTCCATAAATAATAAAAATATATATATATTTACTTTTTACACATAAAAACATTCTCTGAATTCCCAGTTCTGTTCATTTATTAATATATTTAATTTAATCAGCTTCATTTTTTAAATTTATAAATATGTGAATAATATGAAACGCAGATATAAATCTAATTTTTTTTGAAAACTTTTGAAATATTTGTGATTTATTGGGAAAAATATCTGAAATATAATTATTAAATAATTAACTGAAACTGTGAGAGTGAAAAAGTATTTACATAAATAATATAAAAATATTCACAAACGTTGTAAAAAAAGATCGCTCATACAGAACGTCCCACTGCAACTTGAAAATAAGTCAAAACTACTTCTGAAATATTTTCTCATTTTCATTCCCTTTTGTAAGTACAATGTTAAGAAAAATTACATATATACAGAGTTCTAGCATCTATATATAGTATTTTATCTTAGTACATTAAAAGAGATTTTTTAATTTTACTTCAAATGCTAAACAAAAATTCTTTGGAAAAAATTCTTTAATTGTATCGAATTAATTTTAAACAAATTTTTTTTTTAAGCAAGGAAAACTTTTAAACAATGAATTCTCTTTATTAAGAATTATATAAAATTTATAAATTTATGCAACCGTCGTGTGTATAAATTTAATAGCAATAATATGCAAAGGCAAAAAATAAGCAATAAGCCTTTACATTAATGTAAATTACATGAAAACTGTTAGCGATTTATACGTTATTATGTACGATGCATTATGATAACTTACGGAAGCTTATCATGCGATAAATTTTCCTATTAAGATAAATACATCACATTAAGAAACACACAATGCACCGTATATAATCTGTTGTACGAACTCCTGCAAAAATTTGACTTTGGAGTAAAAAGCGTAAAAATTGTGTAACTGTATAGATAAAAGAAATTATTTTATAATTATAAACTGAAAGAAATATCCCATAAAAAGAAACTCAAGTATATTTACACTGAATGAATAACAAACAATACACACTTTAACATCATATAAATGTAACAAATCTCATTCTGAGTTGATAAAACTTAAATGAATTTTGAAATATAAGCAGAAATATAGAAATATCATTTATGAAAACATCGAATAAAATTGGTATCTATAAGAATTTAGTTTTAATAATCAAGCAAACTTTATTTAAATATTAATAGTCCTAACACTTGATAATATTTGACGCAGGCATTCTTTAATAATTTACATTTAATTAGAAATAAAAAAAGATACATATTCAAATATAATAGTTTATAATTTAAGTATGAATATTTTCTTTTCGCAAAAATGATGTTCTTACCTTTTATTTATAGCAACTTTAAATTGCCTTATATAAAAAAATGTGACAATAAGAAAATATTAAATATTCTATATTATAGTTCATAGAAAATTTTACTTCTTAATCTACACTTGAAATTCTTTTACATAGCAGTTTATGCTAACAATTGTATTGTGAAAAATGTATTAAAAATTATGCAATTTAGACTAAAAATGGTATAGTAAAGAATCAATTTTGAATTATTCAAAACTTTAGAAAAAATTATCTGTATTGTACTTCTATAAATGGACTTCATTTGTAATTATTTAAAACTCGAAGGTAGAATAATTTACACTTTGTTATCTTAGTTATAATCAAGCGCAAACGATAATTCTGATTCTGACATCGTTAATTTCAATTTGGAAGAAAAATTACACTCTCTGTTAATGGCAGAACTTGATGCAATAATTAGATGAAAATTAGAGATTTGGAACGCGTGATTTGACAAAGAGGAATCGATTTGGACTAGAATAAATTTTCCTAATTTAAATCTCCAAAAATTTAAAATTTATCGCTTTACCTCTTTTAAAAAAAAAGAGACTAAATATTTTTTCGACAAAAAGTCGAATTTCTGAGAGTTGTATGGCAACATCGAATGACATGGGCCATAATAGATATCTTTGTGAGACTGAATATTACTTACAATCAGACTGGTAGTATTTTAAGATTCTGTAATTATAAAATACGTTTAATTAAAAAGTGCTCTTTTTTTTGTTTCTTTTCTCACTTGAAAGTGTTTAAAAATCAGTCAACGATGTATTTAAAATTGCAGTTATTTTTATTATCTTAATCTAATTTAAATTCTAAAATGGGTTATATAATTTTCCTCTTGTTTATTTTTAATTTCTGAAATGCGTTATAGAAATTTTATAAAACATTTTGAGCTGCAATTAGCTGAGAATATTGATAATACATACGCTTTTCTTTATTTGAATACATATTTCCTTTATATTTGTGGCATCAGATATCCACAAATATATACCTGTAATATGTGTTCTAATATTTGAATATTCCATACAATAGCAACAAATCTTGTAAAACCAGAACTTAAGCCTGAAGTTTAGTGTTTCTAACTTTATATATATATATATATATATATATATATATATATATATATATATATAAGTTGGTATTGTACAGCAAAAGGTTCTTGAGTTCGATATTGAATACAAATCATTTAATGGGACCGGGTTTTTTTTGCAGCTTAAGGGGACTACATTCAGAGCCGTGATTTTGAAACTGTATACAAATTAATAATCTTTTGATATTTAGCATCAGATAAATTAGAATATACATATAAAATTATTTCAAGAATATTATTGCAACAAAAAATTATTTAAAATGAAATATTTTGGGGAAAAAATGAAGAGAAAAAAGCCACATTGTCGAAACATTCTGCTTTTAATGAAAAATGTTTCCATAATAATATTTTGCCTAATTCAGCTCCTCTAAAGAAGCTGAACTAGAATTTTTGAAAAATTCACATTATTTTAAGAATTAGGATTAATTGAAACAATAACCAGTTTTTTTGTTAAAAATTCTCTACTCTGATATAATAAAACAGGAATAAAGCCACGTCTAAATTATAAATTTCAAAAATTTCAGTTCAATCTTGGTATAGAAGTCTCAGCTTACATATAGGCAAATGTAATAGAAGCATTTCTTATAAATGGAGAACGTTTTGAAAATATGCCAGTCTTTCTACATTTTTTGCCAAAAAATTACTTTTAAATAATATTTTCTTATAATAATTTCCTAGAAACAATTCTGTATGTATAATCTTGTTTAACTGACGTAAAATAGCGAACCTTTTCCTAGAATCAAGAACATTTTACTATTTTCTTCGTAAAATAACCACAAAATAACGAGGAATATTTTCTATTGAAGGAATTTTTTTCTCTCGTAATTCGATTTTTTTCCTAATTTTTTAAAAAAATATTTCAGGATATTTTTAAAATTATTTTCTCTTTCAGTGCACTGACTTTGAACAGGTTTTACCAGGTGCCTAACTCACCTAGAGCAATACAATTTTCGTAATTTTTCAAACCAAAAACTTAAATAAAATTAACAGATTTTATCAGTAATTAAATTTAAGGATGCATGCTTAAAATTATTGGTTGTAAAATAATGTATGCTTAAAACTGCTTTAGGCTTAAAATTAGAAAATGTAATTAAAAAGTTCATTAATTTAAATACAAAATTATTTTTTACAATTAAAAATGTAGTGTATTCTTGGACGATGTGTTTTCCTTGTTTCCTTGTTCCTTTTTGATGGTTAAAGTATGTAAAAAGTATGTATGTAAAGTATGTTTCTTTCATGGAGTAAATATCCGCTACAAAATGGGTTTGGAGAAAATTGACCCCCAAGGGGTTAAGGGCAGATATAAATAATTATTTCTTTTTTTAAACTATTAGACTCACAGTCTTGAAATTTGGTTAGCAGATTCCTCTCATAGGATAGAAATACACTGTAAAATGTGTTTTGTGAAAATCGACCCCTAGGTGGTGTTGCGATGGTTCAAGGGGCGTTATTGATAATTTTTTTGCATTTTTAATTAATTGGACGCACAGTCTTCACATTTTGCTAAGCAGATTCCTTTCATAGAGTGCAATTCCCCTACAAAATGGGTTTTGTGAAAACAGACCCAGAAGTGGCGTTGCGGGGGCTCAAGTGGCGTTATAGACAATTATCCCCATTTTTAAACTGTTAGACGTACAGTCTTGAAATTGGATAAGCAGATTCCTTTCGTAAAGTAGAGAACCGCTATAAAATGGGTTTCGCGAATATCAACTACCAAGTTTAATTTCGGGAGATTAAGAGGCGTAATCGATAAATATTTCCATTTTTAAACTACTTGATCATCCTGCTTGAAAATTGGTAGGCATGTTACTTTCATGAAATACAGTTCCTCTAACAAAGAGTAAAATGAAAATTGACCCGCCAAAGATGTTTGCGAGGGGTCAAGAGGAGTTACAGAAAAAAATTCCTGTTTTTAATTGTTAGACCCATATACTTGAAATTTGTTAAGCATGTTTCTTTTGTTGAATAGGGATCCACTAAGAATAAATTTTAAGCAAATCAAGTTCTGAGGGGTTGCAGGGGGTTACTGGGACGTATTGACAAAAAAAATTACTTTTTTCGAGCTACAAGGACTATAATAATGAAATTTGGTTTGCATTTTTCTTTTGTTGAATTGAAATCCGCTAAGAGCGGTAATTTTGGAAAACGGCTCTCAACGGTATTACGGGGATATTTATAGTAAAATTTTTGTCTTTTTCTGTTAGATTTAGACTTGAAATTTGGCTTGCATGTTCAATTTACGGAGTAAAGATCCACCGCGAAAATTGGTTTTGCGGGAATCCACTTGGTTTTTGAGTTACGAAAGAGCAAACGTCATTCTATACTTCAATTTTAGAGATTTTTAGAAAATACAAATTAGATGAGTTCTGCCCTTTTTTTTTATCAACAGGTGACAGTTACAGGTATAAGTATATTTTTCAATTCAATCGAATTCTTAATGCTAGGACTTAGATATCAATAATTTATACATATATATAAGCAGTAAAAATTTATAAAACATCATGAAATACCCAGCGAAGCGGGCGGGTAACAGCTAGTTGATGTATATTCGCACTGAAAGTGTTTTTCTTCCTTAAAACACTGCGTTGAGTGAGTGAATATTAACGTCGCACTATTCAGCTACTAGAGGGCGAGAATGATTCCTTAACTGGCACCTCCTGCTCCTAATTTCCACATCTACGGGAGAACTTTTGAGTCTCGACATTTTTAACGTACACTCCAACCATGAGTCCGTTACCTTGACCACTAGGCTACGATGGCCATAAGATTCTTCGTTAACAACCGCTTTAAGAATAGACTTGGCTTACATCAAATGATATGTTTTTACAAGTTCGAACGATTGCTTGTTGAAGATTGCACTACTTCCCTTATTATAATTTATTTTAAATTTTTTTAAGAAAGTATTTCCAAACTGTGTGCTTAGATTATACACCCTCAGGGGGCTCACCTTCTTTAGGTGAGTACGGGTGTCACAATCCCGAGGTGCCCTAGTGATCTTTTCCTTTTTCCACGGGGTTTACTGTCTTTGGTAAACACGGGCTTCACGAACCCGGGGTACCCTAGTGATCCTTCTCTATTTTCGACCCTCTTTCTTGTCTTTCAATTCATTCTTTCTTTCTCTTCCCGTCTAGACCACAGATATTAAAACAAATGTTTGGCGCAGTACAGCCGAAATCGGCTCTTGCGCCTATAAACCCCAAAATCACTCACTCACGCTTAGATTATATTTTCTCGGCAACCGCTAAAACTACGATCGTTTGTTTTGAAAAGCTATGAGTGTATTTTCGGTGTACATACGTAAAAAGATGTTTATGAATGAAAAAAATTATATTTTTAGCATTCTGTCTAGGTAAATATACCGAAAGTGTTTATTTTTGACGTTTAAAAATGGGAGAAACTGGGGTTATTTAAACAGCGAAAAGGATTAAGTTTTCCGAGAAGGAATATGACAACGCCTACTGTTTTTGCAATTACTTCTGTTTCTGAGAAAAAATTAGGTGAATTGGATGAAAAGTATTACTAGATAAGCACTTCAGAACTACCTAAAAACGTTGTTATTGGTTTGAAATTGCCAGAAGCAGTAAAACTTCTGTTTTGTGTCAGCAATGCAAAACATTTGATATGAAAATTATGATTTAATCTAAAAAAACTGGATTTGTTAACATTACACCGTGGATATTGTAACTAAATACATTCCTTTTATTCATCTCCTACGCACAATAATGGTGAAAATTTTGATTATTTTAAAGTAAACACACACTAGATTTGTTTACACGTTAAGATGAGCTGGAAAATAATATTCCGTCATCTCATCCATCCCGACAAAAATTTAATGGCTTCACAGGCAGATTCCATATTTTCATATACATCGTAAGTGCTGCGAAATCATGTGATGTTCAGTTTTAAAACAATTTACTTATAAATTTTACTTTATAATATACATTTCGTTAAAATCAAAAAAGAAAAAAAATATAATTCTACACCTTTTTTCCTAAGCGTCATAAATGCAGGCTCCCGTAGTAATTCTATATTTTAGATCTTCTTGTAGTCACTTTTAAATCATTTTCAAATATTCTGAGGCCCATTTTATACTAATAAATATTTTTTTTTATAATTATTAAATCCAAAAGTACTCGCTCATTTCTGTGTCAATAAGAGAATATTACGTCGCACTATTTTAGCTACTCGAGGGCTTTTCGGTGACGGACCTCGTCATTTTGAACCATGGTCAAGTGACGAGGATGGCACCTGAGCTGCTACCCTCTCTCCTAACTTCCACACCCCACCAACGGGAGGACGTTTGAGTTCTCATCAGATTTAACATGCAACGCTTCCGTACACGGCGGGTCTTCAGTGGTACTGGGCTCTAACTCATGACACGCCGGGCACGATTCCGTTACCTTAACCACAAGGCTACCACGGCCTGTATGTGAAAAACATTAATTTAAGAGAGAACTTAAAATAATATTTAGAAGTAAGTTTATGTCTGTGAGGAACCTCAAAAATACGGCGTAGCCGCGGTGGCCGAGTGGTCTAGGCATCGGATCATGGCTAGCGTGTCATGAGTTCGATCCTAGTACCACTAAAGATCCGCCGTGTAGGGGTGAGATGCACGTTAAATCTGCCGAGAGCTCAAACGGCCTTCCGTTGGTGTGGAAGTTAGGAGAGGGGTGCCAACTCAGGTGTCGTCCGCGTCACTTGACCATGGTTCAAAATTACGTGGTCCGTCGCCAAAAGCCCTCGTGTTGCTAATCAGTGCGACGTTAATATCCTCTCACTCACTCACTCACTCAAAAATACGGCCTTTTCAATACCTAGTGGTAATGGTCACGAACTCGTGGCCTGCATGTCATGGTCCCAGTGTCACTGAACACCAGTCTTGTCATCAGATCCATGTTAATCATCAGATAAAAAATAATTTAATGTTAAATATTTATGATCTAGGTTGATTAAAAAGTTCGGTATCATTTTTAATTTCGATGAACGCTTTATGTGAATGCATTATTTAAGTTTATGCTCATTCGGAGTGTCATGGGTTCGAGTCTTGGTGTCACTAAATATCCGTTGGTGTGGTAGTTAGGGGAGGGGGTGCCAGCTCAGGTGACGTACTCGTCACTTGACCATGGTTCAAGATTACGAGGTCCGTTGCCAAAAGCCCTCGTGTAGCTGAATAGTGCGACGTTAATATTCACTCACTCAATCGCCACTGAAGATCCACCGTGTACAGGAGACTGATGCACGTTAAATTTATCGAGGCTCAAAGTCCTCCCGTTGGCGTGGTAAGAAAGCTAAAATAGGGGGATGCCAGCTGGTGTCGTCCTCCTCGCTTGCCCATGGTTCAAAATTACAAAGTTCGTCACCAATAGCCCTCGTGTTGCTTTATAGAGCGAGTTACTAAACTCTCACATATTCAACACCCATCTAACAGGGGAGGGCATAACTAAGGAAATTCATTTGAGGACGACACTTGGTATAATCTTAGGGTGTTCAACCCTCAATGTATTAGCGTCGAAAGGCCAGTCAATTTAGAGAAAATAACCTTCGAAGTTAATGCTTAGCTTTTATACAATTAAGTTTCAAACTTCTCCAGTGACTAACTGGCACGGTTGTCAGAGAAGCTGTTTTCTACGCGGTCGGACAGTGTTCGAATCGCTCGATGAGTTTTTTCCCCAATTCCTTTAATTATTTTTTAAAACTAAATAAATTTATTTATTAAATATAAATTATTTTATGTAATTATTTTGTATTTTATAGTGTAAATGATTACTGTAATTATATAAATATTTATATTATATTTTATAAATATATTTGTATTTATAAATAATGTTTATAATAAAATATATAAAAATATCAAATGATATTTTATATAAAAATTAGTTTCGAATAGTTTCATAATGTGAAATACAATATATTATAAATGAAATATATATAAAACATAACAATCTATAAATTATATTATTTTTATTATTACTATTATTATTAAATTAATTTTATAATCAATATAATAAAAATAATCTATATCTTTTTACATATTATTAATTTAATTATATAATTATGTAAAATAATAAGTCCTCTTTAAATAAATTTATTTAATTTGCTGATAGTGCTTGAATCGCGCGTGGCAAGCAACTTTTTTTTTCCAATTTATTTAATTTTTTTTAAAAATTAAATAAATTTATTTAAAAAGGTCTTATTAAATATTTTACATAAATATAAAATAATTAAATTAATAATATATAAAAAAAGAAGCCATTGTTTTTATTTTGTTAATTATAAAATAATTAATCTAATATAATAATAAAAATAATATATTTTATAGATTATGTAATATTATATGTGTTGCTCCATATTTGTAGCAAATTTTACGCCCTCACGAACTAAATCAGCTGAATTTCACACACACCTTTCTACTTTCATCCTTATCAACTTCCTTATTTTCATAAACTTTGATGAAATCGAGGGTTCAAATCTACAACATTTTTGGGGACTTGTGCTAGAATAAAAAAAAATTTAAAAAAAACAAATCGTTAAATTCTTGTATTGTGTTATTTCAAGCTTGCAAAAAAAAAAAAAAAAAAAAAAAAAAAAAAAAAGACTTTTTAAAATAAGAATGGGGTGTACTATAAAAATATGGTTTAAACTCTCTCTTTACTCCTCTCTCTCTCACACACACACTACATATCTTTCTACCTTTGGTGATCCCGCGGTAACTTTTATGAACTAATAAAAACCAATAAGAACAAAAGAAAAATATTTGTCTTCCAAAATAAATAAGGATTTATTTGGAAGACCACATTTGACTCTCCCACGGAGGGATCACAAACCTGATATGGAACTGGTGAAAATTCTTAGAAACTATTATTCTTTATATGTGTATATCTGATTAAAAGATCAACAAAGGAAAAGAACCAGTCTATATATATATTTTTCTTCGAAAATAAGATACAGCCGTGGTAGCCGAGTGGTCTAGACATCGGATCATGCTAGCGTGTCATGAGTTCGATCCTAGTACCACTAAAGATCCGCCGTGTAGGGGAGCGATGCTCGTTAAATCTGTCGAGAGCTCAATCGTCCTCCCGTTGGTGTGGTGTGGTAGTTAGGAGAGGGGTGCCAGCTCAGGTGTCGTCCGCGTCACTTGACCATGGTTCAAAATTACGTGGACCGTCGCCAAATGCCCTCGTGTTGCTAATCAGTGCGACGTTAATATTCTCTCACTCACTCGAAACAAAGATTATGTGGATTATACATCGATTACGATTATGCATCGATTACAGAGCAGCATTATTTTAGAAAAGTGTTTTATTTCGTGGAAATGGATCACACATAAGGGCTTCATAATTCCAAAGACCACAAATTGAAGTCTTCATATTTACAGCCAAGTATGGCCCAAATAGAAAACTAGGCACAATTCTCTATTTAACCTTAAATATTTGGTTTTGCTTAATAAATATTCGGGATGCACTTGTTTAACTTTACTAATCTGATATTCAATTTATGAATAACATAAGAAATTGAACAATAAAATTCTTAAGCAGCGAACAAATAAGAAAAGAAAAATCCTAACCAATGATAACATATTTTTTTAACGATCGTAAACATACTCTTCTTTTAAATAAAATATTATTTCATGAATATGATGCAATTAGAAAATATTTATTTATGCAAAAAATGCTAACTTAAAAGCAATTCCTTTTAAATTTGAACTTTTTTTGGCGGAAAAGATCTGTTAAATAGGAAAAAGAGTATTCAAATTGATAAAATAATACATTTTTATCACATTCATGGATGCTATAAATGAGTAAATAGAATTCGTATAAACATGTGACGAGACGAGAATTCAGAACAGAAGAGATGAAAAACTCAGTAGTTTTTCGAATTGCAGATATTCTTGGGCGAGGGAGTGAATATTAACGCCTCACTGTTCAGCTACACGAGGGATTTCGGCGACGGTCCGCGTCATTTTAAACCATGGTCAAGTGACGTGGACGACACCTGAGCTGGCACCCTTCTCACCTAACTATCACACCATACCAGTGGGAGGACGTTTGAGTTCTCATCAGATTTAACATGCAACGCTTCCGTACACGGCGGGTCTTCAGTGGTACTGGGATCGAACTCATGACACGCTAGCCACGATCCGATTCCTTGAACACTTGGCAACCACGGCCGCAGATATTTTTGGAAAAGGGCGAATAATGACAACTTTAAAAGCAAAACTACCAATAACAGATCAACCTAAAAAATTACAAATTATTAAGAGTAGATAATATATTTTCAAATTAAGGTATCCGTCTATATATATACCTGCGACAATTTTTTTTTTGTGAAAAAAAATGGAGATATGGGTTTTTTTATGTTTTTAGATTTGTTTAGAACATTTTTAAAAAAATATGCTAAAAAGAAGAGAAAAAGAAATGATTATTATTAAAATGGGAAAAAATTGGTAAACATTTACAAAAGGTAACATAAACGCGGCCCATTCTGTACCAAAACTTTATGAACAAATTTTCAATTTTTCAATTCAGATGTATTGCTATCTTATTCATTTTTTAAATGACCTTCAAAATAAAGAGATATTTTAATTTTAACAAAAACTAGAGCGCTTTATTTTAGTTATTGTATGAAATTGCTTAAAAAACAGTGATTATATTAACATAAGAGACTGTAAATTTTGTAATAAAACCGTGATGTACATCTGAAGGTTAAAACACTTCTACTATTATACAGAGCATGCACAAAAAATTTTATAGTTAATTATATTCAAAACTTTTTTAGCAATACCGGGCCCCGTTTGAGCATTTTCAAAAAACATATTTCGAGTAAAACGCGTTTTAAAGTATGACATCTTGCTTAAAGTAATGACATCTCCTTTTACTAAGACACTTGTAGTTTTTGTTCTTTTGAACTGAAAATAATAAACTTGGTATTTTTATAAAACTAATAAAATTGCCTATAAATAAAATTAAAAAAAATGTCAATTTTAGACAAAATTTACAATTTTAGGGTATTTGGATACTTTAAAACAGATGATATATAAAAATTATAAATAAGATCTGAAATACTAATGGCAATAGCATGATAAGAAAATTATGGAGCCAGGAGCTGATTCGGATCATGGAATTTCAAAGTTTTCTTCAAAAGACACTCAGAGTTACTAAGTAATTCATTAGAACTCCTATCAGAGAATGAACCCAACAGTGTTTCCCTTGATCAGGAACTAAAATGTTCTCCTGTTTTTAGTTTTACGAGATTTCACTTTTCATAGCAACAACACCCCCACCTCATTTGCTCTTGTTCCATCATCTGTGGAACCTGCATTCTTATAATATGTATAGATGAATGTATATTTTTGCTTGTGTTTATTTATGTATATGTATTTCCTTTTAAAGTTTTAATAAACACGAGTGATGGTCCATTAATTTAAAGTGACTGACTAGGTCCGGAGCCTTGATTTTGCAAAAGCGTATAAATAAGTAATGCTTTTTATATTTGATGTCAGTTGGCTTAGAATATACATATAAAATTGTTTTAAGAACATTATTACAATAATAAGTTATTTAAAAGCCTTTTTTTTAAGAAAATGAGAAAAAAAAGACATCTTAAAAAATTTTTTTTTTGAAAAATGCTTTTATAACAATAGTATTTTGCGTATATAAAGCTAAGACATTTTACGAAATCTGAACTAAAATTTTTGAGACATATAATTCAAGAGAGAGTAAATATATTCATATTTTAATACATCAAAAAAAAAAAACCAGTTATTATTTTAATGGATCGTAACTGATAATAATATGAATTTTTCAAAATTTTCCTTTCAGTCTCTGTGGAGAAGCCTCGGCTATACATACAGGCAAAATATTATTATTACAGAAGAACTTTTCATAATAGGAGACTGTTTTAAAAATGTCATTCTTCTTCATTTTTTGCCAAAAAATCGCATTTAAATGATTTCTCTTACTGCGATATAAGCATGTTCTGATTCAACTAACACTAAATATAAAATTTTTTTTCATTAATACGCTTTTTTAAAATCACGGTTCCAAACGTAGTCTTCTAAAAAAGGATTTAAAAACCGATTTACTTTTATATATATTCAAATTTATTTTTAAATTTCTGTGCGTGATTTAACCAAGTCTTGCCTTCTAAAATGCTAAATAGCCCCCCCCCCCCCGCTGCTTACTGTTCCAATCCTCAACGTCCGCATAGAAAGAGTTATTTCTCTTCTGACTGAATGTTTATTCACTCGATTTTAATTTTATTTTCAAGCCAGTTGGTTGCGTCTACTCGCATCTTAGAAGTTCATTTTGAGACCCCATTACACAGTATATCAAAATTTAAAATGTTTAAATAATTTTTTAAAAATAATTTTAAAATTCTACTCCCCCCCAACAATTCTGGTGAGGTAATATACTCTTGTTTGGAGAGGAAACACTGTAAATTTAACGCCAAATAATAAGCAAAACCGGAAAGAAAATTATTTCATTTCGAATAAAATATTGTGCAAGTTAAAGAATTATTCATGCTAATAAAATTTTGTAAGCATGAGTATTATAGAACTGGAAACATTTTCCTCCATTTCACAGCTCTCAAATTTCCATTCCCCATTCACGAAGCTTTCGAATTGCTTATTATTATTTCACCTTTTATTCTTACTGATAAATGACTTCGTTTGTGTTCGCATACGAATCATTCGTTCAATAACATCAATCGTGGACAATTCCTCTTCTATCGAAAATGGAGAGGGTAGCAATTAAAAAATTTTAAATGCTGAACAATATTTTGTGGAATACGCTTTATCTCTTTAATGCTCCATTTTGTTCGATATTATTCTGTTATGTCAATTCTATTTCTTTAAATGATCCCTTCCATATCATGAAATTGGTTATGAAAATAGGTTAAAAAATAAAATGATCTGCATCCTCCAGTTTTTATATAGAAGGAGAGGAGGCGTACATGTTTTATGTGAGTATATGTTATGAGCACTATATTGGTAGGCGACGATGAATGAAACTGAAAACTGACTCGCTCACTCATTACGAAATCTCCGAAGCTATTAGACCTACAGCCTTGAAATTTGATGATCATGTTTCTTTTGTTGAGTAGAGATGCAATTAGAACGTGTTTTATGGAAATCGATTCCAAGAGTTTGGAGAATTGAGAGGGCTTTTTTAAGGAGCTTTATAGATACATTTTCCGATTTTGAACTATTAGATCTAAAGGCTTGAAATTGGGCTAGCATGTTTTCTTTCTTGAGAAGAGATTCCATAAGAACATATTTTGTGGAAATCGTCTCCCAAGGGGGTTATAAAAGTGCTTTAGTTAAAAAAAATTCCTATTTTTTTATATTTTTTAACTATTAGATCTACAGACTTGATATTTGGAAAGCATGTTTCTATTGTTGAGTAGAGATCCACTAAGAACAGGTTTTACTAAAATTGACACTTTAGAAGGGCGTTATAGAGATAAAAAAAATTCTTTTTTTTTTAACTATTAGATCAACCGAGTTTAAATTTGGCAAGCATGTTTATTTTCTTCAGTAAATATTCACTAAAATGTATTTCGTGGAGATTGACTCTGGAAGTATATGATGAATTGAAAGATAATTATGCTTCCATTTTTGAAATTCCTGTTTTGCCCTTTTTTATTCAAGAGGTGGAGTCTACGAGAATGTTTTCTCAGCACAGTCATAAGCTTAATGCTTCGATTCAGATATATTGACTTAAAAACTGTATATAATTATACAACTAAATGAAACACCCAACGAAGCGGATGGTTAACTGTTAGTACACATATATAGCTATTTTCCTCGCCAACCTTAGAACGAAGAGAAGAAAAGAAAGACCGAATCAACTTGAAACTTAGCTTTATCAGGATCATGGAAAATACCCATAAAATACTCTTTAAAGCTTAAGGTAAATATGCTATTTTTAAAATTAAATTAATGATCAAAAACATTTGAGATTTTCGTAATGATATTGGATAATCAAGTCAATTTAGACGATCTTTGTTGTTCGACAGGTAAAAAGTCCCAGAAATTAATGAGTAGTATTAAAAATATTGGCATGACATTTCTCCGAAAGATATTAGGTCAGCTTTTGTAAACTTATTGAAATTTATTTTCACGGCTCCTTTCACTGCGCGTATTGAAGTACGTGTAAATTTTATTTGAAGATTGATCCATGGCATAGAGAAGGGAGGTATCTAGAGGTGTTAACACTCAAATATTTTCCAATTACTATCCTTCATTTCAATAATCAAATCGGCATTATGGTTTCTAGGAAATTATCTCAAGATCTTATCCTACACTCACGCTTGAACAGTTTCTTGATAATTTAGATCACACTGTGGAATCACTCTAACACTGGTAATCATTCTAAGCAGTTTTTATTCACAGCTGTTATCATTAAATTTAAAATTACTACTAAATACTTAAATTTTTTTGACAAATCAGTCTTTACTAAACTTAGCCTTAACACACACAATGAATTGTTATAAATAATACGATGCATGATCCTGCAACGGCGCCTATTTCTGCAAGTCGCAAACAATAAGGGATAGGAATAAAAGCCCTTCAAGACTGGCCCGAATACGGATTTTTTTTGTCTCAGTCGTCTAAGGCATGCATGGCGTAGCTGCAGTCCGGTAAGCTGCCAAGGTCAACAACCAGTTGTCGAAGGGGTGACTCAGGAATTGAGCACTAGATGGCAGCACAACCTAACGATACTGGTTGATTATGCATTCATTCCACAGAGGTCTAACTAGGACACACATTCTCAATAAATCACGACTAGTTATTCAAAATGGCAACGGCGCACGCATTAACTAGACCAGCCTTCTCAGCAAGAGATTGCCCGCCACGTCAATGGAAAAAAGTTTCAACGACACTCAAAACCTACTGGATATGTATAACAATTGCAGATATCTCGGGTAGATAAACAACCTTCTTTCAGAATCATTCAGAAAGTCAAACAGAAAAAAACAACTCGCTTCTCTAGGAAAGGGTTGTGCAGTGGCAACAAAGGACAGGAATAAAAGCCTTTAACGACTGAACCGAATAGGGATTTCGTTCGTCTCAGTCGTCTAAGGCATGTACAGCGTAGATGCGGACCGGAAGGTCGATGGATCAAATAAAAACCCCTGCCAAGGTCAACAGCTTGTCGCCAAAATCCAAATGTTCGGAGACTTGTTATCCACGATGAAAAAAAAAAGCACTCATAGCTAAAGCCACACCTTTTGAAACGATTTCCACCATCCCTCCGCTTCTTGTTCGGGATAGTTTTGAACTGAGGGCCTTTTGCTTTGAGTTTAGTCATTTTAGTTGTAACGTAAAAAACAAGGATATTCAATACAAATGCTGCAACACTAAATATATTGTCAGTGTTTGATTAAAACACTTTAGAAATACTAAAAAAAAAGGGTGCGTGATGATTCTACGTTAGTGAGATCGAAGGCGCACGAATAGTATAGGTCAGAGATCGGTAACTTTTAGCTGTGCAAAGTGCCAAACCAATCTACCAATAGTATTATTCAGCGTGCCATACAGTAGGATATTTTTGAAACAATTCTATTCCCTTAATAATGCATGCAGAGTTTGAGGTCGATAATATAGATTTACAGTTTTATTATGTATAAATTTTGCACCATTTAAAGATATTATTTAATATAAAAATAAACATAGCATAAAATAAAACTACTTCCTCAAAAATTTTTAAAAAAAATTAAAATTGTACATATATTACGTATTTTTAAACATATTTTTAAAATAAGAAACAAACAATGTAAAATGTATGTATTTCCCTTCACTACAGCTAAATGAAAATTTTAATGCAAACCTAGTGTTTGCACCACTCTTATTTCACATTGCAAAATCAGGGGTATACGACGACACGATTCTGAGCATTTATTGTTAATAATTTCTTTATGTTCTCAAAATTTTTTTCATATGTTGAAAAATTTTTCCCTTTGATATGCAGTACCAAAAGCAGAAAGCAGATTACATGCAATTTTATCTCTTCAAACGATTAAATTACTCTAGCAATGACTTTCACTGATTTATAAAAAAAAACTGTAAATTTGTCTTTAGAGTTATCCTTTGGATTTTTTCCCTAATTCCCTAAATGTCCGTAATTCTGAAGATGTTTATTAAATAAGGTTCATACACACACACAAACTTCTATCCACTCAATAATTGACACATATGTAGAGTATTGCAGAGTGCCAGTGAGAATCGTGCAGTAGGTTGCCGACCCCTGGTATTGATGTTTAAAAAAGGCAGAGAATCCACCGCAAAGGAATATTTATTATTAAACTACTTTTCTTGATTCCCAAGGAATAGTTTCCCTGAATTTATTTCGTACAAAACAGTGAACAAAAAATCGTTGTTACCTAGACATTTTTAGTCATCTGATGTTCCGTGGGTCGTAAGCATCCTCACTTGCAGCAAAGTGAGCAGCCCACCTACACATCGGTCCCAAATGGTCAGATTGTTCTTTTTTGTTGCC
Source organism: Trichonephila clavata (assembly GCA_019973975.1). Lineage (NCBI taxonomy): Eukaryota > Metazoa > Arthropoda > Arachnida > Araneae > Nephilidae > Trichonephila > Trichonephila clavata. The sequence goes on from BMAO01012747.1 coordinate 178,335, forward strand.
AAAACTGAAATGTTTCCTCATTTCACCTATTTACCGAGTACAGTCCCGTGTGATTTTTATTTGTTGTCATTAATGGAACAAAATCTACAGGGATGTCGTTTTGTGTAGCGGGAGGAGGTAAAAGCTACTGATTGCAAAAATGGTTTCCAACAGTGCTTCCAGGTTGCACGAATTTTGGCTAAAGTGTATTGTCACCCAAGGGAGTTGTTTTGAAGGGGGTTGTACTTCAACATTCCTTCTATTAGTTATCAATTTATATATATCTTGTTCAAATTTTCAATCGTTAATAAAATTCTTTTTCATTCATTCACTCAAGTTGAAATTCATTTTTTAAAACTTGGAGTGGATGACACTTGATTCTGATACAGTTTTTCAAATATTAATTCATTAGTTAAATTTAATTGATTACATTTTAAGATATATATTTCAGTCGATATTATTCCTCTAGATGGCAGCACCATTAGATAAAACAGCTTTTGCTAAATTTGTGACTAAGATTTAACGTAACCTGAATAATCATTTGCTCTAGTTAGACGTCAGCATTCCTTTTGCACTGGTTTTAAGATAAATTCTTACTTATATTCCACTTGAATTAAAAAATATAATTACAAATTTGATGTGGTTAAAAAGTTTTTAATGTTAATTTAAAAGATGTTTTGCCAGTTAATATTGTGATTCTGTCATATGTATATACATATTTATATTAATTGTAATTACTTAATAAAAAGTAACTAAAACAAAATTTTTCTTTGCTGACCTAAGTAGGAATTGACTTAAATTATTATTTTTTTATATTAGTTGTTAAATATTCAAGATAAAGACTTTTGTTCCAAGTCTGGAAACTTTTGAATCATAAGCTCTGTACATAGACTCACAGAATCGATCAAATATGTACAGAGAATAATGAATAAGATTCCGCGATCGCAATTGATCACAGTTAATCCTCCTGTTGCATGGGGGAATTTGAATTAATTTAATTAATTAAAGAATTTTTCCAACTTAAAGTTTTTGGCGGGGATCTGAACTAAGAATCTAAGCCAGGAGTGACAAAGAGTGAGTGAATGCGTATCAACGTCACACAAAAAGAAACATGAGGTCTATTGGCGACTTGCCTCGTAATTTTGAACCTAGGGAAAGTAACGAGGACGAAATCTGAGCTGGCAATCCTTCTCCGAATTTCCCCACCACTCCAACGGGAGGACTTTAACGTGCATCTAAGTGGAGGATAATCAGTGGCAGTAAGGTTCGAACTCATGACACTCTGCCCAAGGGTCCGTGACAATAAACACTAGGTTACCGCGGCGACCCAGAAATGACATGGTAGGATGATTTGGGTAATAATATTGTATAACAATAGTAATTTTTTTAATAATAATTACGTGAACTTAGGAGCTTTTTTCAGTACAGCAAATAGTAACAGTCTTTAGAGCTAACAGTATAATTTTACGAATCTTGAAATTTTTCCTTACATTAGCCCCACCATTTTCTTTTTCTCCTCAAGAAAAATACCTACATCTTTCAAATAACTCGAAGTATCCAATTAATAAAAATTCAAATATGGCAAGATGTCCACACTCCCGCATAAATGAATAGTCCACATATGTTGATATTATAGCTATAAAAATGAATGTAACAAAGTAAATCTTAATATACCGTTTATTTCCGTGTGCAAGCCATACTTTTGTGGAACTTTTTTAAAAGTAAAAGTAAGGGGGTCGTGTTTTATAATCGGATCCGCTAATATCGGAATAAACGTAGTTGAAGAAAAACGGTTTCTTAACATTCTCCATTAGCCATGCGCAAGTGATTTTAATCTTCTAACATTGTGGGTAATTTGAGTGAGTGAGTGAGTGAATATTAACGTCACATTATTTAGCTACACGACGGCTTTTACCACGGACCTCGTAATTTTGAACCATGGTCAAGTGACGACGACACCTGAGTTGGTACCCCCTCTCCTAATTTTCACACCAAACCGACGGGAGGACGTTTGAGCTTCGAGTGCATCGTTCCCCCACACGGCAGGTCTTCAGCGGAAAAACGCTCGAACTCACGACACGCCGGCCATGAGTCTGTTACCTTGACCACTAGGCTACTGTGGCCATTTTAGACAATTTTAATGGAGCTTTTACTCAAAACGAAACAAAAAGCACATAAATCTTTCAAAATTAAGGGTAGGATCTAAATGTCCTTATAGTCCCTAAAATTCACATTTTCTGGTTGAAATATTTGAATGCATGTTATCACAGACCTGCCGTGTAGAAGAAGCCGATGAATAAGGCTCAAACTTTCTCCCGTTGGTGTGGTGTGGTTGTTAAGAGAGGGGGTGTTCACAAGTTTTCTTTTATTTCTCTCTCGATGTGTTCAGATGTCATCCTTGTCATTTGACCACGGTTCAAAATGATGAGGTTCGTCACCAATAGCCCCCTGTGACGTTTTCGCATCACATGTCTGAAAAATCGGCTTCGTTTTGTGGGTAGGATAACCGCGTTCCTATGAACTCGTGCACCACGAAAAAATTGCGGGGTTCTGTTTTTTGTCATCGCCCCGGCAACCTTTAACCGTTCGAAAAACTCCGAGTGTAATTCGAGGTGTCAGAAAGAAACCGCTCCTTTCTCATGGCCATGGAGTGGAAAGGGGAGTCCGCTGAAAAACGCTGCAGAGAACGGTCGGGTGGCTTCCTCCCTCACAAATATGTCCTGAACTCTAATTAAATAACCAATATTTTGAATAACTTCAATGTAAATGTACTGTAATTGATAGTTGTGACGTAAATAAACCAATTATTTAATTTCTCACGCCACCATTAATTTTTTGAAACGTCTCACCTATGGCGGCTTTACAGCGCAGCTTGGCTATAAGTCTCACTCACTACGTCGGGATATCTTGTGATTAGTGAATCTCTTTTCTCCAATAACATCAAAATAAAGTAATTTCAATTTATTTGAAATGAATTGGCGATTAAAGATGTAAAACAAGAAATATAAAAAAATTTAAGTCAGTTCCTACTTAGGTCATAAAGAAATTTTTTATTTTAGTTAATTTTTATTAAATAAGTACAATTAATATAAATATGTATATACATATGACACAGAACCACAATATTGAATGGAAAAATAGAAAGCGATTTTCTATGCAATTTTTCATTTTCCTTTCTATATATGGTGTTGGACTATTATTTTTGTTTGTTACTATTTTTATTGCTAAACTAAACTTAATTATTTCAATAAAATAGTATAGTAAAAAGGAATCACACTCTCAAAAATTAGGCCATCCCAGGTGGGATTCGAACCCAGACCTTTGGATTAGAAATCCAAAGCGCTGCCAATTGAGTTACAATGACACAACGAGTGATTTTCCTTTTTTATATATGGTACTGAACTATTATTTTTGTTTGTTACTAATTATTCATTAATTAATCAATTAATATTTAAAAAACTGTATTAACATCAAGTATCATCCACTACAAGTTTAAAGAAATGTATTTGAACTTGAATGGATGAATAGAAAGTATTTTATTAACGAATGAAAATTTGAACAAGATATATATATATATGTATATATATATATAAATGTATGTATAGGAGAGTGTGATCAATAGTAGTTAACGTGAATTATACTTACCATTATAATTTCTATTATAAATGCCATTTGAAACAGAACACCTTTCATAATAATATTCTGACTACTACCTCCATGAAATTCAACAGATTTTTAAATCAGTACGAGCAAATGATTTTATATAATACAATAAGTGTCCATTCATTTCAAGAGCTCACTACAGAAAAGGAAACACATTCTGATGGGTATCTGAAACAAAACAACGTGGGAAGCATGGGACGAGGGGAAAACTTTCCATCAAGAATTTCGAAGACTTTTCGAGGGGAAAAAAATTCCGTCCCTCTTTACGAGGGTGACTTGTCAATATCGGCTCTCGAGTCATGAATAATTCTCAAATTTATAAGGAGAAGGGGCCGGACTCCTTAATTAATCGCGAGGGTCTTTGTGCTGGGCCCCACAATAGCACGACATTAGGGTGGAAATTGCGCGGGATACCGACCGCTAATGACGTCAGCAGGTCATGAGAGGGGGGCGGGGCCTTACGGGTGTTTTCTGAGCCTTCGGCCACGAGGCTTCTTGGACCTTTGTGCGGAAGAATGCATTCCATAAAAGGAGACGCATTTTATAAACTAATAATCTCATAAACGGAAAGAGAACTGAAAGGAAGAGAAAAAAATTGAGGTTGAATAATAATTGAATTCAACAGTTGAATTTTTAGGGTGATAAGCTCCTAATTTCAATTTAGAACCCGTTTCTGATTTTTAAAAATGGTTCTTAGAGATAATAATTATATTTTAAAAGGGTTTTGTGTAGAATTTCTTAAAAAATAAATTACAAATATTTTATTTGAGGAACTAAATATTTAAAAAATATCTTCCATTTTTTTGTGAGGGAATTCTAGAGCTGTTTTTTCTTTGACATAAATAGGATTTTTTTCTGTATTCAAAGGAATTAATTTTTTGTGTTTGTACATCTATTTTTGTATACAGTACAATACTTTTTTAAACTCAGTTATAAAATAACACTAGTCTTTGCATCATTTTTAAATAGATTTGTGATTTTTTTGACAATTAAAAATCAGGAAATTCTTTAATATTTTTATCAAAAAATTAAAAAAAAAAGAAGATGGACACATTAAAACAAAAACAAATGAATTGGGAATATCAATTTAATTTTAAGGTAGTGTAACATGTAATCGATGTTTGTTACAGTAGGGCACATAATATACCAAAGAGAGAAAAATATCCCTTCAAAATTTTTTATTCAAAGAATGGACGAGTAACAATAAGTTTTACTCATTAAGTAATTTACTTATCAAACAAATAACAAGTTTTGAAAAGCTTATTTTATTGATCTCAATTTAATGTTAATATCTCAATATAGTACGTGATTTAGATTAACCTGATTAATCTTAATCACATACTATATCTATATCTGGGATCAGAAAATCTCAGAGCTCAGGGTGTTTCTGGTCTCTTTTAAAGTACAAGACTTTTACAACTAATCAGTAGTTTAAATATGAGTCCAGGAAATACAAACTTGATAAGTATTTGTAAGACATTTAAAATACTGAAACTTACTATTTGGTAACAGCTAGAATAGTAGGAAAAACCACAACTTTAAGGATACTTGCAATATCAGGGCTTAGAAGTGGGAATTTTCGAATGAATTCGAGCTTTTCAAAAGGATTTTCTAATTTTGTAATTTTTACCAAAAATAAGGCTTATTAGAGAAAGTAGCTTTCTTTTATTAAATTTGAATTGTCGCTTAATAAGTGAAAATTATACCAAGGAATGAACTGAGAAATTGTGTCACTTAAGTATTCTCAAAATACTGCCAAATCGTTATTTACCCCGTGAGGAGTGTCCAGGAAGATAATTCCATTCTAAAAATCAGGAATGTTTTTTTAAATGCACTTTGAAAAAGGAAATTGACAATAATGTACTAAGTTGACAATAATATCAAAATACAATTTTAGAATTAATTTGACTTTTCTTTATATATATATAGAGAGAATTATGCAGTTATTGTACGTAGGGAATTTTCGTTTAGGGAATTATACATAATCTTGCAACTTAAAATTATAGAAAGTTGAAGAACAGAAGTAGGGAAAAAAATGACGCGACTAAAAAGGAGGATTTTTTAGTTTATTCATAAATTACCGATAATTTTGATTTCCATCAAAAATTAATATTTTACATAAAAAAAAACTACCACTACTTGTCTAGAAAAAATATTCTACATAAAATTAGAAAATAGTACACATATATAAATTCTATTTACAAGTTATAATTTCTTAAAATAAGCGCTTACTCGAACCATTTGATCGAATCATTTGAGGTTTATTTAATACTATTAAAATAAAATAAACACACAAAAAATGTATTCTTATTCAATTACTCAACACTTAATAACTTAAACCAATAAAATAAATGAATAAATAATTTAAAGTAATTAATTTATTTGTAATCATATCCACGCGCTACATTAAATTACTATTGTCACAAAAAAAAAGAGAGAGGGTGCTTCCCAAGTTTATTTTTTCGATAAATCCAAATTTTATTCATGATATTCAAATAACTTGGAGTAAAGTGCAAATTTAAACTGAGCTAAATTGCTTTTACCTTTCTTAACTTAACCGGAATCATTTTATTAAAGTTTCAGCAACCGGGTCGACTGCAAAGAGAGGGCACAATGTCTACTGATGCAGTGGTTGGAATGACATCTTTTGCTGAATAGGAATTGAAACATAAGGTTCGTGTTCCATTGGCCCTCTTCGCGAATCCCCACCCATCTTCTCACAATTCCCAATTCTTCGAATACGATCTTCTTTTTCCAAATCACTTATCTCCGACTAGCATCCCTCCAGAATGTATTTCCAAATATCTTCCATGCTTCCACAAGAATATATTCCAAAGCTAGACGTAAATGTCTGGATGACCTAAATACCAAAAACACCGACGCCATGCAAATAACCCCTTCGGAAACTTGGAAGATATCAGCCACATTACTAGAAAAGTTCTGAGAGATTAACCAGAGATTTCATCCTTCAATCTCACAAAGGGAAGCCCGGGCAAAGTTTCGAAAATATGACAGTTTTTGCCAGGACCCAAGTTACTTTTAAATAGATTTCCTAAGTCTATAAATGAGACGGATCGGTGCTTCTTGCTGCCATTTTACTTGCAAATGAGTTGTTTACGCTGAGGGTCGTCGGCGCCGAGCGTCTCCAGGACTCGCGGTGGGTTTGTTTTTCTCTCCCTCCCCTCGAATATCTAGGTTACTTCGTAATTGGTATACTTAAGGGGAATTTTTCGAACTTGAGAAACGTGAACTTTGCTCCGAAAGCGATTCTTCTGGAAGTCGCTCCGTTGTGCTTGACTGAGTGTTCGGTGTTTCGTGGTTTACCTTAACTTTTTCGGACTGGAATGGTCTTGGGGGCATTGTTTGGGAAATTTTGATATTTGAGCTTCTGGTGTCATTTCTTGTTTCATACTATTTGTGATGAGTTTCTAGTCTATTTATTTCTGATATTGGGTATTGGTTCCAAAAAATATTTTGGGATCGTCCATTTCAAACCTAAATAGATATAATTAACTAAAATATCCGACTACTTGCGATAACCCCCTTTTTTAAAAAAAAAAAAAAATGGAGATATGTTGATTTTTTTGTGGTTTTTAGATTTATTAAGTACATTTTAAGAAAAATATGGTAAAATTAAGAAGAGAAAAATATATTATTATTACTAAAAGGGGTAAACATTTACAAAAAATTACATAAACGGGCCCATTTTGTAAAAAAGGTTTATAAACAAATTCTCAATTTTGATGTGTTGCTTTGCTATCCATTTTTGAAATGACCTTCAGGATAGGAGATATTTTAATTTTTACAAAAACTAGAGCACTTTATCTTTGTTATTATATGAAATTCCTTAAAAAAGCAATGATTACAATCACATAAGGGCTGTGAATTTTGTAATAAAACAGAGATGGGGAAATTGAAGGTTTAAACACTTCTACTATTATAAAGACCATACACAAAAAATTTCAGTTAATTTTTTTCAAAACTTTTTCAGCAATCGCGGGCGGGATGGCTCTGTTTGAGCATTAAAAAACACATTTCAAGTAAAACGCATTTTAAAGTATGACATATATATCTTGCTTAAAGTAATGATATCTGCTTTTACTAAAACACTTGTAGTTTGTGTTCTAGTGATTGGAAAATAATAAACTTGGTATTTTTATAAAGCTAATAAGATGGATAGTAAAATAAAATCATAAAAAATTGTCAATTTTCGGCAAAATTCAAAATTTTAGGGTAGTAAGATACCTTAAAGGACTATATTCATGACGGTTACATGATTATATGATCACGTGTTCTCCATTGAATTCAAAACTGACATTAGACTTGTGCTTGCCCCACTTGTAAAGTTTAGATGAAATTAATATTTGAGAACTGAGCAAAGACGTTCAAGCATTACAATATTTCACAATATTTTTCAAAATTATAAGAAACAATTCTTTTATTACAGGTGTACTATTAAATCAAGTATACATATTTATTTTCCTACGAACTTTATTGTAGACAAATGTGCACTTTTTAAAAGAAAGTTTCTGCAAAAAGTAAAAGTTGGCAACAGCGATGTGCATGAACTAATTGCTGGAAACAAGTGAAAATATTTATCATGTGACTACGATATTACATGAATTTATGAACAGACTGACTGACAACACGTGATTGCAGTTATCATGTGACTATGACGTCACATGAATCAAGCCTATTATGTTTAGAGACATATTTATTCCTAAAGCACAGATATTCTATGCCCATTTTTATGGAAATTCAGTCACTGGTACCAATGGACATTCAAGATGAAATAGATTGATTATAAGATTATTTACTAATCTGGCCCTTTAAAGCTACCCTAGGGCTATTGTCGTAGGGCTCCTTAACCCGAAAGTGGTCACGCGGGCCACTGAGTAACCCCAGGCTTGGGAAAACTTTAATACTGGGAAAACTGTTTATTTGTTGCCAAAGACCTTGTCAATATCCCCCTGTATGACAGTCTTCAAGGGAACTAAAAATTTTTTTATATATTATTTCTTTCTATTTTGGGCGTGGCAAACGTTTTTTGATGTGTAACATCTTTCCTCTCGGTTCCTGGAGATTTGTAGGAGTGATTTCGGGAAAAGGGACGGAAATGTGTAACATAAAGTTGAGGAAGCGCGCGTTATTTAATTTGACCAATCAGCGCGCTTGGTGGTTCTCTTCGCCACCCTCGCAGTGAAGTTCTGTTTTTTCTCTTTCATTCGGGAGGGGCTCCCCCCTGCGGTCTAGGCCGTGGGATCTTTGCTTTTGTTTTGTTTTCTCACCTTAGGGTCAGAGAAGAAGCTAAGTCCTTTAGCTGGATCTAGTAAAGATTTTTCCATGTGGGGTCCAACTCTAGTAGCCCTCAAGCCACCAGCCAATTTTATATTGTTAAATTTAGCATTTCAAAAGATTCTAATTCAAAAACTGGGTTTCGTTTGCGCTTGACTCTAAATCCCTTTCGCACATACCAGCAAGTCTTATTAGATTTCACCAAGGATGAACTTGCGATCTTTATGCTCAATTGTCAAAGTCTGAGGGCTCACCGAGCAAATTTCGACGTTATTTCACAAAATTGTACGTTACTCATGTTGGCAGAGACGTGGTTAGATAATGACGAACGTGTTTCGATACCTGACTTCGATTGCTGCGCACAATTTAAACGACCGGGCTTCAGAGTAGCTGGTGTTGCGATCTATCGCAAACAGAACAACTCACATGTTGTGGCTCCTCATATGGATATTACTTTATCGTCAAACAGGTGGACTGGGTATTGTTAGTTAAGATATTGGGGACATATGTGCGGCAGAATGCTTATTTGAAATTGGACAAACAGTGATTTCGGTGGTCGTATACATTTCTTCGAATCAAACGGTTCAAAAAATTAAAGATTTCCTGCATTTTTTACTTTTACCATATACCGAAGGTGGTTCTGCCCCCCCCTTTTTTTTAAAAAAAAAAAAAATCTATCATTCGCTTCTCATGATTTTGAGTGAGGATTTTAAAGCTAACTTCAGTTTGCAAGAAGCCGAGCCACTCATAGCTTTTTTGAATGATGAGCTCAAGCTCGAAATGAACACAAATCGAAATGTTTCGATTAGTAACAGTGGTACTGTTATTGACGCTATTTTTCAACGGTTTTTAAATACTTTGAAATCACAAGTATATGTGTCATATTTTAGTTTATTTAGTCATATTAAGTTATCATTACCGCTCTTCCTCCAATTGAACAGGAATAATTATTATTGATAAAAAATTGTATTACTCCTTGTGTTGATTAAATAAAATTTTCATTAAAGATATAATTATTCGATAGAAAATTATTTCCAATCATACTCGATTCATTTTTTTCAGGATTTAAGTTGCTATTGCGAATTTACTACGATAACATGTCAGATGTTACACATCGTATGCGACTACTGTAAGGCTCGTTTCTTTTTTTTTATTTACAGATACTGAGTTTTTACAAACTGATTTCCCCGCGAGACCACTTTTGTTCCAAGATATTTTCGATGAACAAGCAACATTTTCTCCCTGTGATCAACTTAGTAGTTTTTGATTGCTCATTATGATTTATATGAATGTAAATAGCTTACCTGTTATAAAGACAGGCACAGGGGTTTTGATGATACGAAGTAATTCATAATAAACTATTCCTTTCAAAATAAATATAAATGGACAGTTTCTCAGCCTTTAAAAAATCACAGGTTAATTTCTGGTTAACATGTTTATGTTTCTTATATAATATACGTAATGAAATGCAGTGGACGAAACATTTTTGCTCACAGACTGTGATACTGCTCACAGACAAAGACAACACGTGCCCTACAGAAATTAAAATATACTATATATCATTCAATTTAAAATGTAGATCTGAATGTAATGTAATCTTTAAGTTTTCAATCCACTTCCCGAACTACCGAAATATGTAAATTTTCGTACATGTGATACAGAAATGATTTAAATACATACAATCAACATAAGTAAACAGTATTAAAGTTTACTTTTGTTAGTACATAATGAGCGTGTTTTTTTAGTCTTTTTTAGACTATATTTGGTTAAACTGCCCAAGCCCTTCCGTGTCAACACCCCCTAATTTTCTCTGGGTGTCTTACCCCTGAAAGCCTTAAACGCCTACAAGGGGGCGTTATCGCTCTCGTTATGCTCTACACAGTGAAACAACACAAAAATGGAAATTTACATATCGAAACGGAATGAATGTTAATCACAGTTGTTCTGTACGAACGAAATTGAGAAATTCCTTATAATTACTTAGAACACCAAAATAGTAACTGCGTGGAAAACATAATTTTGTTAGATATGCGCACCACATTTCGGCCAAAGCCCATTGAAGAGACGATGCAGTCGAATTCATTGTCTGATTTCAAGCAGTAATATACTAAGTAAGCGATAAATTTCTAAGTACAGCAAAACCTTTTTTGTGCGGTAGATAGGAACCGCATAAAAAGAAACCGAACAAAAAAATATGAGAAAATATCATAAATACTTACTTACAACTAGCAAATTTGTCGATATACCGTAGAAAATGTTTTTTATACGGTGGAGAGGGACCGCATAAAAAAAAATTGCTCTTAAAAATAATATATGTTAATTATTTACAAAATTTATGAGAAAGTACTTCCAAACAAAATAAATAATGAAATCACACATGGAAACCTTTTAAAAATATTTAATTTCTCACTGTATTCATTGAGACATTTTCAAAATGCACATACATAAGTCACTGCTACTCATCGTAATCCAAAGCACGCATCTTCCGGTGACGAATTAGTTCAAAATCGCTTTCGTCACTTGAAGATACAATTTCAATTGATTTATTTTTTGGCACTATAAAGTAAGTGATAATACGGTGATGACGGTGGGTTGGTCAGTTGCTTGTGAACGTCACGTTAACCTGATATGCATGATTGAAGTTCTTTTTGGAACTACAAGCTCCTTTCGGAATTGGTATCTATTTTGAAAATGCTTTTCCGATTTGTTGGAAAGCTGTATCCCTGCATATATATTGTGCGCTCTCAAAGAATCCGGAATTTCTTGCCCGTCTTTATAATCTATCAAAGTATTGATAATGTCACTGCCATTGAAAATTTCGTCTTCAATCAAGTGAGTAGTGCTAGTGCGTTGAGAGAAAGCAGTTAAACGTGCATTGTCGAGAGATTGTTTATAGCCAATGAACAGAACGTCTCTCTCTTGAAGTGTGTATACGTAAATTGATCGAAAACAATACAGTGGCGCCAAAGCCGTTGAAATTCATATACCGCATAAAAAAAGATCACACAAAAATAAAATCGCGCAAAAATAAAAGCACATAAAAAAAGGATCGCAAGAAAACAGGTTCTACTGTATTATATTTACTTTTCTAATTCGCAAATACGATGGTTTAACAAGGATTTTAACTATTCCGGATTTACCACTTACGATTCATTCTGATTAACTATTCTTGCATCGTAAAAGTAAGCTATTTTAACTCGAAATGTCGCAGACAAAGATTAGTATAAAGGGAGCGAAAAAAAAGTAGGAAGAACGACATTGATTCTGTGGCAGAAAACATTTAAAAATAAAGTTTTTATTAAACGTGGCATTTAAATTTTGGGTTGAGTTTATTTTTTACCTTTTGATTTTAAACAAAATAGAAGTGTAAATGCCTGTAAACTGAATAAAAATAATTTTATTTTTTCTAATTTAATGAGATTTTAAATTTTATTTCCTTTGTTCCACACAACTATGTAGTGTCAAGTGGTTTTGGATTCGAACTTAGGCAGGCTTTATTTTTGTCAGAACGCGTGTGGGTTTTCTTTTTAATTTCTTTTATTGAGAACATTTATAAACCCCGTGCACCACACGGGGGCTTACAACACAAAGGAAATAAGGAAGGATTACAACACAAACATCCATGCCTTCTCCGGGATTTGAACCCAGGCCCCACAGCACCGCAGTCAGCGACACTATCCACTATATCGGATGGGCGGCCAATCGTGGGTTTGAATCCTGATGTGACTAATGCCTTGTCGCATTAAGGAGCTGATGTGCGCAAACTCTGTCATGGTTCTAAGTCCTCACATTGGAGTGGTATAGAAATTTTGACAGTGGTGTTCTGCCGCAGAGGTCGACCGTCACTTCACCATGGTTCGAAGTGACTAGGTCCGCTGGCAATACATCTAATGCAATTACTAAATATATGTTGCTCAAAAATTACTCCAAGTCTAAACTTTTTCATGCTTAGAAGTTTCAGTGACATTAACATCGGTAGTTGAGATATTTTCAACATAGGCGCCAGTGCAACTCATAACATTAATCTCTTCTATCGACTGCGTTCAATAAGACTGCTATATGCTAAACTAGAAAATAAATTTCAGTTATTTTCGCAAACAGTTGCAAGAGCGTGGACTGAATGGAAGAATAAGTATAAGTAAAACGGGGGATCTTTTCAAATTACGTCACAACACTTACAGCTGCAGACAAAACACATGTTTGGTCTTTCAAGAGGGCGAGAGTTCTGGTCTGGAAATGATTCAAATCGCTAAGTTTATTGAACTACTAAGCTGATTTTTCGAATATCCCCTTCATTGCATAAACGCGAACAAAACGGTAATCCTTACTGAATCATTACGTATGAAAAGCGCTTTTACTTCAAGTTAAAGGCCGATTACTTAAAAGTTGTGCAAGAATAATCACAAACACAAAATTATCCATTGGGATGGTTTCGAAATAGATAAATAATCTTTCAAAATGAATACTTTTTGGAGAGAAATTGGGAAGAGATGATAACAAATAATAACAAAGACACAGTGATTACATCAAATTTAAGATTATTTTATACTGTATAAGAAAAGGGTCATGAGACAGTAATGAATTATAATGGGAAAATTAATTAGGTTAAAAAGAAAGGATAAGGTCGTCCTACCTTAGGATTGAAATTTTCTAAAATCCTATGGCTTTTTCAAACTTAAAATGCGTTTTCCTCATATTTGTTTTAATCTATGCAAGTGTTGCAATTTTGTTTTAGTCTATTTAGTCTCTTTCCTAATTTTGGTTAAAAAAAGCCTTAGTTATTTAAAAAAAAAAATCCAAACTAATATTTTTAGAATTTTTTTCGAGTCTTCCTGTAAAAATAGTTGTTGAAATTAAAAAAGAGATATATTTTCAATTCCATTTAAATTTTTGTTACCAATAATTCAAAAAAAAATGTAAAACATTTGAAATAATTCAAAAATATCAAAAAAATTGAGTATTTTTTATTAAATTTTATTATACATCAAAAATTAAGTTTTTTGGAATTTTTAAAATAATTGTTTGCCAAATTAAATTTATTTTTTAGAATAAATTTAATAAAAAAATGACTCGAAACCCTATATTAAAACTTAATCTTTTAATATTGCTTTCCCGTTAAAAAAATTTGAAAAAGGTTCCAAGTAGCCTTAAATGTTTAAAAAATTTAAACTGATCAACTAAGAATGAGTTGATCACTATTATTTTTTAATATTTTTTTGACTATTAAAACTTTGATTATACAATAAGATACGAAATCCTGTGATTAGAAATATTGTTCAGAGTAATGCTTAAACAACAAATTTGAGATAACTCTTGAACTTGTAAGTTTTATCTTGTTTCGTCTTGCTGCTGGTAATATCATCGTTATATGAACTGTGTATGCTAAATTTGTGTGTCTCTTGTAGAATTTATAAGTATTTTAACAATTTAGAGTACACACAAAGAATTCTTCAACACATCATTCTTTTGTATTCGATTTCTAAAACATTTCTAGCCGAATAACGCCAATAAATAATAAAAATTTGCCAATAAATAATATAATTTAAAATATGTATTAGATTAGAATTTCAAGTATTTAATGTCAACCGACAAAAAAAATTTTTTTTGAACAAAAATCGGGGAAAGAATTGACACATTTTAAAGCAATTTATTTTACCTATTCAATTAAAAGAAAAATTCGTTTTTTCAAACAAAGATTTCTCGGTTTTTTTTTTATTTATTCATTTAAAAAAATATTTTTGCCATCACTTACGGATTTACTTTAACTAGAAAACATGATTTTTTTCGATCGTGATTTTTCACCTGACAATTTAAAACAAAATTCCTATCCCCTCCCCCCTCCCATATTTTAAAACAAAAAGCAAAACTTTTGCAGAAAAACAAAAATAAAAAAAATCGTTCTTTAAAGAAAAATACATGCTGATTTCTCAAACACCATTTCATCAATACCAAAACTTCAACGAAAAATGACAATTCTTCGCTATTATTTGTTTATTTATTAGGCATTTTGAACAAAATTTGGAATATTTTTTTTCTGAGCCCTAATCTCAAAATGTGTCCCCAATTGAGGCAAAGGTCGTTCTTTCTCAAAGCCCACTTGTAAACAACTGAAGTAGGTCCTGTAGTGTTAAGAATATGTGTGTGTAGAGATGGAAAAAAGGAGTTACATAAACGTTTTGTTGTCGGGCTTTCCACGAGCATTGTCTGTCTCACAGTGAAACTAATCCTACGGTTGGCGAAAGGCACAGTTACAGTGATCAGTCTGACTGGCGCCACCACAACGATCTGCTATTTTTTTCTTCGCCAGACGCGCTGCAAGAAAATGTAAATATTCTATTTAAAAGAGAGTGGAAAAGGTGAAAAAGATGAAGATAAGTTATCGTTAAAGGTCGTTCACGTGTTTTGTGTCCAATTTCTTATTTGTTTTTGTTTCGGATGGGAAAGTAATAGAGCTTCAATTTTCGTGCAGATAGATAATTGTGCGGCAGCTGTTTTAAATTCGAGACACGAGACTTAAGTTTTGCTGCTTATTTCTTTTTCCTGAACTGTTACATGTCTTTCACCTAAGTCTACGAATATAAAGATTTAAAACAGATGGAAAAAATACTCTAAAATAGTAAAAACGTAGAATAAATAACAATTATTTTAATTTTATATTGTTTCCATCCCTAGAAGGTATTAGAATTCATTTGATGTAAATAACTAATAATTTACGTCACTGATTTATACGCGAATATGGTTTGCCAAAACTACATTCACAACAAATATTGCAAATATGTATGATGTATTTAGTACTACTTAAATAAGAACATGGACATAAAATTGTTTACAATAAAAATTATTTAAATGCAATTTTTTTACCAAAAAATCAAGAAAAAAAAATTAAATGTTTACAAAATATTCTCCGTTACGGAAAATGCTTTAATAACAGTAATAGTTTGCCTATATACTAATCTTTATATATAAAGGAAAAAAGCGACTCACTCACTGACTGACTGACTGACTAATCACGAAATCTCTGGAACTATTCAACCTACAGACTTGAAATTTGGTAGACATGTTCCTTTGATAGAGTAGACATCAGCTAAGAAAGGATTTTCCGAAATTCGAAACGCAAGGGGCGTTACGGGGGGTTAAGGGCTTTAATAATAATTGTTTCCATGTTTAAACTACTTGATGTACAATCTTGAAATTGGGTAAGCGGATTCCCTTCAGAGAGTAGAGATCCGCTACAAAATGAGTTTGCTGAAAATCGACCCCCAAGTGACGTTGCAGGGGCTTAGGGGGCGTTATAGATAATTATTTCCATTTTTAAACTATTTGACGCACTGTCTTTAAATTTGATATATAGATTCCTTTCGTAGAATAATGATTAGTTTACAAAACAGGTTTTGTGAAAACAGACTTCTAAGTGGCGTTGCGGGGGATTAAGGGGCGTAATAGATAAATATATCCGTTTTTAAACTACTTCACCTACCTGCTTGAAAATTGGTAGGTAAGTTTCTTTCCTGGAGTAAATATCCGCTACAAAATGGGTTTTGGGAAAATTGACCCCCAAGGGGTGTTGCGGGGGCCGGGGGTTTAAGGGGCGTTATAAATTCCTATTTTTAAGTTATTAGACGTACAGTCTTGAAACTTAGTAAGCAGATTCCTCTCATAGGGTAGAGATACGCTAAAAATGGGTTTCGTGAAAATTGCCCCCAAGTGGCGTTGAGGGGACTTAAGGGGCGTTATAGATAATTATTTCCATTTTTAAACTATTAGACGCACAGTATATATATTTGATAAAGAGATTTCTTTCATAGAGTAGAGATCAGCTATAAGAAGGTTTTGTGAAAACAGACCTCTAAGTGGCGTTGCAGGGGAATAAGTGGTGTAAGAGATAAATATTTTCGTTTTTAAACTATTTGACCTACCTGCTTGAAAATTGGTAGTTATGTTTCTTTCATGGAGTAAATATCCGCTACAAAACGGGTTTGGAGAAAATTGACCCCCAAGGGGTGTTGCGGGGGGGGGGGTTAAGGGCAGATATAAATAATTATTTCTTTTTTTAAACTATTAGACTCACAGTCTTGAAATTTGGTTAGCAGATTCCTCTCATAGGATAGAAATACACTGTAAAATGTGTTTTGTGAAAATCGACCCCTAGGTGGTGTTGCGGGGGTTCAAGGGGCGTTATTGATAATTTTTAATTAATTGGACGCACAGTCTTCACATTTTGCTAAGCAGATTCCTTTCATAGAGTGCAATTCCCCTACAAAATGGGTTTTGTGAAAACAGACCCAGAAGTGGCGTTGCGAGGGCTCAAGTGGCGTTATAGACAATTATCCCCATTTTTAAACTGTTAGACGTACAGTCTTGAAATTTGATAAGCAGATTCCTTTCGTAAAGTAGAGAACCGCTATAAAATGGGTTTCGCGAATATCAACTACCAAGTTTAATTTCGGGAGATTAAGAGGCGTAATCGATAAATATTTCCATTTTTAAACTACTTGATCATCCTGCT
The DNA here is from genome assembly GCA_019973975.1 of Trichonephila clavata. Lineage (NCBI taxonomy): Eukaryota > Metazoa > Arthropoda > Arachnida > Araneae > Nephilidae > Trichonephila > Trichonephila clavata. Next base: position 195,778 of record BMAO01012747.1, read on the forward strand.
TGAAAATTGGTAGGCATGTTACTTTCATGAAATAGAGTTCCTCTAACAAAGAGTAAAATGAAAATTGACCCGCCAAAGATGTTTGCAAGGGGTCAAGAGGAGTTACAGAAAAAAATTCCTGTTTTTAATTGTTAGACCCATATACTTGAAATTTGTTAAGCATGTTTCTTTTGTTGAATAGGGATCCACTAAGAATAAATTTTATGCAAATCAAGTTCTGAGGGGTTGCAGGGGGTTACTGCGACGTATTGACAAAAAAAAATTACTTTTTTCGAGCTACAAGGACTATAATAATGAAATTTGGTTTGCATTTTTCTTTTGTTGAATTGAAATCCGCTAAGAGCGGTAATTTTGGAAAACGGCTCTCAACGGGATTACGGGGATATTTATAGTAAAACTTTTGCTTTTTTCTGTTAGATTTAGACTTGAAATTTGGCTTGCATGTTCAATTTACGGAGTAAAGATCCACCGCGAAAATTGGTTTTGCGGGAATCCACTTGGTTTTTGAGTTACGAAAGAGCAAACATCATTCTATGCTTCAATTTTAGAGATTTTTAGAAAACACAAATTAGATGAGTTCTGCCCTTTTTTTTTATCAACAGGTGAGAGTTACAGGTATAAGTATATTTTTCAATTCAATCGAATTCTTAATGCTAGGACTTAGATATCAATAACTTATACATATATATAAGCAGTAAAAATTTATAAAACATCATGAAATACCCAGCGAAGCGGACGGGTAACAGCTAGTACTATAATAAATCAAGAAAAAATTATATGTTTTCAAGGTATTCTCCTTTACGGAAAATGCTTCATTAACAATAATATTTTGCCTAAAATTTCTGTACAGAGCCTAATGAAGGATATTTGAAGTAAATAGTTTAGAAGTGGATTTATTCATATATAAGTACATCAGAATCGAGAAGTTTTTATAAAAAAAATAATTGTTTATTATTTTAATTGATAGTACTGAAAACAATTAAAAATTTTCAAAAAATTCTTTTTAAGGCTCTGTAGAGAAAGAATTCTTAGCTATATACAGTAGAGTCCCCAAAACTCGGCCTAATATGGACCCGAGGGTGGCCAAATTTGTGAAAAGGGTAGGTTATCGAGAATGGGACTAAATAAGCATAAGTAAGAGTGATTCCACAAAAAATATTGCACTGGACTTGTATGTATTCTTTGCTTGAGAATACGCAACAGAAAATAAACTGCCCAAATAACTTTAAACAAAGGAAAATATACGTACTTTATGAAGGCATATAGAGCACAGTATACAATCATTTATCTGATTAGACTCACCTCATTGAGTGAGTGAGTGAATATTAACGTCGCACTGATTAGCAACACGAGGGCTTTTGGCGACGGTCCGCGTAATTTTAGACTCACCTCAGAAAAGTACTTTATGAAGGCATAAAGCTTTTATGATGGAGATTAAGTGGCCAACTTTACAAAAACTGGCTACTTTTTTTAAAGTAATGCCTAATGATCTGTTGTATTTTGTACTGCACGCTGCGTTTTGCTGCTTCACCAGGAAGACGACGAAGAAACAGTAATTCCACAATCAGCGCACCCTGTTGCCCAAAATACTGAAGGAAGTTTTCGACAACCTTTAGACTTGATATTTTAGAAGTTTGTACAATGTCTCCAAAGTTAACGTCTACATAATTTTCTGGTATTGGGATTTCTTTCACCTGAAAGGGTGTATCCGAGTTATCCGGACTACCTAGTTATCGATTGCCGAGTTTTCGGGACTGTACTGTATAGGAAAAAAAATTATTACAGAAACATTTTCCATAAAGGAGAATGTTTTGAAAACATGCCATATTTTTGCCAAAAAAAATTGCATTTAAAAAAAATGTTTATTGTAATAACATTCTATAAACAATTGTATATGTGTATATTTTAATTCAAGTGACACTAAATATCAAAAATATATCCATTTATATACTTTTGAAAAATCTTTGAGATAATAATTAAATTGCTTGTTATTATATTTTTTATGTAATAGTTTATTTGTGTGATTTCAGCTAAACAATCACATCATTTTCAACATTTGTAATGTAATTTAAATTTTAAATAAATATAAAAGATAATTAAAAATATTTTTTATGACTATACTAATAAATCAGTTTAGAATTTCGTAAAAAGAACAGCAGTATTCGAAATTTTAGCATGAAAGTTAGACTGGAGGAAAAATCTAAGGATGAAGTACAACTTGTTGAAAATCATACTTACGGATTTGGTGTTGCTAGAACATTGTGCACAACATTAAAGATTTATTTAACTCGTTGATTGTTCAGGGTATATTTATATATTGACGGTATTGCTGTACGAATCATGCAAAGAACATATCATAAGCATTCCTTAAAAACACACATTAGTATAGGATATGCCCACCGTAACACCCCATGAAGCTATCAACACGTCCGGCCTATTAACAACATCCAGTAGCTCTTGAGATACGTTTTCTTATTACTCTTTCAAAGCACTGATAAGGCCGCACTATTTTTGTTAACAATTGTGTTACATGATTAAAGGTCACATTTCGCAAACCCAAAATGGTGGGAAAACCATTATTCAGAAAATACAAATCCTCTTATTCGGATTTTCTATGATTTTTTTTCAGACATTCGTTTTTTTTTATTAGTATTATTAAATTACTTGTTTTTATAAATAATATAAATAATATTTAATCTTTAACCTTTTCGTTCATGTTATGGACCTCGAAATTTTTCTTGTGAAACCCCTTAAAGCTTCTATGAACCCCCTGGGGGTCCATGTGGATCTCAATTGGAAAAAACTTCTATAGGGGAATGTACCATTGAAAGCAGCTCGGAGAAGGCGAACATAAGGCAGCTGAACTTTATTAATACATCAATAAGCTTTCCTAATCCCCACTAAAAGCTGGGAAATGTTATGGCATGTAGACGGCATGTTATAATTAGTTAGAGATTCATTATGATACTGGCCTATACCTTTACACTGTGAGACCCATATTGGTACTTTTCATCGATATTTTGGGTCCATACTCCATATCATTACCATGCCAGTTCACTTGATTTCTGCAGTCACATAAAAAAGCTGAACTCTCTAATCTGAGAAGAACACACCCATTCGATCTCACAGGGGACGACTAAAGAAATTCTTTTTGGGACGAGATTTGGTGTAATAGTAGTACTCCATTGGGGTCTTCAACTCTCAATGTATTAGCGCCGAATGGCCAGTCAATTCGGAGAAAATAGTCTTTGAAATTCCTGCTTAGCTTTTATGCAATTAAGTTTTAGTTATCTCCAGCGACGCAGTGGCATAATTGGTAGTGCACTTACTTTCTACGTGTGCGGATAGAGCTCGAATCGCGCTATCAACTCCCCCCCCCCATTCATTCAATTAAGTTTTTTGAATGAAATAAATATTTATTTAAAAGGTCACATATTAAATATTTTATAATAATAAAATAATTAAATTAATAATATATAAAAAAGACATATATTATTTTTATTATATTAATTCTAAAATAATTAATTTAATAATAATATATTTAAAAGATTATTTTATATTATATATAATATTTTATTTATAATATATTGTATTTTACATTATAAAACAATTTGTAACTAATTTTTATATAAAATATCATTTAATATTTCTTGTAATATATTTATTATAAATATTATTTATTATAAAATAAATTCACATAAAATATAATATAAATATTTATATAATTAAAATAACTATTTTACTTTATAAAATACAAAATAATTACATAAAATATCATTTAATATTCAATAAACCTTTCTTAAATAAATTTATTTAAATTTAAAAAATAATTGAATAAATTGATAACACGATTCAAACCCTATCCACCAGAATATAAAGCAGGTGCACTACCAACTATGCCATTCCGTCACTGGAGATAATTTAAACTTAATTCTATAAAAGATAAACATGAATTTTGAAGGATATTTTCTCCGAATCGATTATCCATTCGACGCTAATACATTGAGATTAAAACACCCTAAAGAAGTACTACTATTACACCAAATCTCGTGCCAAAATGAATTTTTTTAGTCGTGCCCTCCCCTTGTCAGTTGAATATCGAATTTTTATTAGTTGTAATTTAATTTAAAATTTTATTATATTTACTTAAAAAATTTCTGCATTAAAAGAATCTTTATTCAAGGTTTTATATTTATTGAAAATAATAAAGAACATATTCTCATTTTTAGAATTCGCATTTATGAAATATTTTTAAAAACTAAGGGCATGAAATGGTACACATGAATACATCTGTTATAACTTACGAATTTATATAAGAAAAGCTTCAGAAATAGTTTTGTATGATAAGATGTTTTTAATTTATTTGTATGTGTGTGTGTGTATTTTTTTACATCTCTCTTGGTAAAAAAATAATTTCAACTTTTTTACTAATTTTTCTAACAATAAACTTAAACTCTTAATATTAAAGATTATGAAAATATATTTCTCTATATAAATTTTAGTCATAATAGCTTTCTCTAAACTTTATATTCATGATATCGAAAATAATTTTTTTAAAAAAAGTCTTCATCGACCTTGTAGCACTGATAACCGCAACGCCAAATGACCACTCTTTAATGGTCGGCAGTAACCCGTATCGGTAACTTCTCCGCCGAGTTTTAATTGCAGAGAGGAGTGCGCGAGGAAAGGTTGGAAAACGTAAGTGAAATATTTCAGTTTCGGATCCTATATAAAATTTAAGAAAATAAATAAAAAGCATACATTGCCCTCCACCGAGCGTGGATTCAACAGATAAAAATCTGTAAAAAGCTATTTTGGCGAACATAATGTATTGGGGAAAAGGACAATAAAAAAACATTAGTGGAACTTTATGAAGAAAGAAATAACTTAAACGTTTAAACGTCTATTTTAAAGCGATGAATTTTCATAAATATTTATGTTTCCATTGCTGATGAGCTTATAAACTATTTTTTTCACATAAAACTTCTCTGTTTGTTAGTTTTGTTCTCGCAAATTGGACCCTATTTGTTGTTCTATGCTAATTTAGCTTTCTTCACTTAATATCTAAAAATAAATAAGAATTCTGAACTAATCAATACCAACCAGAGTAATGATTATTATTCAGGCAAGCTATTTTCAAATGTCAATCTAGAATTATTTTTAGATATGGAATTGTACATCATTTTCCGTTTTCAGTAGGTCTTTAAAATTGTTGTCTCTTAGTTTATCAAATCATTTATATTATTGAGTACTTTTTCCAGGAAAAGTTGATTCAATTCAAATATGACTGGCAGAATACATTTATATTTGAATGTTATATTTGTGTTGGTTGTGGATTAAATCATTTAGGAATTCTTGGTGATAACACAAATTTATTTGGATGACTCTTAAGAAACGACACTCTACACCACAAAGAGTTGACAAAACATAAAAGGAATATTGGCAGTTCGAAAACTCGCGAGTGGGCCAAAAATCGTTCTCTTCCTCAACCCTCCCCAAAAAAATTCTTCAGCTTCTTCTAGCGAGAAACTTCTAGAATGTTATAAAATATCGCATGATTTATACTTGTAAAACTAATTCATTGGATCCGGTAATGATGCAATATTGCACTATTTGAAAGTTCTGATGTTACCGAAAAAATATAATGGTACTTTTTTAAGTATTAAGGTTTACAGAGTTAGTTTACTATCTCTGTTTACCAAAGAAATTAAACAGAATCAAGAGCAGCAAGTGGTCTTGGTAGATTCAGGATTTAAAAAAGAATTAAAGAAAAGCTCTCCATTGAATTGAAATATGTAATTATCACACGCATACTCACGCACACTGTTGTTGTTGCTAATGTCACCTGTCTGATATAGTCAGACCGAGGTTCACGAAATTCATCATGGCATCGGGCTATATTGTACGCCTGTCGTTATCTATAGCTTTGAGCACCATGGAGGTGACAGTACTATTTTTTTCGGTTCCACCCCAATTTTGAGGGAGAATACCCTGGTACCTGGGTCAGGGGCTTCCCACCTCTCTTACCCTTCCACCAACCTCATGAGAGGATTTACCCCATACGGCTAAGGCACTATACATTTATAAACATCCATGCCTTCTCCGAGATTTGAACCCAGGCCCTACGGCACAGCAGTCAGCGTCGCTAACCACTATACCGGATGGGCGACACGCACATTCATATACAGAGGGAGAGAGTTATGAAATTATATATAAGTCTACTTTAATTTTTGAAATTATGAAATAAATAAAGGTTCTAATTATCGTTTAAACACATGAAATATCATGCAACATAGTTCCATAATTTTTTGAGCACAGTTTTCAATAATTTTGAATAATGCAATAAAGCAGCGGTTCTTAAACTTTCGATCGCCGCGGCCCTTCGTTATGTATCACACAGCCGGAGTGATATTAAGATTCCTCAATAATACTAGGATTGTCTCTGCTACTTATACATATTTATTACGTTGTCGTAATAGCTATTGTAGTTGCAAACAGTATAAAAATTGAAATAATATTCTTGACCGAATATATGTTCTAGAATAGTTTTTCATTGGTGGCAATTCAGTAATCTAGCCTAGGGATGGCACATCTTTCAAATTTTCAAAAAGGCAATTCAGAGTCTGTAAAAAAGGGAACATTAAATGAGAGACTTTCGCGGACCACCTAGAAAGGCTTTGGGGGCCCACGAACCACACTTTAAGAACAGCTGCAATAAATGATTAAGTTTGTAAAGGTCTAGCCTGCGGTGATTAAAGGTGATGAAGAAAGGGAAGGAAGACTAGTACCATGTTCTAAATCACTTAATTTATTTACAGCACAAACCACAACACCAGTTTGATCAACCAAAGTTAAGAGATGCACCCAATTAATAAATATGAAGACAATTAACGAGGTATGTGAGTTATGAGAAGACTTTAAATACCTTAGTACACTTACTTAATTCAAAGGCTCTGACTTCTTAGCGTGGCCGCGGTAGCCAAGTGGTCAAGGCATCGGATCATGGCTAGCGTATCATGCGTTCGAGCCCAGTACCACTGAAGACCTGCCGTGTAGGGGAGCGATGCACGTTAAATCTGTCGAATGCTCAAACGTCTCCTGTTGGTATGGTGTGGTAGTTAGGAGAGGGGTTCCAGCTCAGGTGTCGTCCGCGTCACTTGATCATGGTTGAAAATTACGCGGTCCATCACCAAAAGCCCTCGTGTAGCTAGCTGAACACTGCGACGTTAATATTCACTGACTTCTTAGCTATCTAATATGGATTCAGTCTCAAGTGACAGATCGTCACCTTAAGTAATACAGTTATCAATCACTAAATATCCACGCCTCACATTTAATTTGATTAATCACTGCTCCACTAGCAGTCTATCCTCTCTCTCTCTCTAACCTGAAAGCCTAGACAATATATAGTCGTCATAATTTTCATGTTCACGTTCTCTTCCTAGGAGGAACCTTTCTAATAAAATAATTTTTAAGGCCCAAAAATTCCCCAATAGGACTTCTAGTGTGAAATCGCGGATGAAGCCGTCACAAGTTCACAAAAATTAATTATAAGGATGATTGGATTTAAAAATCGTTGTAATAGTTCTCATATCCAAAAATAAATTATTACCTCAATTGATTAAAATAGAATTTCCAGTCTGAAATCTTTTCAGGAGAACTGAGAGAATGTTCCAAATCTTAACTGGCAACGAAAGTTTGCCGGAATATTACAATAATAATAATTTGATTTCTTTCTATTTTTTACAGCAAACAATGATGAGATTATTCGAACAAATAATATACAACTTATACACAAGATTATCTAACCTTAAAATGCCAAAAAAATTTAATCTCCTCGTTTACTGTAAAAATCTAGTTTTTTCCTGTAGATTTTTTTTTTGCACGTGAAAGTCATATCCGGCTGATGTAATCCCACATTGTAAAATTTCCCGCGATAAATGTCGACACCAAATCTCAATACATTCTACTGTAGGTTTATTGCATTTAACCGTAAACTTTCTTGATATTTTTCAACCCATAAAAATGGCTCACATAAGCTTGGATAGACGGCCAATTTTCTCTTGTTTAAAGCCTATTTCTTGTTTTATGTTCGTTATATAATAATAAAAGTAGCAAATATATATATATTGACAGATTGAATTTTTATTGCCATTTTTAGGTTTAAAAGTAATATGTAACTTAGCTTAATTTTACATAAGATTAGTTGTGTCACAAGTTCATAATTTACGAAACTTATTGGAAATTATTTAATGATAAGTATTGCTTATAAACTTAGAGTTAAACTTTATTAAAATACTTACCTTATGATTTGAAGAAAAGAATTTACTTTTTTTTCATGCAATATTGTATTTCCAAAATTCTAATGTTTGATACATTTAAAAAAGTATTTCAATTTAAAAGGAAGTACTATAATTTTCTTTAACTCAATTGAGAGTACAAAACTTTTGGTGTACTTTTTTATTGAACTGCTATTTTATTAAATAAAGAGAGAATAGTACTTCCTGAATATTAAAATTACTCATTTTTTGACGTACTTAATTCTCATATAACCAGTAACTTTTATTACTTTGTAACAAGGCTATCCGCGGTTTTCATAACAATCCTCTTGGGAAATTTCTGCCATCTGTTTTTCATTTGAAAATTCCTGATATTTTATTAGTATTTACAAACTATAAAATTGAAGTATTCTTTCGGGTTTTGAGGCTTTCTACCCAAATACTTTTTTGATTGTTTGGGTGAAAATACCTCAGCAATTAAAAATTAAACTAATGTAATGCCTGGACTTACGCTACCCCGAATTACGCGAACCCCAATTTAAGCGATTTTCAAATCTCGTCGACTCGTGTTGCTTATTTATTTTTTTCATCACTGAAACTCAGACGAAATCACTGCCAGAGCATGATGAAATTGCCAATGGGATTGAAGAAGTTTTTTTTATCTTTTTATTTATAAATATAGAAGTGGATAGCGATGACGTTCAAGAACTGCTCGAATTCCACAATAAGGTGTCGACAATTGGTGAGCTAATAGCAAGAGCGAGATATTGAGGAACTCCAGACTTTAGACCCAGTTCAGTTAGAACATTGAATGACGGTTGAGAATTTGACAGAAGGCCTTAGAGCAAGGGTGGGCAGACTTTTCCAGGATACGGGATACTTCTAATTTTTTTCAAGGTGTTGCGGTTCACCCAGTATCAGTGGCACACATAAAGGGGGAGGGGAGGGTCCACGGATCCGGACTCTCTTTCATAACCCATGATTTTTTCCCCCGATTGATTATAATCCCATGTATATAGGTCATAAAATTTAATTAAGTATTTGTTATTAATAATTTTTTATTTATAAATGCTAATTATTTATTCAATAATTTATTTCTTACTGTTCCTTGTTCCCGACAATCTACAAAATGAAAAAAAAATGTTTGGTAGCGTATTAGGGTAGGATATGTAAATGGTACATATTCGACCCTGGACCGCCACGCCGCGCCCCTTTTGAAAAATTCACGAGTACACCCACTGCCCAGGGTTGTAGGCGGGGTGAAGTAAGTCAATGATATTTATTATAACTTAATCATAAATACGGAATATATATGTACTTACCCACGTAAATAAAATGAAAAACTCGCTTTTTTGAAACCGCGTTTAAAGCAAAACGCAAGATACAAACATTATAATAATAGCCACAAATATAATATCTAATGATGCATTTATTATCAAACAATTCAAAACACATTAAAAATGAAGCATTTTCATCTGGTAATTATAGTTAGTAGAAGATTTTGTCAGCGTGCTATCAACCAATCTTGAATATATTTCGGTATACAATTACTAACGGCTAATCTTCAGGCGGTCACTCCAAATTTTCTTGGCGGTCCACCTGTCGATCGCGATTGACGTAATGCCCACCCCGGCCTTAGAGAAATTTTAGGAAATACAGACTCTAACGAAGAGCATATTTTTTCATCAAAACAAAGAATAAAATAAATTATTAGCATGCAGAAGGAAATTTTGAAGGGAGAAAAGGAATCTTGGAACTGGCAGATTATTGGACTTTATGAAACTTTCTACATCAAAATAACTTTGTCTTGCGATTTTGTATTTGTGTATCTAAGATTTTATGCAACATTTTCTTTCTAAATTAATGTTTTCTTTCGTCTCCAGCCCCAACTAAAAATAATTTACATGGGGCGTTGAATGGGCGTTGTAATGGTCTGATATAGTCCTCAGTCTCATATCCTGGTTGACTTTGATGTTGGGCATAGCGATGGTGGGTTTTTTCATTCTGCTTAAGAGGAATCATGGATATTGGCTGAGACGATGGCATCCGGGAGGTGGGGCTATGATACTTCATCTGAGTGCAGTAGAGATGTATTTTTTGCATGAGTGAGAGCTTAGAGCTTGCTCTCTGATTGGTCGTGATCATAGACTCATATCGGCTGCCCTAGGGGCTGGGAGTAATTTATATGAACTTAAATGCAGGGTTTTATATTCCGACCTACACTAATTCTACTTGCGTGATTATCACTCAGTCCCACCTGTCGCGTAAGATCGGGGTATTACTGTATTTATCAACAGTGATAAACATAATTCTTTTATATTTGTAAAAAAAAGTTACTGTAGTAAATCCAAGGTAGCACCAACTAGCCAGATGTAGAACATCGCTTCATGTTTTGTTGAACGACAATGATGTTACATATCCCCATGTCATAAAAAAAATTAATAGTATGTTCCATATCCGAATTGAGAGTTTGCTAGAGTGGGGTGCTCATCATTATCGCTTGAAATTATGAGATTTGTTGCCGGTAGCCCTTGCGTTGCTTCATATGCAATGTAATACAAGTAATCCGCCAATCAAATTCAAAAAGAAATTCACGGAATTCTTTGTTTGTATTATTTTTAAAAAGCATATCTGATGTCATTTACCTTTTTTATTGCTTAGAGCAGTGGTTCTCAAACTTTCGATCGCGCCGCAGCCCCCCTTTATGTATCAGGGCGACATCGCGGACCTCCAAAATTTTAAACATCCCTCCCACACAGTATTCTTGATCAAAATTCAAGTTCTAGTAGAGTTTCTTCATTGGGGACTATTTAGTAATCTATTTATATGTCGTTTCGTATTAAGTATGACATGTGACATACTTAATAATAGAGGTCTTTCAGCAGTGGCGTAACGTACACCCCCGCTGCCCCAGCATTGCGGGGGGGGGCAAGTTTCTAGAGCATAGGTTCTCAACGAGGGCGATAACGCCCCTGTGGACATTTGAGGCTTTCAGGGGGGCAGTAGGAGACACAAAGAAAATTAAGGGGCGTTGAGATGGCACGGAGGGTCTTGGGTAGATTAACCAAAAAAGACTAAAAAACCCGCTGATTATGTACTAACAGAAGTAAGCTTTAATACTGTTTACCTTAAGTTGGTTGCATGTATTTAAATAATTTCTATATCACATGTACGAAAATTCACATATTTCGGTAGTTCGGGAAGTGGATGTGTGAAAAACTTAAAAAATAACATTACATCCAGACCTACATTAAATTACATGATATATTTTGCATTTTAATTTCTGTAGTGCACGTGTTGCCTTTATCTGTGAGCAGTAGGAAAAATGTTTCATCCACTGCATTTCATTACGTATATTATTCAAGAAATATAATTAAATATGTTCACCAGAACTTAACGTGATTCTTTAAAGGCTGAAACTGTCAATTTATATTTATTCTGAAAGCAATAATTTATTATGAATTACTTCGTATCACCAAAACCCCTGTGTCTGTCTTTATAACAGTAAGCTAAAACTTTTATTCTACTCTTTTAAATGAAGAAAATCAGTAGCGTTTCACACAATTCCAATAATATCCTGCATATGACTAAAATATATAATATTGCACATTTAAATATATTTGTGGCAACAGCTATTTCAGATTCGCAAGTAAAAAATTGAGGCTTTTGAAAAAAAATTAAATTAAAATATATATTCTATTAGTAAAGGGATATTTTTTAAAACTTAACTCTTGTTTTCACCAAGTATTATGTACATTCTTATTTTTCTAAAGTGGTAGGGGGTGGTATCGAAATATTCAAAAGAAAAGTGGGCGGTATCGAAATATATCCTAGAAAAGGGGGCTCCAGTTCAAAAAAGGTTGGTAATCTATGTTCTAGGGGGTTCAAAGCGTGACTGCCTCCAAATACCCTTTGTAAAATTCAACTTAGGGGTCCAAAACCTGACTTTGCTGGGAGGCCCAAATGTTCTACGTTACGCCACTGCCTTTCAGAGTCTATAAAAGGGGGAAATCTCAACGTTACATCAGAGATTCGGTGGACCCGCAGGGGTCCGCTGATCACAGTTTAAGAGACAGTGGCTTAGAGTGTTATTATGGTCGGATTTCGATGCAGTTTACTTTTAAGCGTTCATAATATTCTACAGGGGTGACCAAAACATGTGTACACACTTTGATGAAGAAAAAAGTATTTATTATCATGAGTAATACAATGAATACAAATGGCAAAATTACAACAAGTGTTATAACCAATGTTCAAACTGTAATCCACCCACTTCAAACATTTCTGAGCATGATGCCGTACATTGTTGGTGATATCTCTCAGAGTAGCTACATGAATTGTTCGTTTCAATCTCATAGTGCAGTTCCTGTACTTTGTGCGGTCACCTCGTTCTTGAGGTAACCCCATAATTAAAAGTCAAGTGGGAATAAATCAAGGGAACGTGCAGGGTATTCAGTCGGACCCTTCATCCAATCCAATGCCCCGGTGCAACGTTATCCAGATAGGCACGCACATCTGTATGGAAGCGGGGGGGGGGGAGTACTATCTTGTTGAATGAAGAAAGGATCATCACCAAACAAAATATGAATGCACGGTAAAATTAAGGTCTAAAGCATTTCCAAGTAACTCCTTCCAGTAATTGTACCCTCGAAAATGGAAGACAGGCTTCGTTTGTTGATGTGCGTGACCTGCCTGATCGTCTCTTTTGCATATCCATTATTGCTTCATCAGTTACAAACTTATGGTGAAGGCGAGCAATGTTTAAGCGTGTTGATGGTTCCATTCCATATTGTTGCCTCCAATGTCGTTGCAATATTCATATTCTCGAACTTCTAATATCCCTTCAATATGCTTTTTGGCTGCTCGAAAGTCAGACTATTTGCGCCGTGGTCCTACTTTCCCTACAAAAACACTAGTGCAATCTATCACAGAACTATTGTTGAACATGTCGAAAAACTAATGTCAACTCTTACAGCCTTACCCTATAGTCAATAGGAGCTCAAACTTATGGCATTAACATGTCTTAATGTGTGTATACATTTTTTTATAATCATCCCTGCATATTAATTTTTAAAAACTTGATTTTTTAAAACGGTGAAGAATACAATCCCTCTCCACCTTAAAAATGCACAAAAAATTCTGATTTCTTCATAAAAAAATACAAAATTTCAGCTATATTTGAAATCTATTGATCAGTAAATAAATAAATAAATAAAATTTCCAATGTACATGCATTTTTTTATCAGAATTCTTGTGAATGTTTTGAGTTGTAAAATTTAAATAAAAATTAAAATGGACAGTTTAAAATTGTTAAAACGGAGTTAAGTTATTTTTATGCATATGTGTTATTTCCGTATTTTAGTTCAGACTATTTTTTAAAGAAATACTTTAAGTGATGAAAAAATTCGGACTTGATAGATGACCACACCCGCGATCGGTTCACTTTCCACCGTGGAATGTTTTTCATTACGTGTAATTAATGTCATAATATTTTACTCTAAAAATTTTTTAACCCGTAAAAATTCTTTCTAACTATTTTGTAACTATCATAATAATAGAATTGTGTTACAAATATTTTAATTTATATTAAACCTTTCTTAACCCCGTAACGTTGTGCGCGCTGCCCCAAATTATTCTTAATTTTCCACGGACCTTTTCAACAGTCACAAGTGAAGCATAGGAGCCACTTTGGCAACCTGTGGTTTAAAAACAAGACCTTAAAACCGCTTCAAATGTGTCACAATAGAGCCTAAAATATTCAAGCTATCAGGATAATAAACTTACTGAAAGATATGAGATTATTATAGATAATATATATAACCCCCAATTAATTTTTTTAAATCTAAAATACTCTTTATATAATCGGTTTGGATTATAATTGGTTAATAATTAAAAGCTGGGGGTGATGAGTAAGAAAATATTAACACAGAATAAGCAGTATAGCGATTGCAAATTATTATTTTTAACCTTATCAAATTGTGTTGCCTTAGCAACACAATTTGATAAGGTTAAAAAAAATAATTGATTGATATTGAAATTGATTGTGTGAAAAATATTGAATTGATATCTAATTCTAAGCAAAATGTAAAACTATATATTTTATTTAATAAATTATAAATTATATATTATGTTCTTATATGTTAAGTAAAATACAAAAATTTAAACTTTCATCTTTGAATTTTTAAAAAAATATATAATGACTCATTTAATCATTAAAAAACTTAGGTGATTTTAACTTATTTTTAAATATCATCAATTTAATATTACTGATATCTGAATATTAAAAATAGTATATCGGAAACATTTAAAACTTTTAAATAACTTTTTAAAAAATTTGTTCCAATTTTCGTTAAAAACCGAATAATTGCGCATTTAATGCGTCTTTTTTCATGTATTAGTTCTTTTACACTATACGACTCAATTGATAAAAACCTTTCAAAATTTTTTTTTTCCGCCTAAATTATTTTTTATATGTTTTTCTATATTCTCATAATATTTGAAAGCTTTGATTTAAAAAAAAATCCAGAGTTATGATTATGTTTTTTTATTCACGTTTTAATGGAAAATCATTAAAATTGTTTTTTTAAAAAAATAGTTGAATTTAAAATTTATACATTCCAAAATGAATTTTTCAATAAAATATTGCTAAAAAAAGTATTTTATGAATATCAATTATGTTGTCCCAAAAAACCCATACTAACTTTCGTTAAACATCGGTGGACGTACTTGTTAATCAGATTTCATGTATGTACGTCAATTATTGTAGAAGGAGGAGTCATTTAAAATCACTTCATGAATTTTTAAATTTGTCTTTGAAAAAATTAAATGATTAGAGTTTTTGTGGTATTTTGAACACAACATATTTTTTTATACGTTTTTTTTTTTGCCCGATTTTGAAATAACATGGTACACGAATGTGATGAAATTTTCTTAACACAAATTTTTTTGTTCTAGCATGAATTTTAAAAAAATTGGATAATTCGCGCCCTTTGGATGAGGACGATTTGATCGAATTTATGATAGTTTATGAATAATAAAGAAGACGATAATGAGGAGTGAGTGAATATTAACGTCCCATTGTTCAGCTACACGAGGGCTTTTGGGGACGGTCAGCGTAATTTTGAACCATGGTCAAGTGACGCGGATGACACCTGATCTGGCACCCCCTCTCTTAACTACCACACCACACCAGGACGTTTGAGCTCTCGACAGATTTTACGTGCATCGCGCCCCTACACGGCGGGTTTTCAGTGGTACTGGGATCAAACTCATGACATGCTAGCCATGATCCGATGCCTAGACCACTTGGATACCGCGGCCACACGATAATGATGAAGTCAAAGGTGAAGTTCATCTATTTACAGCTGATTTGATTAGCGAGGGCTTCAAATTTGCTACAAGTATGGAATAACATTTTCTTACTCATGATACTGACATAGGGTTGCATTATAATTTCAACACAATAATCATAAGTTTTGTGTAGCAGGATATTAAAAATTATACAATCAACTTGAGGGAAAAAAACGCTAATAACAGATTTTGTAGCAAAAGGAAAAGAGGGGAAAAAAAGAAAAGAAAAGAAAAGAAAAACTGAGGTAGTTAATAATGAAGGAAATTCTTCATTTGAATATAAAACGGCAGTAGTGCTAGGCATTTTATTTAAAACATCTATTGATGATAGCATTTTTGATTCAGTTCGTAATAAGCATGCACTCTTTTTATTAAATAGCGATGAATAGTAGTTAGTATTTTTATTCCCTATTTCATTTTTAATTATTATACTCGTATGTTGCTTGTACTCATAGACTTAAATAACACTGCACGCTAATTATTTATTTTTTGTAATAAAAATTAATTGTTTTTGCTTTTTAAATATTTAAAATGGATTTTATTGCTTTTTTTGCATGGTTTTATGGGACAATTTAAATATTTTCCCATAAAACAAACCAAAACACTTTTCCCAAGCAAAACAAACTTTTCTCCAAATTTTAGATTTTTTTTCATCTTTCTCGATTTTTTAAAATTGGGGAACATATCCGCAAATTTGTCATATGTCACATATATTTCTTACACGAATTTTTTTGCCCGGTTTTCTGATAAACAAATCTACCGTGTAAAAAAAAAGAGGCGAGTGTACATAGGACGCAACCAAAAAATTTGCGAAAACAATTAAATCAAAGATTTTTGTTACAAATGGTACAATGTCCCCTTAAATCAAAACGTGACAATTTACTTAATTTAAAACATTAATCTAACATTTATGAATATTACTTTTATAATTGAAAAAAATAGGTTGAAAAATTCGAATTTATAGCAACCGCATATCATCCTGTCCCGGTTTCTCCCTTCGAAGGTACGAACTGCTACACAAGTCAAGCGAAAACAATGTTAAGATTTCAATAATCCATGTGAGTACCTCTCTTACCCTTGTAGTTTTTTTTCCTACTCTGTCCTAGTGTAGCTGTAATCTAGGGGGCTACGGACGATTTGACGTTTCGCCTAATGCTTCAAGGACGCCATCAATTTAGAAGGAGCGTTCTTTGCCAGGACAATAGATTCAAGTGACATTGGCGTCGCCAACAACATCGATTTAGTCTACCCCCGATGCAACACACACACACGGCGCAGAACGAAAAAGAACATAATGAAAAGTACCAGGATCTCTCTTTTTTGCCTTTTCCCCAATTTTAAAACGGGGAATAAATATGGACGGAACAATTATTCCTTTTTTCCCCGTCCCTGGAGGTCCTGTGGAAGGTATTTGTATATCGCCTCATTTTGGGGAACGAACTGCACAATACCGGCAACACATAAATTTCGGAAACTTCTGTTTGTATGTCCACTGTTTGAAAGCAAGCAAAAAAACGTCAATTCCTTTTTTATTTAAAGGAATACAATAGGGTAGGGGGAAAGATGTGATTTTTAAGAAAAGGATATAAAAATACTATTTAAATAAAATAAAAGTTGAATAACAAATGAATTATTTTGCCTATTAATTACGTTATTTAATTTTTAACTGTAATTTAATACATATCTTAAGGTATCCGACTGGTTGCGACAACTTTTTTTTTAAAAAAAAAAAGGACATATGGGGATATTTTTTTGTTATTTTTAGATTTGTTTCGTGCATTTTAAGAAAAATGTGCCATAATTAAGAAGAGAAAAAAAAATTATTATTACTAAAATGGGAAAAAATAGGTAAAAATTGACAAAAAATAGCATAAACGTGGCCCATTCTGCACCAAAGGTGAGAGCACAAAGGCTTATGAACACATTTTCAATTTTTTCAATCTAATGTGTTGCTATATTATTCAATTTTGAAACGACCTTCAGGATAAGAGATATTTTCTTTTTTACAAAAACTAGAGCACTTTATCTCGGTTACTATATGAAAATGCTTAAAAAGTTAGTGATTATATTCGCATAAGGGACTGTCAATTTTGTAATAAAACAGTGATTGATAAATTGGAAGATTAAAACACTTCTACTATTATACAAAACATACACAAAAAATTTCAGTTAATTATGTTCAAAACTTTTTTAGCAATCGCTGACCCCGTTTGATTATTTTCAAAAAATCACATTTCGAATAAAACGCGTTTTAATGTATGACATTTTGCTTAAAGTAATGCATCTGCTTTTACTAAAACACTTGTAGTTTTTTTTCTAGTAAACGGAAAATGATAAACTTGGTATTTTTATAAAGCTAATAAGATGGCTCGTAAAATAAAATCATAAAAAAAATTTGTCAATTTTTGGCAAAATTCACAGTTTTAGGGTAGTCGGATACCTTAACTTATTAGAATACAATCGGACCGCGATTGAATGAATCCCAATTTAATGAATAATAAAATCCGAATTAACGAATTATTTCAACAGCTAAAATTTTTTTATTATTATTTCGTGTTAGAAAAAACTGAATTTTTTGTCAAATACATCTTTTTTTCCTGAACATGTGACGGATTTATACGCGTCCTTTCATTAACCCTCTTGGGAAATCTTTGGGCTATGAATAATAACAACCCTTTCTAAAGAAGAAACCGTGATATGCAGATTAGATCTTTTTTTATAGTATAGGTTTGCTTGCTAGAGAGATAGAAGGAGAGATAGATAGAGGATAAAGGATGTTTAGTTGAAGTTACCAGGAGATTGAAATATTAAGTAGAAGATAGGAAAAATGTGTACAGATCAAGTATTAGTCATATTGATAGCGCGTTTCAGGCTTTAAATTGTTAAAGAGATTTAAGTGACAATTAGTCACATAACTACAGTGTAAATCATATATTAAATTATTAGATTGATTCATAAAAGGGGTGGATCAATTGATTAGAAGTATTCTCCAAATTCGGGACTCTCGTTGCAAAACCCTTATTCTTTTCTGGAAACATCTCAACCTAATTGGTTATTTGAATTTTGTTTGTGTTAATCAGTGTGCTGAATAAATAATTAAAAAGTATCATGTTGAGTCGTTCTTCACTTCGTCCCACACCTTTAGCCGAGTCAGAGAGTAGACGACCAAAAAGAAAAAAGGTTTTTTCTTGAAAGTAGACAATTTCAACGATAGTGCAGAGTGTTATTAGATATTAAAGGTGCAGATGAATCATGAGTAACGTCTCGCGTGAGTTTTGAATAGAACAGAAAGCTTATTTCTTATCTCATCCCACTCCAAAACGTAGGGGATATTTTAAGATTTTAACGATGATTTATCGTTTAATGATGGACTGCCTATCTGCGCAACTGAAGTTCAGGAAATTGTTGATCTGTCGGAGCCGATGAAGAGCGATTCTGATGCAAAAATTGATAGTGAAACTCTTAATCAAAATGGTTACATCTCTAATGAGGGACTATTTCCACTTCCTTCTAACCTCCCTTGTCTAATCTCGGACCCGGCTAGATGTGTGGGAGGAACTAATTGATCAAACGACATAATTCACTAAAATTGTTGATTTGTCACAATATACAACACAGACACAATAATAATCCAATTAAGATAGTTTTGATCAACAACTAGAGCGCGAAGGTAAGTGAGACCCGTTAGCATGGGGATAATATTTGCGGACATTCAACTAATTTCTACGATAACTTATATAAGCTCGTTTTTAACTCGGATGCGCACTTACAATTTATTCTCTATTTAAACAATGAACACAGTATCTGAACTCGTGTAATTCAACAATCCTATAGATGAGGCCTTGAACACTAATAGTTGGCTTGATCACCTCACATCCGAGCGATCCTCATTTTGGTAATCTTCAATTCTCCCTTCACTAACTCTCAAAACTCGCGAATACAGAATTTATATAATAAACTTAATTTGCATAATAACGATTACTTACCTTCGGTGAAAGTTGGTTGAAATAATTATTTCCCTTAAAGAATCCTCAAGAGGTTAGTAGAGCCGCGTATAGATCCGTCACACGTTTTCTAATGCTTTACATTGTTTGGAAACTGAAAACATACCTCATGAAGCAGGGTGTAAATGACACCGTGTTTTTTCTCTGAATAGAGTCGAAAAAAGAATTTTGAGTAGGGAATCATTAAAATTTTCAAACATCTATTAGTCAGTATTTTAAAATTTTCAATTGACTGGTGCGTAATAGTTAATTTTTAGTATAAATGTTGAATAAAAAGTGCATCGTTTCTAACTATGGACATTTTTGTGTACGAGTAGTTGCTTATTACAGAATTTCCAAAGGCAGTGCTTCTCAAAGTTTCAATATTTGCGCGACCCAATATTCAATCATATAATTTTCAACGCGTCCATACAATAACACAGTGTATTGCATCCGATAGTGCTATAACTTGGACGCTAAACCTACAACACGACTTTAACCTCTTAAGTGCCACCGACGTATATAAACGTCTCGCTCAGCCAAGACTTTAATTTTCCACAACGTATATGTACGTCTTTCAGAAGAACGATCTTTTCTTTGCTCTGCTATCTGTAAAATTATTCCGAACGCAATAAAAGGACATTGACAGTGTTTGCGAAGGATTTATTCTTTTTCTCCCCCCTCCCAATACATCACATACGCACGCTTACGCGGAAAACGGTGTCAATGGGGAGCGAAACGCGTAACTTTTAATCGGCAGTTAAGGGATTACTTATAAACGGAACAAATGATCAAAATAAATGTTAATTTTTGTACATAATTTTGTATGTGACAAGCCCATGGAATCACTGGTAATTATCAAGCTTGCTCTTAACTTACCATTGTTAATTTAATTGTGAAATACATTGTGCACAGTACTGATACATTTATAAGAGTATTACATAAGTGTAAAGGCGTGTTTTATTTTTTATTATGGCAGAATGTATTTTGTTTGTTTACTTGTTTTTTTAAATAATCTTTTTTTCTCGAACTTTCAATATGCTCGCGTTCTAGGTTATCAAGCCGTCCTAAGAGGACGTGCCCCACATTTTGAGAACGCTCTCCAAAGGTAAATGCCAAAAATTTATATTTTGTTTGAACCCCGAAATAAAGAATAGCCCCAATTTAACGAACAAAATGTTCGGTCCCGATGAATTCGTTAAATAGGGGTACGATTGCATGTACTTTTAAAATAACAACTTCCCCCTTTTTTGCAGCTAGATACCTTTTACTTCGTGGTATAACGCACCTTTTAGCACAAAAAATAAGATCGAAAGTTATGAGTACGCTTTATACGGTTGATGTAACAAGGATAGCTTGAAGAATAAGGAAAAGATAATCATCGAAAAATTTAAATTCTGCATATCTGCTATGTACAAAACATAGAACTCTGAGAAATTGAATTTATAGCAGTTCTTATACAACAGTAGTCTGGTTTTGGAACCAGGAATATCTCATTTCAAATAAAGGAAGCTTAAAGAAATTTTTTCAACCATTAATATGAGACTAGCTTGCCGTCATTTTTATACCCTTAATAACCCAATTTCTAACTGATCATGGCAACTTTAACCCTCTATCTACCGCATTATGATTTACTGCAGTCTTTTTCATGCAATATTTTTTTTGAATCGCTACATTGAACAAATTAAGGGCTATACATAAACAAAACTCTCAACTTTGGGAAATTTAATCCATTAGAGTCAATTAATTAATTAAAGATATTCAACTGTAAAATTAATTATATACACTGATCACTGAAATTAAATATTCAAATCGTTTTTTAAGGTCTTCATTAACATACAAAAAAAAAGGAACTTACCGTTTTACATTAACTAGTTTTTCGGAACAAAAATGACAATCTTTGCTATCCAATCAAAATGCCAGCTGAAAATGCAATTTCTGCTATAAAACTATTCGCCCTCCCTGCTAAACATTCATCATAGAATCCGAGCTGCCATATATCTTAGAAGAGTGGTTTTATAAGAATATTCTTGCTAAGTATCGTCAGAGTATTTGTAAAAATGGTTATTCTATGTAATTTTACTTATATAAATACCGTCGGTAGATAAAGGGTTAAAAGCTACAAATTTAATTTAGTTCCGTCATCTTCCTGTGATTGTGATATCGGTGGCAAGGAAAATTTAGAATATTTGCTCCTTCAGTGTTCCAAGTTTGAAAGAGAACGAAACATCCAAAGACTGTCTTTCAAAGGATTTAATATAAATTAGCCTCCGAATCTTCAGCAACTTCGTTCCACCAGAAGTGCTTTTAAAAAGTTCTGTGAATTTGTTGTAAATATTTGTAATCCTTCATTACTTCAAAGGATTTTTTCTTTCATTTTTTTGTAATGTGTGATTAATACTTGCTTCTGTGAGCCCCGTGTGATGCTTTGTGGGGCACGGGGATTTTATAATTGTTATCAATAAAATAAATATGGTTGATGCTCATAGCAGTCATTTGATACGAAAATTTGGTTAGTATATATATAAACTAGTCAAAACATTCGAAATCTATAAAAAGTTGTGGTGACCTGTAGCCACCCCTTACATTAATACCTTCCTGTCTATCTGAAAACCAGGCTAGATGTGTTGGAGGAACTAAATGATTGAAAGACATTATTCCAATTCAAACTGATTTATTGATTCTTATCAGATATTATGAACAGACACAACTCAATTCTAATTAAGATAAATAAACGAGAGTAGAGTGCAGAGGTGAGATTTAAATACAAGCGGGGATAATAATACCGAATTTCAACTGAATCTAGGACAATTTAAACGCGCACAATTACAACTACGCCTCACAATAATAATCAGATATACTTAATCAAAGTCACTATACCTCATATTTTACTGCTGCGGTTCCTTCGTGATGAACTTCAGGCACTCAAATTAGCTGGATGAATGGACGAAGTCTCCACGCTACGTAATAGTGAATTTCAATACTTTTAATCCGCTTCTCTTTGCGTATCAAGCCATCAAAACGTATCAAGCTCGCTTAACTTGTCAACAACTACGCGTGTCGACCCTTCACTTTAATTCACCTAACTTGACTTCTCACTTCTTCTTACTTAACTCCGTTCAACTCGCGAAAACCGAATTTATATAATATTCCTTATTTACATAAATCACGTTTGGCTCTCGATGAGGGTTGGTTGAAATAAATAATTTGATTTAAAGATAAAAAGAAGAGGTTAGTGAAAAACCGTATAGATCCGTCACAAAGTGAATATATCAGATATTGGTTTGCAACGATGATATACTGAATATTTAAAAGAAATGAGGCATTCCTTATATATATGTTCCTTATATTCCTCTTAAGGTACTTCAAGAATGAAGTACCTTAAAAATTTAATCGCCCCTTTTTTTCTTGAGTTTTAGGGCTGAAGTCTTAGAAGAATATCATTGTTCAAAAGCTTGGAATAATACCTCCAATAAATAACTTCATAAATTAAGAGCATTGCATACTGTATTTTTCAAGTTTCTTTGAAAAAATTGCACGTTATACAGTGAATATACGCAAAAATTTAAAAACTGCAATTTAAAAGTATAAACGCATGTACTAAGAAGAAATATTGGTTATTCATTAATTTTTTTATTTATACAATATTTTATTTATACAATTTATTCAATTTTAATACATTTTTTAAATAATTGGAATATTATTTATTTATTTTTTATTTATACAATATTTTCAATTTTAATATATTTTAAAAATAGTTGGAATATTTTTTATTTTTAAAAACCTCTGATATTAATAAGAACACAGCACCAGAAAAAGGTCGCAAGTGCGAAGTTGTCCAAGAAACGCTAATTTTTGTGCATAATTTTAAGAGAAAGATATCAAGTAAATTTTTAAAAATCGTTTAGATTTTACTTCCTTAAATTTGTGCTCTAGATTATGAAAATGAGCCTAGTCCTGTATTTTCTTATTCTGAGGTGGTTGAAAATTTCTTTTGAAACTTGAAGGGAAATGCTTAATGAGGAAACAACCAACAACAACGGTTCGTTTTTTCACAACTGCATAAAGATTTTTAAAAATTACAGTACTGAAAAAAGAAATGTGTTGCGCGAAGTAAATTACAAATTCTGTTTTGTTCCATACTCTTCACTTGAACCATTTTCATAAACAAAAGCTCATATATCATTCAACTTCTATACTTTATTACTATTAATTTGTTTTTATTTCATTAAAAATTGATATTTATATATGGCTTTTGCCTTACTTTATATTGGGAGCTATTGTGTCGAAAAAATTTCTGCTGAAGGAGAAGGTTGAGATCTCACAAACATTGTTTAATCCTGTTTCACTGTCCTAAACCAGTGACAGCTCGAGAAATCATAATAGTTTTTCCCCTCTAGCTACATTTCTCTTTTTTGGTTTGTCATGGTTCCATGTTCTTGGTTCTTCCGGTCTGATCTTAAGATTCTTGGGATTTATTAGTCTTCTTTTTAATTATTTACTGCTATATATATATATATATAATGACATTTTGAATTGAAATACTATGGCTTTGGCGTAACTTGTACTTAGTGGGCATTGGCGGCGCTAGACCATGCGTGGACGTCGGCGAAATTAGGGTTCGTGTGGCCTCCTTTTTTCCCAGTCAAGAAAACGTTAAATTACATAAAAAAGCCGAATTATAGTTAAACTAATGTATGAGTAAACGAGATTTATTGCTAATCAAATGATGACAAAAATTACACAAATAGAATTTTTTGTAATTAAAAATTTTAATTTAATTTAAATAATTATAAATAATTAAAAACTTTGCGAGGCCCCCCTCAAGCGCGAGGCCATCGGCGGTTGGCGACGTCGCTGACGCCTAACGCCGCCACTGTTAGAGGGCCTGGTGTCAAAATTCTTTGGAAAAAACTAAAAAAGGTCACATGACTAAAATTTGTCTTAAAGTGTCAAAGCATTTCATGTTGGGGCTCCTGTAGCTTGAGGACCTCTTATCATTGATACGGTGGTAACCATGCCCCTGCATGAATTGCACATTTAACTAACTGTTCCAACCAATGCGCACTTTTTTCGGGCTTTTTCGGGGAAAAAATGACTTTTTCAAGTCATTCAGCACAGTTGTGACAGTTTTAGTAAAACGCCCATATATCACGGCAGCGTTTTCCCCCATTGGATGGAAAAAATCGACTTTTAATTCTCCTTGGACCAAAAAGTACATAAAAAGTAAAAATGAAAACGCCTGTTTATTATCGCTAAGTTTGCGGAAGATATCTTCAGTATGCTGTCCACCATTTTCCGCTACAAGTTTAAACCGATAAACAACATGTTCCACAACATAGCGGAATATCTCAAGGGTCACAATTTAAATATGTTCCGTAATCCATGCTTTCAAGCCAGTCAAATAAGCTGCACACAACTTTTTCAGATAGCCCTACAGCCGGAAGTCAAAAGGTTTGAGGTCTAGTGATCTTGAAGGCCAGGCTAATGGAAAATGACGGCTATATATATATAATTGTTCTATCCTTTCCAAAATATTTCTTGATCATTTGCATCACCGGTTTTGCAATGCGAGGAGGAGCATCATCTTGCATCTTACAGCGCCATCTATTGATAAATTGGGGACTTTTTCTTTTCTTATGCCATGCTATTCCCCCCTTTAAGTATATTCTTTTTAAATTTGAATTCTTTTTAATCAGTGGAATTTTATAGCATTTTGAATGTGGAACTTTAATTATAATTACCTTGCATATATACATCTATGTATGTATTATACTGTTCTTAATTCAATTTGGCCTTAAGTCTGGAGAAACATCGCGCTTCTGTAATTCTTTCGTATTAACGAACCCGCTTAACGAGAGTAGTAGATTAACTAAAAAATTTTTCTTAAAAATAATGATGGTATCTTTTTATGCATACATATTGAAAAAAAAATAATTCTGTAAAAAGTAATAAACGAGAAATAAGTAGTTTAAACTCATCTATTTGCAAAAACTTTCGGTATAAATTAAATTTTATTTACACATCACTTTGGTGAAGACGAAACAAACAAGACAAAATGTCTCGATTACTAGATGAATGCAATCAGAATACAACTCCTACATATAAGGACATAAAAAACTTCAAGTCGAGTTTTTCTTATGTATTTTAAAACAATCTGAGAGGAAGATCAAACTATATCGATTTTATTTTCGAATTTCGCTCGAATTCGATAAGGAAGATCTAGTAATAAATTTTCCGTGCTGTTTCAAAGATTCTTTCTTTTTTTACGATCTTTTACCAGGGTTTTTAAATAGATCTTTATCTATAAAACTGCCATAAAAACCAGCGCTTTTACATTTCTTACCGCAGTTTTAAATTAGCAGGGCTTTTATAATGAGGTATCTCTGTGTTGGTTGCTGAGAATTTAATGGGGAAAAGTTTATTGCGTTCTCTTACCTTTTAAAAACGTTCCATAGAATTTTGTGGAAAAGGAACAGTTTCATTTCTGTTTATAATGGGTCCTACTAATAGTAAAATAAAAAAAAACTAATCGATGAATAATTTGTTTTTATAAGCAGTTTATAAAATTTTTTTGTTGGATGAAAATTTTTCTTGTCGATATTTTTTACTTGTTAATGTATACAGGCATTAAAAAACAATAGCTATTTCATTTTAGCTTTATAAAAGTTTTACAGACAAAGTACATGGTTTGTAGATTTAAAATGAGGCTTTTCTAATCAATGATGCCAAAACTTTTAGCTTCCATGGCTATATTGGATGAAAATAGGCTGTTTTGAGTCGCACATGGAATGTAATAACAATGACTTGGTAAGTCTTCTTGAGGCCCCTGCAAAAGTAGGTCCCGCCTACAACTCTTTTAAGTAGATATATATAGCATACGTTGTCAAACACTTATACACACGGCCGCACACAGGAATTTTTCAATTGGGGTCCCTTTTCGTATCACACCCCCAATACGCCGCCAAACATATTCTTTTGATTTGGTCGATTGTCGGGAACAAAAAACAGTACAAAATAAATTATTGAATATATAATTTTCATTAATTAATAAAGTTAATTATTAAAAACAAATACTCAATTAAATTTTACGTACTCTACACATAGGATTTTAATCAATCGAAAAATTATCAAGGCCTCTGAAGGGGTCTGACCCCTCATGTGTGTGCCATTGCACACGGTAATCTGTCATAAATCTAGGCAAAAATCAAGTCGACGAACTGCTGCCTTTCAACTAAATGAGTAAGGATGGTTTAAGGTGTAGGCCTAGACATGGACATGACATGATAAAGCAGTATTGTGACTCTTGCCAGTTGTCATACGTCCGAGAATGTGTCTGGAAATAATATTTGACCATCAAAATTATTCGTATCATGATCTCGTTAACGACGAGTCGAGACAGACGAGTCCCAGTCCAAGGCCAAGACTCGGGGCCCGAGCCCAATTGTCCAATGTCTTAAGACGTCCCTGTATTCTAACACAATGACTGATAAACAAAATGTTTAAGTAATTTAAATTTCATTAATTAATCAATTTTTTTATCATAAAAGTACAAGAATAAATAGCAAATGAGATAAGGAGATGAATAAAAAAAAATGCGAAAAAGATCATTTGGATACGATACACGTAGAGAGATCAAAATTAAGCATGAGGTATTTAGATTTCTTTAGCGTTTAACACACGTCAACCAAATGTCGTCTACATATTTTCCTAAAAGTGCTTTTCCGATTTTTGCAATAAATAAGTATATCCACCACCTGAGAAAAAATTACGCTTTAGTGCGTAGAATGTACATGACACTAAGGCCAAGTACAAGTGTTCTGCCATCATTACGAGTTTGTACAGAAGGTGTTTTTCTTTCTACGATTCTTCCTGTTGTGAAAAAATATAATCTACCCCGAGGCGCATTACTAGTGAAACTCTTTAATCTACACAGTGGTACTTGAGGCATTTTGCTGGATATAAGGTTTGTGATCAAGAGTTCTCTATTTGTTACAAATATGCGACGGAGGGATTTGTGTGTGTGCATTTTGAAGGGACGGGAACATTTCACAAAAACAATGTAGAGCACAGAGAACAGAAAAACTGTTAATTTAGTTTGGTGAACGGGCAACAAGAAATGTTCAAGGAAACAAAAATGCAATTGGTACATTATGCGAAAGAGAGCGGGCCAAACTGAACGCAGTTCAAAGATTGGTCTTCAGCCGTTCGAATTTTAATACACTCGACTATAATTTCTGGTCAGTACTAAAGTAAAATGTAGGCCAACCACGGTATTAAAATAGTAAACATTAAAACAGAAATTAAATAAACATTTAAACCAACAGCACTATTTTCTCGTTCTTTTTCTTTATTATCCTTTTTGTACACAGACAAAATCTGTTGCCACTCACAACAAGACATAATACTTTTTAAACATCATTAATATAAGAAATAAATATAAGAAATAAATAGCATGATGACGTCACTGTTTGAGATTATATCAGACTGCATGTGGAATTCAAGCGTGCAACACACGGTATCCCAAATTAAAAATTTTTAGGCAGGAAAAATGCTGCTTGAATTTAAGTTACCATCTTGAAATGTCACTGAATAAGACCTACGATTATAACCAAAACAATAGTCAGATAGAAAATTGCTCTAATATTAATTTAAAATTCTGAATTCAATATCCCATCGAAAGCAGTATATTTTCTCAAACTATCATATTTATGTCTAACTGAATCTATTTTGTTCTGATATGGAGATTCTGTACTGCAATGCTGAAGAACTTTTCATTTTGCATGCTAAAGGGAAAAAAATGTTTATTTCTGGAAAATTTAAAAATACTGCTATATAAACAACTTACGTTGCGAGTTTCTATGAAAATTGAGACATTTTTCCGTCTGAAAATGGGGAACGAGTTTATAGCTTAGGATTTTTTTTACCTAAACAAATAACGGTTTCTGTCTATGGCATTTTCTAGTGACGTCGTGGATAGGTCGTAACGAAAGCATCGCTGCTCTGTTTGAATATTTTTAAATGTATTTCACGAACATGCATGGTACAAAAATCAACAATATTTAAGACCTGGAAGGAGAAGAAGAAACTTAAAGGAATATATCTGGATTCACAGTTATAACGAAACAAATTAAATGACAAGTTTTATCGAATGTATACTCTTATAGAGGAAGTATACTATTACCATTGGATGATATGTTTATATCATTTAATATATGCTCAGGGATTACTTGTTCTCCGTGGATATAAATAGATATATAGCCCCTGAAGAGGATTTTCTTTAAAACTTCCCAGAATATTCGGTAACATCTAGTCTAAAACGTGGATTACATTTGCGATTATGCAATTTAGAATTACCCCTAAATTTTTTTAACTATGCGTCATTGAAAAAATTTCAACAAAAAATCTATAAAAAATTAAATTTTTTTAAATTTTAATTTTCAAAACTAATAATATTTGTAAGTAACAACAAAGCATTAATAGTCAAAGCGAAAAATTAGCCCAGTAAAGGATTATATTTTTCCCCTGTTAAAGTGATGTTGTGGTTTGTTTTTTTCTTCTTTGTCGTTCTATAATACATTTTCTTAATCACCTATTAGAGTGCAAGGTATTGGGTGTAATTTGAACTCGGAACTTTTTTTGTTGCTCTTTATAAATTATTAAATGTTAAAATTTCTTTTGGAAAATTAATTATATATATTTTACTTAAATTGCTTAGAAGTTACAATTATTCATTTATAAAATTAGATTTGTTGAAATATATAAACCGTTTGCTCCAATGTCTAACTGATAACTGTTTCTGTAACTGATTAAAAATATAATTTCCGAAAAAAGAATGAATTTACAGTTTAAGATTTGTTTTGGAGTTTATAGTGCGGTGTGTGTGATCTGTAAAAAATTAGTTCTAATAGTAGAGTAACATAAAGGACTTGTGTTGGACTCAGTTGATCTTCGGACTTAATTTCCAAAGAAGTTAATGGAATATTGAGAACATTAGGCTTAACAACCAAACCTAAATTTCTAAATTTACTTCTTTACTAAATTTACTTCTCTTTTCTTTCCTACTTAAATAAGTTGCATGCCTAATATAAAAAGAGGGAAACATCTATCCTTAAACAGCTTCTTATCTTATGCACTTTAATTCAATTGGATACAATTAGTTGGCAACCATTACAGATCCCCGGATGAAGACCAATATAGCAGTCAAGGACTTCGAAATTTCAATAGCGCTTCGAGAAAACTTTCATGACTCTTTTATAGAGTTGAAATTGGATTTCAAAAAAGTTGCCCTTAACATAGAAATAATCTTTTCCAAATCGAGTTAAGTAGTTCTTAAAAGGCATATCAAACATTTCTATTTATAGAAATTTCGTCTCAGGGTAGAAAATCCAACTCCCTGCTGAAGCTCTAACCCTTCGTAAAAGGATTATTACGTTTAAATTCAGTTCCTAGAAATATCGAGGACAAAGAGGACAAAACAGCCGCTTAAAGGGAAAAGCGTTATCTAAAAAGGTTTCGAACGCTTAAAGCAATTAATGAGAGAAATTAGATAGAGGTTCCTCTGTGTAAGTCAAGTAATTTTTTCAATTCTGTGAAGAATCAAATTTGGGAAAATTTGAGCAAACTTATTTATTTTAAATAGCAAAGAATGCAAATATTTTGCATTCGTTACTGAAAATAGCGGGAGGATGGGGTTGGGTTTTCATAGACATAATTTAATTATTGTTAATTGACAGATAATTTGACTGAATCAAAATTTTTTCGTCTGCTAACTTTGGACTTTTAAATTAATCACTTTTGGTGTTTGACGTTATATTGCGTGAGTATAAATACACTTTTGAGCAAAATATATTAATTCTTAACGTTCTGAAAATTCCTTCAAAGAACGACTCAGTATGACGTATAAATAATGTGCGGGAAAGTTACACAATATATTAAAGTAAATCGAAATATTTTTCAGAATTTTAAAATCTATTTGTACAGAAAAGATGTTTTCTGGTATAAATATGAAGGAAGAAATACATTAAAAATAATTAATTTTTATGGTAAGTACTGCCACAAGGGAAATGATGTTAAGTTATTTCAGCTTTTTTTATGATAAAGAGTCAAAATAATTTTTATTTAAAAGACAGGTATTTTGGTACTTTTCATCACTTACTCTGCAATGAGAGGACATTTAATAAAAAGTTGCAAGAGAAAAAAAATCAGGTACATTGAATAGTCTCTTTATTATTACGCTTTTTAAAAACTTTCTGTCAACATTCTAGTGCACGATAAAGTGGAAAAGGCTTGAATCGGACTGATTCAATGGTGTGGGGAGAGAAAAAGCTGGGATTATGAAATGTGGCAATGTACATTCGCTACTAAATACTCATTTATCAATTATCATCGTTTTTGATTATGAATATTATATATATATATATATATATATATATATATATATATATGTAATAATTCCCAGTAATATAATCCTTTTAAATATTTTTAATTATCGGGTCCATCCCTTCAGGACCCACATTTTACTAATAAATTAGCTAACCGCCTAACGAGAGTATTTTAAACTACATCTAGCTACCCACTCAGATCATGTGATTTGAGCCGCCTATAAAAACTGAGATTTCTGGAGACCTCTTTCGCTTCTGTATTTGCTTCAACATGTAGGTGGCTGCAGCTTGTGTGTTGTGTGTTTCTTTGCGATTCCTTCCATGTGTGTGTCTACGTGTTCAGTGTACGATAAGCAGGTATAACTCACCAAGACTGCCTCCTCGATAATCTTGATTATGCAACATAAATCGTCATAAATAGTAATCGTATTACCTTTCAACGGCCACGTCTATTTCATATATATATATATATATATATATATATTGAATTTAAAAATCATATTACCAATATATTAATGCTTTTTTCCAGTTTTTTCGGAAATTCAACCCCTTTGTAGCAATATTAAATTTTGAAAATTTTTTATCTATTTTTCTCCTAGTCTTCATACCATAGAGAAACGATTCTCAACCACTGTACCGCGGCATTTGTAAGTGTTGCCAATTTTTTTTTCAAAAATTATTACTTATACTCTGAGTAAAAAGTAAAATCTGGAACCGAATCATTCAGCCGTTTTATAGAAACAAACTAAGGGTATTTGTAGTATATTTAACTTATCCTTTCGTGGATAGATGAATATAAAAGAAATTTGATTGGGGTCGAATCCATTTGTTTACGGATACATCTGTATATCAATTAATTTTGAACAAAAAGGAAAAAATAATTTCGTTCTGTTATAATCGAGATTTAATTTCTCAACTTTCGGAAGAGTCCATTAATTCATTTTGGATTAAAATTAGAGGCAATTATTCCACAATAGCAAAAACAGCTTTAAAATATTATTATAGTTTTCTACATTTTATTTGCATAAATTCGGATTTTCAGCATTAACAAGTATAAAAATGAAAGAAAGATCGAAACTTTTAAATGCAGATGACAAAATGAGTGGGATTATCATTTTTACGACCCAATATAAACGAAATTATTAAATATCATCAAGCTCAAATTTCGCATTTAATGTGTGTGTTCGTATAATTAATATATAATTAATTACTCGATAAGAATTTTGCTGTCTTTGTTGTGTATATTTTTTCATTTAACTTTGAAAATTATTACCATACACTATTTTTCACAGCGAATTACAGATAAGTACAATTTTTTAAAACTTTTTTTATTGCTATTGTGCCACCAAATTTTGAAATTATTTAAGCTGTACCGCAACAACAACAAAAAAAAAAAAAAGGTTGAGATTCACTGCCATAGAACATCTCTCTTTTGCACATATATAGTTCCAAATAATAATAATTTTCCCTCTATATAATCTACTGCATATTTTCTTAAAATTTAAATGAAATTTCTTTTAAGGCTCCGATTGGATAAGGATGGGACTGTTATAAAAATTACTATAAATTTAAACTTTATATATATTTATAATCTTAATAATAATATACATACTTTTCGAAGACGGGATAAAACAATCTGTGAGCTTGCCACTTTTGTGGCATGATAAAATCTAGGTTTTAGAAGAAAGCTATTTTATTAAAAAATATTTTAATATTTCATTTTTAAAAACATATTTTCACTGAGAGAGAGATTCCTCAATGACAATATGTAATTAGTAAATTATATATGCTCTGTTTAGGAGATGCAGATACCCAACAATGTATGTGTAACCTTTCTGTAGTATTATGTAAGACCTTTCACATAAATCACATCTGGGAGAAATGTTGTTTGCATAATTATCCATCGACACACACTGAATGTGTAGGGTTTTTTTTTTCAATAAAAATTCTTATTATTAAAAAAAAAAAAAAGAAAGGAAGATTTTATACATTATGATATTGTATACAGTTTTGCATTGTTAAAATTTTTTTACCAACGGTATTATCTTCCATTCGTTAGCTGACTTTAAAATAAATCAATAACAATGTTTCATAGTTATTTCGCTGATGTGTTTTTGTAGTATGTGTGCATTGTTCATTCATTGGATTAGTATCTTAACTGAATTTTCACTGCGCAACAGTTCATCTTTTCATTGATTTATTTCAAGGTATATTAACAAAAATTCTTGAAAAGGAAAAACCAAACATTTCCATATAACATCGGAATTTTTCCAGGTTTTTCTGACACATTTCGCAAAATGTTTAAATAATGCATGACCCTTCCAATAAATTATACAAGTTTCACGGGGGAAGTTTTAAAGTAATTGAAAAGTAAGTAAAGATTTATCAAGGCTGTGTTCACATAACGTTAAAACAAATATTTCAAATTCGAAAAGTTTTCAGTCAGAAAAGAAATTTTATAGCATTTTAATACAGCAATCTGATTTCTGTGATACTTAAAAATCAAAATATATTATCCAATGTTTTATCTTGAGTAAATGATTTATCTATATTGTGAATAATATACCCTGATTGAATGATTCACTTGCATGTGTGTGCATACATACATATATACATACATTATTTATCTACACGGCGTCCGAGGATCATTGGAAGAAAATTTAAAGGGAGCTGTTGGGACATAAGGGGAGGTAGGGGACTTCACAAGGATTCAGATCTGCATAGTAACTCATAGTCTGAAACGTCTTCGTTCGCCACTTGGTGATGTTGTTCACAAGAGCATTTAAGGTATCTGAACACGTTCGGAGTATTTTTTTGAAAAAAATAACACACTAGAACATTATAAATGCTTTTTTTAGGAATAATTACCAATAAATAGAAATATTTAACTAATAATACTTAAAAAAAATTATCTAAATTTCACAAAAATCACAATTATAAGTGAAATTTTTGCAACTTTTTTATAAATACTTCAAAGCAATTAGGGGGGGGGAAGTAATGAACTTACACCAGTAAAAGTATTTTTAATTAATTTATTTCTAGAAAATGTACAAAATTTTTAAAGTTTTATTAAAATTAAAAATTTTTTAGAGCTGAGTGAGTAAATATTACAAGAAATATGACATTCATTTTGTGACCATTATTTAAATAATAAGCAATAACTCAAAAAATATTCGTATAATAAGAAATATTTTAGTACATTCTGTAGAAAATAATATAAATATCAGGTTCAAAAAGTTTTATAGAAATACATTTTGAGTTATCAGACTCGACATGATAGATATTGAACACACTTTATAAATGCCCACTTCTGGTAGATTAAAGATCCACTTCCGGTTTTTCTTTTATAAAATTGATTGTAACTTGGCCTTTATGTAGCGTAGAAATAAAACAACGTATGTTTTGTAAAGCTAAAAGATAGGTATATTCAATAGAATAATCTATATATATAAAGGAGAAAAGCGACTGACTGACTGACTGACTAATCACGAAATCTCTGGAACTATTAAACCTACAGACTTGAAATTTGGTAGACATGTTCCTTTGATAGAGTAGACATCAGCTAAGAAAGGATTTTCCGAAATTCAAAACGCAAGGGGCGTTACGGGGGGTTAAGGGCTTTAATAATAATTGTTTCCATGTTTAAACTACTTGATGTACAATCTTGAAATTGGGTAAGCGGATTCCTTTCAGAGAGTAGAGATCCGCTACAAAATGAGTTTGCTGAAAATCGACCCCCAAGTGACGTTGCAGGGGCTTAGGGGGCGTTATAGATAATTATTTCCATTTTTAAACTATTTGACGCACTGTCTTTAAATTTGATATATATAGATTCCTTTCGTAGAATAATGATTAGTTTACAAAACAGGTTTTGTGAAAACAGACTTCTAAGTGGCGTTGCGGGGGAATAAGTGGCGTAAGAGATAAATATTTTCGTTTTTAAACTATTTGACCTACCTGCTTGAAAATTGGTAGGAATGTTTCTTTCATGAAGTAAATATCCGCTACAAAACGGGTTTGGAGAAAATTGACCCCCAAGGGGTGTTGCGGGGGTTTAAGGGGAGATATAAATAATTATTTCTTTTTTTAAACTGTTAGACTCACAGTCTTGAAATTTGGTTAGCAGATTCCTCTCATAGGATAGAAATACACTGCAAAATGTGTTTTGTGAAAATCGACCCCTAGGTGGTGTTGCGGGGGTTCAAGGGGCGTTATTGATAATTTTTAATTAATTGGACGCACAGTCTTCACATTTTGCTAAGCAGATTCCTTTCATAGAGTGCAATTCCCCTACAAAATGGGTTTTGTGGAAACAGACCCAGAAGTGGGGTTGCGGGGGCTCAAGTGGCGTTATAGACAATTATCCCCATTTTTAAACTGTTAGACGTACAGTCTTGAAATTGGATAAGCAGATTCCTTTCGTAAAGTAGAGAACCGCTATAAAATGGGTTTCGCGAATATCAACTACTAAGTTTAATTTCGGGAGATTAAGAGGCGTAATCGATAAATATTTCCATTTTTAAACTACTTGATCTCCCTGCTTGAAAATTGGTAGGCATGTTCCTTTCATGAAATAGAGTTCCTCTAACAAAGAGTAAAATGAAAATTGACCCCCAAAGATGTTTGCGAGGGGTCAAGAGGAGTTACAGAAAAAAATTCCTGTTTTTAATTGTTAGACCCATATACTTGAAATTTGTTAAGCATGTTTCTTTTGTTGAATAGGGATCCACTAAGAATAAATTTTAAGCAAATCAAGTTCTGAGGGGTTGCAGGGGGTTACTGGGACGTATTGACAAAAAAAAATTACTTTTTTCGAGCTACAAGGACTATAATAATGAAATTTGGTTTGCATTTTTCTTTTGTTGAATTGAAATCCGCTAAGAGCGGTAATTTTGGAAAACGGCTCTCAACGGGATTACGGGGATATTTATAGTAAAACTTTTGCTTTTTTCTGTTAGATTTAGACTTGAAATTTGGCTTGCATGTTCAATTTACGGAGTAGAGATCCACCGAAAATTGGTTTTGCGGGAAACCACTTGGTTTTTGAGTTACGAAAGAGCAAACGTCATTCTATGCTTCAATTTTAGAGATTTTTAGAAAATACAAATTAGATGAGTTCTGCCCTTTTTTTTTATCAACAGGTGACAGTTACAGGTATAAGTATATTTTTTAATTCAATCGAATTCTTAATGCTAGGACTTAGATATCAATAATTTGTACATATATATAAGCAGTAAAAATTTATAAAACATCATGAAATTCCCAGCGAAGCGGGCGGGTAACAGCTAGTATATATATATATGTGGGATTTTCCAGATAGACCGCACGCAAGGGAGGAGAGAAAGGATTAGCGAGTCTGGTTAGTTCGCTGGTGGCTCGCGTAGCCAGCGCCCTCTTGCGTGCGGTCTGTGTGGAAAATCCCTCATACAGTAGAGCGTCGTTTACCCGAATCAATTGGGACTGGACAAGGTTCGGATACGCGATTGTTCGGATCACCGAAAATAGAATGCGATCCATGCAGAATTTGATGCTGGACACTAAACAAATATTGAAGATCATCACATGCAAGAAATGTGCTTGAAGAGAAAGCAAAATAGGAGCAAAATGTCGCAATTTTACCTTGATGGTGTAAAATAATCACATATTTTTCGCTGTACCATTATACACCTTCGTTTTTTTAATCCAAAGTCTCTGATTCTCTTGAGCAGCAGTGGTTGAGTAGAACAGCACTCTGATTGTTGTTCGTACCACTCCATAGCTGTCTCTAAAGCAAAAAACGCGTCAGCATTTGCCACTTTCGTTGTTGTCCTCGGCTTCTTCAGTTTCATCGTCGACAGGGTCGGGTTCTTCTTGCATGAAAGTCACAATCTCGTCATCATTTAGCATTTGAAATCCAGTCTTCTGCATAGCATGCCATCCAGGTTTCTACACCAACAAAACTCAATAAAAGAACCTGTATACACCACCTCACTTTGAAATAAACTGACCTAATATTCCGTGCAGACTTTTACCAAATCACACAGCTGAAATTCCCAAAATTTCTCTCACCCTGGGTTTTCCCGTCACTTTTGGCTTCGCAGGAAACAAAAGTTGAGCATTGCACTGTTGGAAAACGGATTTGGACTTTGGTTCGGATATTTGACGTTTCGGATTAAAAAAGTTCGGATAAACGACATTCTACTGGATATATATGCGTTTTGACCGAATATAATCATTTCAACGTGTTCGGATACCTTAAAGAAATAGACCTGCATATCCACAGTCATTTAAGTTGCCACCACCCACAGAGAAGTATGGAACGTTTTAAAAACACCGGGCTGGCAGATATGCACGTGATTTACAGAATGGCATAAGAAAATGCACAAGCAACAGAAAGATTGTATCGAGAAAGGTACCCCCAAACACAGCTGGAAGTTTGCTAATTATTTGTATCTCCATTTGTGTGAATATGGATCGATACGAGGTAACAAGCACAATGAAGGCGAGCCACAAGTGACTCGAACTCACACAACATGGTCTTTAGATTCCTTTAAACGGTATCCACCACATTTTGTTCCATGCATAGAACAAAATGTGTTGGATACCCCAGTCTGTTGAAATGCTTGGCCTTCCCCCCTCCGCAGCCTATTACCTCGTAATGATCCATATTCACTCAAATTGTGAAGCATATTAGCAAACACCCAGCGGTCCGGTGCATCTCACCGTGGGTACTTTTCGCAATACAATCTTTCTGCTTTTCGTGCATTTCCTTTTGCCATTCCGTAAATCAGGTGCAGTTTGGCCTGCTCGGTGTTTGTAAAATATTCCCTACTCCTTTGCGGAAGATGACAGCAAAAGTGACTGCAGTAATGCAGGTCTGTTTCCTTCAATGCTCTTGTGGACAATGCCACCTAGAGCCGAACGAAGACGTTTCCGACCAGTTTGTCTCAATGATCCTGGGGCACCAGGTATATAAATAAAAACTTGAAGGCTTATTATGAGCCCCGTAATATAAAGTCTATTTTTTTTCTAATTATATACAGGAGAAAAAAGAGACACACTCATCACGAGATCTCTAGAACTATTAAACTGACAGACGTTTTGCAAGCACGTTTCTTTTATTTAATTGGGATCCTCTAAGAAAGGGTTTGTAGAAAATCAACTCATAAGGGCAGTGCTTCTCAAACTTTCAATATTTGCGACTCAATACTCAATCATAATTTTCACACACACACACACATTACACCCCCCTCTCCAAACAATAGCAATGTATTGAGTTCAATAACACTATACTTTGTCGCTAAAGCTGCAACACGACTTTAACTTCTTAAGTGTCACTGCCGTATATAAGCGGCTCGCTCAGCCAAAGCGTTAATTGCCCCGGACGTATATATACGTCTTTCCGGAGTACGATCTTTTCTGTGCAATGCTGTCCATAAAATTATTCCGAAGGCCTCGGAATGCAATAAAAAGGCATTGAAGGTATTTGCGAAGGATTTACTTATTTCAGAGGATTTGCTTATTTATTTCTTTTCTCCCCCATTTATTTCTTTTCTATCCTTACCCTTCCCAATACATCACATATTCATGCTTACGTAAACGGTGGCATTGGAGAGCGAATCGCATAACTTTTAACAGGCAGTTAAGAGATTAATTACAAACTGAATAAATTATCAAGACAAGTGTTACTTTTTGTATATAATTTCATGTATAACAAGCTCATGGGGTCATTGGTAAATATTAAACTTGTTCTTGTTAGTATTGTTAGATTAATTATAAAATACATCGTGCAATACTGATACATTTATAAGTTTATTATATCAGTGTAAATGTGTATTTTTTTATTATGTCAAATATATGTTGTTTGTTTACTTTCAGTAAATTAATAATCTTTAAAGTAATCTTTTGTTTTCAACTTTTCAATATGCTCGCATTCCCCACGTACAGTCATCATGCTCCCCTACAGGGGGAGCACCCCACAATTTAAGAAAAGTAGCCTAATGGGATTAGAGGAGCTTAAAAGATTATACATCTGCATAGATATAGAAGAAATTTGACTCATTGGCTGAGCATGAGATCTGAAAACCTATTAGACAAAGCGACTTTAAATGTGACAGCCATGTTTCTTTTATTGAGTAGAGAGAGCGGATTTTGTGAAAATGTATTCTCAAAAAGGGGTACGGGGTGTAAAAGATAATCTGCCTATCTCTCTCTATCTGCCTATCTCTCTCTCTGTATGTAGGAGAAAAGCGGCTACGCTCGCTCATCATGACATCTGTATTAGGCATACAAACTGCACTATTATACTCACAAACTGCAATTTGGAAAGCATGGTCCTATTTTTAAACAATCCATTGAGAGCGGTTTTGTGGAAATCGATTCTGAAAAGGGGAAGTGGTTGCGGTGTCATTGTAAATAAAAAAAAACTGTTTCTGAACTATTAGACTTAAAGATTTGAAATTTGGCCGTCATGTTTCTTTTGTTGAAACGAGATGCGCTAAAAACACGTTTTGCAGAAATCTTCTTACAGTGGCTTAAAAGATTATATTTTTTATATGTCTTTGATGATATATGTATACAGGCTGGCAAATGAGGCTGGAAAATACCGAGTAATTCAACTATATTTATTTAATTTTCTTATTTTGCTAAACCATTCATT
Source organism: Trichonephila clavata (assembly GCA_019973975.1). Lineage (NCBI taxonomy): Eukaryota > Metazoa > Arthropoda > Arachnida > Araneae > Nephilidae > Trichonephila > Trichonephila clavata. Next base: position 235,412 of record BMAO01012747.1, read on the forward strand.
TCTTGGACTTTAATTTCTTCATTCTTTATACTAATTAAGGAATTCAAAAGATTAATTAAATTTTGATTTAATTAAAAAAGTGTTTATCTTTTTACCTCGATTGTTATATTTTTCAATATACCTATGCGAAGGACGAATTACCTGTTGGCACCTTACAACTAGGCACACATGTATTGAAGCTTGAGTAATTTTCTACCATAAAAATATAATCCTTTAAAATTTTATTTTTCTCTATCATTATGCCTGAAACAGCTTCAAAATAAGAAACCTTTTTTGTTTGTTTTTTTATCTATGAAGAAAGACTGCGAAGTAAATTGTTAAAATCAATTTGAAAAAGATTAAAAAATATTTGAATAAGTATTTTTAAGTAAATATATGTATTCTTCTAAGTAACTTAAAATTTAAAAAGAAAGTAGTTCGTTAAAAAAATATGTCTAGTTAGAATAATTATTCAAAATGTTTGCCAGTCGAGTCAATTAAAAATTAAATGTATTTCTACTTCATTTAAATAAGTAGAAGAATGTTTAGCAATAAATTAATTCGTGCAATTTTAGGTTTAAATTAATTTTTTTTTAAAAAAATAATTTTTTTTTTGTTTTTTTACCGTCTTAAAAATGATTCATTAATTTATTTATATCCGTGGTATCTGACAGACAATGGCTGTGAACTCGTGGACGATGATGTCGAGTTTTGGGTTTGAGTTATGTTACTACTGAAGTCCCGTATTATAGTGGGTCTGTTGCATGTTAAATATATATAGGCTCAAATCCTCACGTTGGCGTGTCATGGAAGTTTGGAAAATGGGGTGTGTGTCTTCATCACTTCACAATTTCATGTCTTTGTCATTCGACTGTTATTCAAAATTACCAGGTGTGTCCCCAATAATCCAATAGTTTTCTATTATATAATTTTTTTTTTTATAAGTATTATTAATATAATAGAAAAAAATTTTTGGACCCTCCCTCTCTTTTATCTTGCATTCCTCCCCTCCTTAATTTTGTATTCCCTTGAGGAGAAGTATCCCTGCCAGTGGCGCACGCAGTAATATTTCAAGGGGGGGGGGTTGGAAGTCCACCATTCTCGTATCATACGCCGATCAACATATTCTTTTGATTTTGTCGATTTTCGGGAACAAAAAATTATTTAATAAGTAATTAGCATTAATTAATGAAATTAATTATTAGTTACAAATACTTAATTAAATTTCAGGTACTATATTCACAGGATTATAATAATCAATCGAAAAAAAATCAAGGGCTAAGTGGGCTTCCGGACCCTAGGAAGTGCCATTGTGTGTGCCATTGATCCCTGTGTGTCTTTTTCATATTCAAAGACTTTCCTATCTTATTAGTGGGACAGCATTTCTGAGTGTGTCGTTTTTTTAAGTATGTACATTGTTATTTTTGTTATCTCTCACATCCTTTCATCCAATGAGGCTCCACTTTTATGAAGTATTTTTACTGTATTTTATATTATTTCCCCTATTCTCAAGAATTTTAAGGAGTGTACTTCATTCTGGACCACTTTATACTGTGCGTATTTCGATTAGTACAGGGGTGGGCAACCCAAATGACCTCTCTGACCACTTCGGATAAACAGTATAATCCCGCGGGCCGCATATAAAAATATACATCTTTATGTTACATTTGAACACATTACAAACATTTATTGGAGTGAAAATTTAAAACAGATTGATATTATTATTATTGTTTTCATGTATAAAAACGTAGCTAATATAATATTAATGCAAAGATCCAATAATGTTTAATTTATTTAATTAGTGAGATATTTGTTTCTCAACTTTTTCTCTCAGTTTTCGCAATTCGTCCTCAAATGCGCTTATTTGCGCATCGTGAAATTTGAGAGCGATTTATGTGTGATAAATTTCATTTTTGAGGGGAAAAAGAGATTCGCAGTAACAGAAGAAACGAGGGGAAAAAAAAGAAACAGTAATAGTATTTAATAGTTAAGTACATAAATATCTACTCGGAGGTTCGGTTCGCAGCTCGAAACTTTTTGGGTGAGCTCGTTTCTCTCGAGTAAGTAAGTAAACCAAAAGTACTCGCATTGCTGTAAAGTGCAGCATCAAAATAAATCAAATAATTAACTTTTTTTATCAATACATTAAAAATTACTTTAAGTTCATGAATATTCACTAAAAAATTGCAAATTACAAACCAAAAATCTGTGCAAATTCAAATGTAATTAACCTATAAATTACTTGATCATAAATTTTGAAGTGAAGCGGTTATTGTATAATTTAAGAGTAAATTTTGTGTAATCGATAAATTCAAATAGATGAATGCGTAAAAAGTTTTCGACAATCCAAAAAAAAAAAAAAATAGATTGTAGTTAAGGGAAAATACGTATATCGAGAACATTCAAATTTATATTCGTCAAGAGAAATATTTGTGCTGAAAACTATTCTGTGTAAAAAGAGAAAATAGTCTAATTACGATGCCATTTTTCATTTCCAAATACAGCAACTTAAGTTGTATTCCAAACGAATCTGAAATAAAAGAATCTTCTTGACATTTAAGCAAAATAAAACGAAACCGAGTACAAACTAAACGAACACAAAATGTGATGAATTAATGCCGCTCCAATTAAATCTCAATTATTTTAAATTCAATTTCAATTTGGAAATCCCTTTACTAAATGTGAATTTTATTAGAATCTCATACGATTTCCTTTATTAAAATTTTCCAACATAACTATTGTTGCTCTGTTGAACTTGGAATTTTAACATATATTTCGACTGAATTTCGTTACTTCAAGTCTATTTTTGAATCCGAGAAGTGTAGATGACGTGCAAACGCAAAGTAGTCTAAGCTACAGACGGACACTTATTTTGAGTATATATATATATAAGTAGCGTCTTTTTCGGTTTCAGCGAAGACATAACACCAGCTGAAACTCGGAAATTCTAAGACATTTACTCACAAGGGCACAATTTGAAGCGGAGTATTAGTCATGCAAACACAAGTAAAACAATAATTGTTCTTATTGTTTGGGATTAATTTCCATTTATATCGTATCGGTCTATAATTTTTTATACGCCACTTTTTATTTATTGTATTGAAGACTTAACTAAACACACTTTTTTCTTATTTTAAAATCCAATTTTTATTCTAGGAACAGATTTTTTTTGTGCTGCATTAGATTCTAAAATTTCATTAGCTAATGTATCTATTTTTAGGGCATTTTATGGTTAATGTTTTCTTGTTATCAATTTTTTACTATAGAGAATTGTAGAGAATTCTGTGACCTCATGGAATATTAAAAATAAAGGATAATGTATTGTAGCAACAGTACTAGGATTAATTTATAAAATAATCAATGAGAATAAAGTTTTTTTAACACCCTTTTATAAGCTTCACTAGTATGTAACGGAATCTTTGAACTCAATTTTTATCCACTGTAAGAGGTCAGATTAATTCGAAATTTTGCTCACTTGTCCAGGACTGGTGACAATACATTAATTTACTAATTTTGTTCCATTGTCTTGATCAGGATCATCAAGAGTACCGATTTCCCATTTTCCGATCCCATTTCCAGATTTGGCGACTATGAGACTAAGTTACAAATTAATTCCATTAATTATAAAAAGGGTGTTTTTTAGTTTTTTTAGACAATAATTTTTTCTATTAAACCTTCGCTGACACTTCGTAGTTTTTCCTGAATTTTTGAAATCCCTCAAAATGAGAAATCCTTCTTATTCAAAATGAGAAAGATAAAATTTTTGAAAAGTACCTTTTTAAAACTATAATTTATTATGTCTCTTTAAACCAGGGGTAGGTGGACTTTTCCAAAGCATAAGCTACTGCAAATGTTTTTAAGGCGCTGCGGTCTATCCAATGGCGTAGGTGTGGCCATTCTGTATTAAAAAAATTGTATTTTTTCTTTTCTTAGCGCTTGTTTTCAAAATTGTGCCCTTCTTTTAAAATATGGCAGATTACTGTTTTTATTACATAAACCCAAATATTTCTAAACTGTCTCTTGTGAATGCTATGAGTGACTGTGGACGTATTCAATGCAGGGAGCAAAGGGCACACGTGATCCGATGAATCTGCGTGTATTTAATTTGTTCACTGCCAATTCCCACGCTATCGGGGACGTGACGAGAACTCAATCCCATTATTGTGCGGGATGATACTTCAATAGCCAATCTCGTGCTGTCGCGGGAAGAGTTGATCATCAACATTTATTCTCCCTCTCAATCGGCGTGTGAATAAAAATTCATGTATGCGTCTGGCATCGCAGTGATCGCTTTTTTCTCCTACGAACGAGTCAAGCGTCATCGTTCGTTTTTAAAAAAGGTACATGTGTCGTCTACACAATTATCGAAAATTTGCTAAAATAAAGACAGTCGCATCGATTGTGAAAAGCCGATTCTCCAATCTATCAGGCGACGGTGTTCTATGTTTCTTTTAATATGCGTGACTTAGGTCTTAGTAAAAGCAGTCACCCCAAAATGTCTGAGCGGTCCATCGGTCGATTGGGATCGATTTAAGGCTCATCCCTGCTGTAAATCCTTTTAGATAGTTTTTCAGGTTAAACAGAACAGCGGGGTCGCCAGCGTGTAGAATGTGCAATTTTATATTTGATGGATCCATAATATGTTTAGAAATAAAAGATAAATACTCAATAACCCTGATTTTATTTAAAATTTTTGAGAAACTAAATATTAACATTTCACTGATGTACATATTTCGTTCCTTTTGAAAAATTATTCGAAAGAAAGCACAAAAGCCTTTCTTTGAACCCAAACTTTGTCTATGCTATTATCAAATAATAGTTAAGATAGCTATTTTTATTCTTCAGAACGTTGACTCTATAATCATATTTTCACTTATTTTTACGTATTTGTCGGCTGGGTGGCGTAGTTGGTTTGTCGCTGGCCTTCTGCACCCAAGGTTGCGGGTTCGATCCCGGCCCAAGTCGGTGGATTTTCATGATGCAGAAAATCGACCGCGGCCATTTCGTATGATTATACGGCATGTAAAATATCCCTAGAGTGTCTGTTTGGCTTGGGTGCTCTCGGCAAAATTAAATCCTAGTACAGGTTTGCCTCGCCAAGAGCTCAGGTGCCACTCTCTGGGGAGGAAACTGGGCTTCACAATTACTTGCTGTAATTAGTGTCGTCTATAGGGTGCAGTGCTAAAAAGTGATACCAGATCCTGGGGAAATGCACTAGGTCTGTAAAGGTTTAAAATACCAATCCGTAGATAAATTACAAAAATTTTACGTATTTATTTACATTTTCAATTCAATGAAAATGAGCTTCACGAAAAGCAAGAACAAATCGGCAACACAAAGTAATATCAACGAACTCAAGTGTTATACCACCAATTTACTGCAGTTGCCAACTTTCACTCTGAAATGTCGCTAGATATACTTGCAGTTTCTAAACTCAGAAGGAATTTTACTAAAAGTAGTACCTATTTTTTTTTTCCAAAAAGTATGATTCGTATTTCATATGTTTTATTACTCTTCATTTTTTAAACTGATAATCCATAAGAATGTAAATAATGTCTCCTATGGACCATCCAATTTTTTACTAACCACTAGTGGTTGGTGAGCCGCTGAGTTAGAATATCGTATCCTTATTTAGAGGGGCGAACCTATGCGGGAAAATTCAAAGAAATAACCAATTTCTTAAATTTTTGAAGCAAAGAAAATTTAATTTTACAACTAGAAAAATTCTACTCACTTTTAAATCATGTCGATAATGAATTAGTGGTGAAACTGGATCAATGTTCTCGAATAGTCCTGAATGAATTCAATGAAAAAAAAAAGAGAAGCATTACATCTAAATAAAATTCTAATGTTTGTGTGCCAAAAAAAAATCGTAACACCAGGAAGGAAGGCAAATTACAACCTTATTGTTCTTACGCAGTATAGTAGGAAGAAAAACCGATTAAATTTGTAGGCATGTTTGGGTATATACTATGTATCCTAACATGCCTATGGTTAGCCATCGAGTCGAACTGCTCTTTTATGGCAGATATAAAGAAGTCATCCCTCACTGTTTCAAGTCTAAGCCACATTTCATCAATCCTAGTGGCGGGCCAGTCTCTCAGCAAACCATGATCAAATGTTTCAAATGGGTGAGAGAAATGGAGAACTTTCAGGCTAGGACAACAGTTGAACACCTTCTGTGACGGGGCAAGTCTGGACGCAATGGGCAACATACGGTCTTGCAGTATCGTGAGGAAAGTTACGTCGCCTAGGCTTCCAAGGTAGGACACAGCCATCAGCCTTACGATCTGAAAAATGTAACGCTGATTGTTCAGATTATTGACAACACGAAGAGGTGTTCGTTTCGTGTTGCCAATCTTAGCCTATACCATCACACCAGGGGTCAGGGCATGTATGACGATATCGAATGCAAACAAGACATGTGCCTTCACCTAGGTGCCTACAGAAACAGCCTAGTACGTTCATCAAGTTGCACGCAGAACCAGGAGTAGTTTGAAAACATTACGTGATGATGTTTGTCGTTGGCAACCATGTACCTCATGCCACAATATTAAGGTAAGCTGCCGTAATAGTTTAAATCCAGACAATTCGTGCTTCTTCAGACGTTGTCGCACTGTCATTGTAGATACTTGTCGTACTCCAAACAGGCCCATTTCTTGACTCAAAGTCCGTGGCGTGGCTCTACTATCCTGCAAGGTCGACCTGATAATACGTCTTGTGGGGGTGTCGGCCTATTCGGCACCCCTCTCTCACCGTCTGGCCTACCTAAGGGTGTGGGGGGAAACAAAGCATCACCAGCAACTTCCATCATAACAATTAGTTTTATTTCTCTTCAAATACACTTGAACAATCACAAGTGAAACTGCAAAAGGAAACCCTAGGTGTGATATCTAAAGCGTTGTCTATTCTAAATACACAACTCTAAGTAAACCCTACTACGTGAAATAGATACGGAGAACAAGCACTAATGAACCAATAACTAATTCTAATTTCATCTATCTTAGATCCTCAATCTAATAATTTAATCTCTTAGCAATTACTTTCTTAACTCGCGCTATATTTGTGAATGAAATATTCTAATATTCACACTAACGTATCACCGCAACAGCTCCCCGGCTTCTTCTATATTACATTTACAAAACCTAGACTTTATATAGTCAAACTAATTTAAATATCAGGGTTTCTTCTTGAGAGGCTGTGAATTAATGCGAATGCCAGCCCCAAAGTTTCCACTAGAGTATTAGTGGAATAATGACACGTATAGATCCGTCACAACCTTTATTTTTGTTTTTGATCTATGAAGAAAGACTGTGTAGTAAATTGTTAAAATCAATTTGAAAAAGATTTAAATATATTTGATTCGAGTACCCTTCTAAACAGCTTAAAATTTAACAAAAAAATATTTCTTTAAAAAATATGTCTAGTTAGAAAAATTATTCATTCTTAACTCGCGCTATGATTATGAAATACTGAATGAAATATTCTAATATTCTCACCTACGATTCACCGCAACAGCTCTCCTGCTCCTTATATATTACATTTACAAAACCTATATAGACTTTATATAGTCAAACTAATTTAAATATAATGGTTTCTTCTTGAGAGGCTGTGAACTAATGTGAATGCTAGCTCCAAAGTTTCCCAAGAGGATTATTAGAAAAATGACGTGAATAGATCCGTCACAGTCTTGAGTGTTACTAGTGATAAGTCGTTGCTTAAAGCTATCGTTGCGCTCTTCATGAATCTATTGATTCCATATTCGTACAAAAGTCATTGAATTTTGAGCATTGCGAGTAGCAATGCCATGGAACAATAAACTTCACTCAAATTCCAACACGTGCTGATAGCCTGCCCTTCTTAAAAACAACCGCCATTCGGTAAAGTCCTATTTTAGCCCATACCTTAGCCCATACCCATATCTTTAGCCCATACCTTACCCAACTGAGCTGTTGGCGCTTATTGGAACAGTTCTTTGTTCCAATAAGCGCCAACAGCTCAGTTTTTTGTATTGGACTTTCATCCAATATGAGGATAAAAATTTGCCAAGTTGTCAATAAAAAAAGCGTGGACTTAAATAGGATCTAACTCCAAAGTTCAAACACTATTTTCGAATTAGAAACTCACTTCGCAGCTTTCCTTTTATGCAGAGTGTAAGATCCCGTTTCCCTTTCCTGTGTCGTTCGCTGAGCTGAAATGCTAATTATTTCAATATTTCAGCATCTTCTTCCTTTTATGCTAGTTTGACGTTTGAATCATCCAACTTTCATAATGCTGGAATATTAAAGGCTAGCAATATGTTTATATTAAGCAGTGAAAAGTAATTATAGATATACTACCTAAAATCAATGCATATTACAAAAGTAAGTTTCTCTTTTATCGAAATGGATGAATCCTTTTGGTAAAGATTTTGATACAAGAATATGCAGAGCATATTAAGGACGTACATACCGAGGTATTATATTGTAGTAACGTAAATAAAACCACATTATTTAAGGATTTTCTCTGTGGCTGAGCTCGCATTGAATAAAATTACAGTTGTTTATAGATAATTAAGAAAGCTTCTACCTTTATGCAGAGACAATAATTTATCTATCAAAAGAATAGTTGAAGGAAATTCTCTAACTTTGACATAAGTTAAACTTTTTTATCGTAGTTAATTCAGATAGAAAGGTTTCGAATCCATCAATTTTTGACTCTTGTACAGTTTTTTAACAATTACTTGTAAAATTCATTTTTGATAACTTGACAGTGAAAGGGAAAAAAATCACTCGTTAAATGTCACTTATGAGTGTAAAAGTGCGTTTAAAAAAGATTTTGCGCTGAATGTAGTAGCTTCTATCTTGACAATGTATCTGAACGTGAAGTGGCCTGTAAATTATTTTTTTAAAAAATAGGGAAATATACAAGTAGATTTTGTTTAAAAGGTGCTATGCATCTATTTTCTTTCAGGAAATTTTTAAGAAAGCGACTGTCTTTTTAATAATGAAATAAAAAATTTATGATGAAGGAACAATTATTCTTTATCATCCGATTTCTAAGTATAATAATGAAGTCCTTTTTTACTATTTTGCTGATGTTATGGTTTTAATTATTTTTGAATGCTATTTTATCTCTAAACTTATTAAGTTTTCGTACTAATAAAGTTTAATTTCTTAAAATCCCGAAAAAATTGCAAAATGAAATAACTTCGAAGGCTACATTCTATTCCAGAAAATCAGTCAAAAATAAGTATTTCAACCTGCAAATTAAATGAGAATATAATTCAGGAAATTATTTACAAAGATATTACACAAATTTTTCTCGAATGTGTTTGTATTCTGTTGTTTATGTTGCTCATCTCCATGTCTAGACAAGCTAGACCAAGTCCGTGTGATTTCACTGACTCTCAAAAAGTCCAACACCGTTAGAGGGTCTTCATAAATATCTTGTTTTGCAAGCCCCAGGCAGTCAAAAATGTGTTCTGGATTTGCCTGGCAGGCCGAACATCTAACACAATTTGGAAGAAGTTTGTTTCCATTCTTAAAAGTCAAATTTCGGAGGTGGCTACTCCGGAAACTAGTTAGAATAGTTTGTTCCTGCCTTCTGTATTGAAGGGGAAGAGATCCACCAGGGCGTTTAGCCTCATACCAGTGATGAGCAGGAAGAATAGTTGATTGCTTGTTGTTGATGTAGGTGGAGTGCAGTTCTGAATAGGCGAGAGGGGCCGAGTTCCTAGTGGGTTGAGCTGCACCATCTTTTGATAAGACCTCAAAGATCTCATTGCCCGCCATGTTAACGTGCGAAGGAACCCATTGTAGATGGATCACGCGAGAAGATGAAAGACGTTTTAGTTTCTCCAAAATATATATAGCCACTCCTGTTATCATCCACATTATGCCAGTTTGAAAGATGTTGGATGGTACTACGACTGTCAGATAATATCCAGATGCTGTTCGAAACAAGAATTCAGAGTGCCTCCTTCAGGCCTGTATCAATAGCAATGAGTTGACTGAGAAAGACAGAGCAACGCCATCAGAGTTTCTCAGTTTAGTGTGACTGGAATAGTTTTGGGGCTTAATATAAATACCACTGCTAGAATGAGAGTGTTCGTGTCTTTAGGGTGAATCCGCTATTTTGATGTCCAGTAAATATTTAGTTCTAACAGAAAAGTATTGAAATGGTGCTTGAGTGAAAACTAGATAAAAGTACTGACATCAACAGGAAAGTAGTCGGGACTAACTCCGAGATAAATCACCAAACCAAAAAAGGCTGCCAAATATTATAATTAAAAACAACTCATGAAAACACGCTGTAATGATGAAATAGATAATCTGGAAAGTTTATTTAAAAAAGACTTTGATTCAAGAACTCTGAGAATTTTTGAGAAAATTTCTAGAAGTTCAGTTGGCCTTTTCTACATTCTTCTTATTTTCAGCTATTATAGTATGTAATTTACAAGAAGTCAGTAACATGCAACCATCTGAGATGCTCAGTTTTGATTTTACATAGCCACGGTCTTTGAAGAAAAGGTTATATCAATTACTTTGAAGTCACCTCAGCGTTTCTCAAACTGTGGGTGCATCTGCCTGGGGGCTGATAACCCTAAGTGGGGGCCGCGAGCATGTCAAAAATAAAAGATTTCAGTAAATGAGTAATTTAGTGATAGAAAGTAAAACAAATACATTTTGAAAACTACGAAAAGTAACATGGATAATGCTTATCCCATATTACTTAAAAGTAACTTACCGTAAAATTTAATACTTTCCGTAAAATCCGACGATGTTCAAGCCCTCTGAACATCAAATATGAGATCGAAATTTACGGGTGCGCGTTGTACGGCGAGTCTAAAAAGGATAGTTTTAAAAGGAAGCCGAGAGATGAGAATTAAAAAAAAAATTAGCCTTATATATATATATTATATATATATATATATATATATATATATTTATATATCAAAATATTGTTTATTTGAAAGAAATGACAGAGAAAATATAAACTTAAAGAGTGAGTTCTAGTTCTGGAAGTATACTATTTTTTTAAAAATCCTGGGATAGTACCTCGAATAAATGGCTTCAAAACAGAAGAGCATTGCCTACATACATTTCAGGTTTCCGCATAAGAAAGGGGGTGCGCGTTATACGGTGAATGTCCTTCAAAACTAAAAAATACTGCTTGGAAGTATAGGTGCGCGTTATGCGCCGAGTTTTACAGTATATTCATAGTTTGTACTGTTTATAAATACAGCCCTCATATAGATTTGGAGTAAAAGTACATTATTATTGCATTCGTCTCTTTATCATTATACGGCGGAGGGGGCACGATGAAAATTATGATTGAAAATCAGGTCGCCAATATTGAAAGTTTGAGAAGAACTGGCATAACTGTGGAGAACATGTCATAAACGTACTGTAAGACTATTATTCAGGGAGCAGTCTCGAATATCACCTGGATCTCATCGTGCCAAAGTCTTGTCCATGCTACTTAATCACGTTGTTAGTTATTAAATTTATTGTTCTTATAATTAACTTTTAAATTTTTAGTTGAGTTACAGATAACCATGTTATAAATAAATACTTGTAGCATTGAATGCTATCAAGTTTCTCCTTTCTTTCCTAATGCAAACACTTTCCGATCAAGTGAGTCATTGTAAGTAGGGATTATTGTTTTGCAATCACCTTAAGTGATCGGTGAAGCATTTATCTAAGCTCCCGACAGTGTGACTGGATTTTAACTACTCAAAACTTGAATAAGGTGTTGGCATACACCTACAATACGTTTGATTACCAATTGATTTCCAATACATAACAATACATTTGATTTCCAACCATGTATTGTACAGAAATTAAGATTTATATGCTTGTGTAATATTATTATTTGTATTGTTGCTTATTTTTTGTGCTCATAACTTCTCACCCTTTTTTTTCAATAAATCATTAATTTTTAAGAAATTTCTACAAAGGTTGTCAAAAATTCTTCAAATATTCTTCTGTATCTAATATTAAGGGTATTTAAACGATTCTTACGGAAGAATCGAAAAGTAGGACGCATTGCTATTGGTAAGAAAAATATTGCTGTAACACAAACCAATAGGCGGACAGCGACCTCTGGCGGACAATTCCAGAAACCCCCAGTCAAGATATTGCTTTCGAGACATGAACGGGGAGTGGAACCTATGTCCTCGTTTATTGTTGTAATGCTAAATATGGTAGTTTCTGTAATTGTCTTTATAGCAGCTCTAAATCCGGGGTGAGCATACGTCGATCGTAATCGACCGGTGGACCACCAAGACAATTTGGGGTCACCGCCTAAAAATTTTACCAGTTATTTATCACATACGGAAATTACAAGATTGGCCGACAGTTCGCAGACTAGCCTTCTACTAACTATAACAATAAAAACTAACTTTAGATAAGAATGTTTTATTTTTTAATGTATTTTGGATTGTTTCCTAATAAATGTATCATTTGATATAATTATATTTTGGGCTATTATTATTAAGTTTATATATTGCGTTTTGCTTTAAACGCTGTTTTAAAAGTGTTGCTTTTTTATTTTAGTTCTGTGTATGTAAGTACATATTCCGTACTTATTATTAAGTTATAATAATAACTTTTCCTTGACTCACCACACCTACGACATAAGTTAGTAGCGCACACAAGAATTTTTAAAGGAAAGAGGCTCAGTGTTGAAGGTATACCAATACGCAGCCAAACATATTTTTTGATTTTGTCGATTGTCGGGGGAAAAAAACAGCAAAAAATAAATTACTGAATAAATAATTAACATTAACAAATAAAAAAATACTAATATCAAATACTTAATTACCTTTTACGTACTATATACATGGGATTATTATGAATCGGGAAAAAAATGAAAGGTTATGAGGGAGGGTCCGAGCCCCTTGGACCCCTCCCCCGCCCTTGTGTATGCTACTGACACTGGGTGGACCGTAACTCCTTGAAAAAATTAGAAGTAGCCCGCATCCTGGAAGAGTCTGCCCATCCCTGCTCTAAATGTTAGTGTTTGTTATTGTAATATTAAATGTCATATTAAATTTTTTAACCAAATATGTTTGGCGTCTGACTATTTGCTACATTTTTATTGGTTAAAATAATAAACGTTAATGTGTATGTGTTTATTCTGCAATATCGAATATAATATCGATTCTTTAACAAAATAGAGATTAAAACTCTGAATTTCAATTTTGATACTGACAACTCTGTGAATTCCAAGTTTGTATGTGTAGTTTTTAATTTATTACTGCCTCTTCAATGATTAGAAAGTAATCAATTTCTGTATCTCTTGTCCTAGTTACCCATGCATATTTTAACCCTTTCATGAGCTTTGGGAAGATTATTTCCCATGTATCCATCTTATAAAATCTTCATTATTTCCATCTTATAAAATGCACATGTAGGGAGACCAAAACACATTATAATACAAGGTGTTTCTAAATGAATATCGGAGTTTTTATGCATTTTATTGTATTTATTACATATAACTTACAAATATATTTCATATATCGAATGAAAGAGCAAATGAAACACAGTTTTGTTTGCTGGCATGTGTGCACATGCGCGTGAAATGTATGTTAATTTTTTCCCATTCCCCACTGATCAGCGACTAGTGAACAGAAAGAGCGTTTTGTGTTCTCCAATTTGCAAAGACAGAATCTTCTATTAATGTGCAACGAGCTTTTCCTATTAAGTTTGGTTGTCAACTTCCAAACAATAATAACATTCGTAGATGGTATAATCAGTTTGAAACAACTAGCTGTCTTTGTAAAGTAAAGAGAACGGGATGACCAAGGCTTAGCGAAGAGAGTGTTGCTCGAGTGAGAGACACTTTCATACGCAAAGGGACTCACGATAAAGCTTTTTAGCATGGTCTCCACGTTCCCCCGATCTGATGCAATTAAAGATTGTGTGTATGTACCTTCGCTATCAGCTGACCTTCCTGACTTAAGACACAAAATCGAAACAGCTATTGCAAGAATTTCCTCAGACACATTGAACACAGTTTGGGATGAACTCGCTTATAGACTTTTTGAGTGTCATGTGACGAATGGGGCTTACATTGAATATTTATAAACTTGTTGGTAAATCTGTTTCAGTTGCCCTTTCATTCGATGTATGAATTATACTTGTAAGTTATACGTAATAAATACTATTAAGCGTTAAAATTCCGAAATTCACTTTGAAACACCCGGTATATTGGCCTTGTTATAACAATGGGAAGACTAATTCCCAAACTAATCTTTTATTTTCTTATTAACCTTGCCACCGTAAATAGTTTCCTACTGGGGCAAGTGAACAAAAGAAACAGAAGTTTAGACCAGCTAACATTCCGTGTAGCATTAGTTCGTCAGGTAATAGACGGGTATTATTTAAGAAAAAGGAAAATACGTCCTATTAGCTCCGAGTGTCGTTCTGGAGATGTGCGCTTAGCCAGAGTGCGAAATCCTGTTCCGAAGATGGTTTCCAACTATAGGCGAAGGCGATATGGGAAATGTGGTAGGAAGAGACCAAAAAAAGAGATCTCACAGCATGTGTGCAGAATGGGATGTACCCTTGTGCATCTCTCATCTGTACCCCTCATCTCATGTATACCCCTCTCTCATATGTACACCTCATCTTTCACGGAAAATAATCACCATTAAATTTAATTTTTTTTATGATGGTCAATGGTTCCTTGGGAAGTATTTTTCCCACCCTTAAAATTTAATTGTAAACATAAAATTTAGCAGAATAAAATATATTTCCTTAAATGATATTGCTTAACTGTTAATAAATTATAAAAATCTGCGAAAAATTTAAAAGAGAAATAAATGACCCACGAAAGGGTTAAAACGAAGATCACCACTTCTCTTTGATGAGAATATTTTTATAAATTCTTAAGAAGAGCTTATTATTATGTTCTATCCATAACAGATAAAATCTTAAGCGTAGAAATGATGAAGTGATTAGAAAAAAAAATTTGCAATGCTTTTGAGTCTGAAATTCTTTTAATTATTATTTATAATTTCGTTTAAGGATTCTCAAGATTTCAAGATTTTTATTATTCTGAAAACAGAACTCTAATGAAATCACAGAAAGTTTGATTAAAGGCATTACCCCCTCCCCTTTCCATTTTAATGAATCTCAAGGCCATTTCGCAACATTTCTTTTATTTTGGGCAGAATGCGCGCACTCTTGGCGGCGGCTACAATTAGTCCCCAGCCAAATGTAAAGATTCGACGTCACAAAGTGACCCAAACGTCATTCACAATTAATGCCATTTCTGTGTATAACAAGATTTAGTTCTCCATTTGTTGGGTTTCTTCGGTAAAGAAAGGGAACAAACAAAAAGCGTCCGCCGGATACAAAGCGCAAAGACAAACCAGAATTAAAACTTCCGTCGCGTTTTATGCCAGTTTCGGCGATGTTCGTCTCATCTTCAATGTAAATGGACAGAAAGTGCCTCTCCGACCCTTTATACCCCTCACCCCCACCCGACATTTCCAGAAATGGAATAGATTGATCTAATGGCAATATTTGGCTTTCTTCTTTTGTCCTAGAAAATTAAGTGGTTCAAGTCAGTTCTTAGGATTGGAACCAATGGGGCAACAATTCCCAAATGTTCTTTTATGGTTAGAAAAAAAAAGCAATTTTTTTTTTATATCTGTAGCGCTGTAAATGCATTGCAAGACGAAAAAAAATGCGTTTATTTTTACTCTTAGTTTGTTGTACTGCCTAATAATTTGAATAATAACAGCCTTATAATTTAATGTAAAATAGAACTTATATTTTGATGTACAGTTGGACTTCTATTTTGAGAACAGTAAAGCTTACTAATAGTTTGAGAACAGCAGAACTTAATAGTACCATGCACAAATGAACTTGTACGACAGAAAGCATTTTTAACACGCTTTTATAAGCTTCCCTTGTATGTAACGGACTCTTTGAACTCAATGTTTACCCACTTTAAAAGGTCACATCAATTCAAAATTTTGCACACTTGTCAAGGACTGATGACAATGAAATACTTTAATAATTCTTTTTCATTGTGCTGATCAGGATAATCAGGATTAACGATGTCCAGATTTGGTGACTGAAAGATTAAGTTACAAACCTAATGCGAGAATGCTCACGTCAACAATTTCTTACCATAATATAAACAATTGTCCAGTTTTTCTGAAAAATTGAAATAAATAAATGATAGTTTAAGAAACCAAAAACGCACGCTTTTATTATAGATCGAACTACAAAATGAAAAATAAATTATAATTAGAAAAAAAACCCATACTTTTTTATAGTGAATTGAACTAAAAAGTAAAAATAATTCTTAATATAATAAAATGATTATAATTAGAAAATTAGTGTCATTATGGTAAAAGCTCGGGATGCTTCGTACTACATTTTCCCACTAGTTTTGCATTTCGGAATAGAACTAGTAAGGAATTATAGCAATTGATCTCGAGCACCCCATGCTTTTACCCCAAATGACATTAATTTTCTCGTTAATCATTTTATTCTTATATTAAGAATTATTTTTTTTTTTACTTTTTAGTTCGATTCACTATAAAAACGTGCTTTTTTTTGGTTTATTTAAACTATAATTTTTCCATGATAAATAAAGTGTGAACATCAGAAAATTCACAATTATAAGTGTTAAGACTGTGAAAGCTTTGTTTTAATGTGTAAAATGTAATTTAGCAAATCTTTGCGAAAAATTTAATGTCCCCTTTTAAACAATGACAGCAATCTACTAAATAAAAATTCACCCCAATGAAATATATACCAATGAATAAAATACTACGAAAGTACGTGTAGTACAGTAATACCCAGAACTTACGTGATAGGCGGGACCGAGTGACAGCTGCATAAATCGGGGTGCAATTTCACATAAAAATGATACTTTTATATGGGATCGGAGACGAAAGAAAATAATAATTTAGAACCAAGGGAAATGTTAAATCAAATCTTCAAAACAAATTCAAAACCTCACACTGAAGTTATTTTGAAGTAGAAGTTAAAAAATTCTAAAACAAGTAGTCTGCAGGTTCAAAGATTTTTTTTCTCCCTCAAAATTTCCTGGTAGAATGCTAATAGTTATTTTATTCCTTGTTTTTTGTTGAAAAAATACGCTCTTCGTTGGCGTCTGTATTTTCTAACTTGTTTTCAATTTAACCGAGGCCTTCTGTCCAATTACTAAAAACCATTCGATCTTCTAATTAAATTGGGTCTAAATACTCAAGTTCTAGAATGTTTTGCATTTGCTCATGAATTTCTATGAACTCATCAATTATCAGCTCCTGATTCCAGGAATCCAGCAGTTCTTGAGGTCATCCCTACCCACTTCTAAATTTATTTGCCTGGCAAGATTGACAACTTTTGCAATCAAATTACCAATTTCATCAGGCTCTGGCAATGATTTCACCTGAATTTCAGTGATGAGATTAAAAAAGTAGAAGATGAATCAACAAAAGATTTGAAAACCGTGGTACATCGAATTCGCGTAAGTCGGGGTAGCGTAAATCATGGGGTATTACTGTATTATTTTATTTTTTGTGTTTAGTAGCAATTCATATATTTTTTAAATGTGTAATTACTGTATTAGTATTATATTTGTAAACTGTACTGCTGTTGAAAATAAAAATATATTACAGTACTATTTTTTGCAATTCATGAAAACTTTTGTTGCTCCATATAGTTCAAATTTTTAACCATGACCCTCCATCTCTGGTCAATGGTGCCTCTCTTTACCAAAGTTAAAATCGGATCACCTTACTGTAAATATTTACAATGAATATGAAAACCTGTAATGTAGCAAAAATTTTAATGAAACTTCAATAAGATAAATGAAATATTTTTAACCAAATTGATAAAAAAAAAAACCCAGTTAAATGTGGTTAACGAAACAAGAAAAATACGAGCGAGAGAAACCCCTCATATGTTATAATACTACAACTACATTAATCAAAGACGAAAAATGAAAACGAAATAATTGAATAAAGTTCCATTGAAAATCCAGTAACCTTCCTGAAAACCACTTAAAAGGAAACATAACATAATATTTTCTCCTTTTTTGAACACTAGATTCAGAATTAAATTAATCATTGCAATTGCGTGGGCGCCAGATGATGAAATTTTCACAGAAGCCCTTTCGTGCTGCTTTGATTTACAGCAGAACAATTAAGCAAGAACAATTTTTAAAGGTCTGGATGTATTATTTTCCAAATAAATATAGAAATAAATAAAAGATGACAAAGCATTTTGAGGATTTAATTAAATTATTTTTAATAAGCAAAAAACGTTCAAGTATTGTTAAACTTCAAATACTGTATGTTATTTCAGCCACCCGGGAACTATTGTTTAACAAATAATAAAATGATTAGCCCAAAAGCTAATTACTTTTCAATTTTGTTCATATTAAATTCCCGTCTGCTTTCACCAATAATGAGCTTAATTTTGAAAATATATATTCTTGATTCTTGAGGAAGTCCTGACCAGTCCAGTTTCCTTCACTTCATCGTCCGAATCGAAACGTATTACTACTCTCCTGAGTGACACAGAGGCCAAGAAGAAACAGGGTGACAAATCCAGACTGTACAGTGGGTGTCCTAAATTTTTTACAACGGATTTTTTTAAAAATTACTTTTTTTCCACGGGATACATGTGGGCGAACATTGTAAAGGATATCTTATATCGTTTCTACCTTTTCCGAAAGCTTTTACACCAACTGTTCGCAGATGTTCGACCTAAACAGTGCTAGCCACTATTCGTCGATAGATGTCAGCATTAAATTCACCAACTTCAATCAGAAACCGGTACGTTGTTCTGATCGGGATGTATCCTTATATAGCACGACTTTACTTCGATTTATTTCCTTTACTACTAACAGGTTTCACTGTTAAATGCGTATGCGGTGTACATTTACTACCGTCCGTGTCCCTGTTTGGTAACCCTGCCATAGCTGCACTCCTGATACAATCACATATGTCTACTTTTCATTTGGGCAAGCCTTATATTATACCAGTAACACATTTATTTGTAACGTTTTATTCTTTTGAATTATTTTTTAATAACATAGCCCCCACCCTTTGATGGGTAGGACTGTTCTTTACAAAATTTTATATAGAAAACAAATATATAGTATGGTTCATATTCTTAAAGTGGAGTGTCAGCTACATATATATCAACCTCATAATTTGATCGTAGCTTTCTTTCCGCCTTCTTTTTAAAAAAAAAAATTCCTTGTAGAGGAGACATCACTTAACTTCTTTAAAAAAGTTTGTTTTATTTAAAATTTGAGCTATTATAAGAACTTTCTCTTATATCAATATTATTAATTCAAAAATAAAAATATTTTTCATCAGAATTTTGCATTTTTTTAAACGCAACGTGATAAATAAACCGGATATTAAAAATTGCTTACAAATATATGATCCCATAGCGTTGCAAAATGGGGAATTTTACGTCTTTTGATTTTAGTTTTGTTTCATTTTAAACATAAATTTTCTACGAACCATTATTTTTAACAAGTGTATATTGAATTCCCTCGGTAGCTGGTAGCTTACCTTGGCATAGTTTGAGCTGTCCACATTCGGGTCCGATGATTACTCCGTGCATGCGTTAGACGACTGTGATGAAAATGACCTGTTTGGGCCAGTCGTTAAGCGCTTTTATTCCAGTCCTTTTGCTGTTTGAGACTTTCCGCAGAAAGGCTCACTGTATACCCCCTTCCTAGAGAAGAAAAATATTTTTGCTGTTGATGGAAGTTCTTTGCGATATTTAGAGAAAGTTGTTTTCACAGCCATTACTGCAATTGGTTTTTATTTCCAGTAGGTTTGAGTGTCGTTGGATCATTTCCTTTTGACTTTGTGGGCAGTCTCTTTTTCAAATGGCGGGTTTGGTTGACGTGAGCGCCATTTGTCATTTCAATCATTAGTCATGATTTTTTGGTAATGTCTTTTAGTTAGAATGTCCATGGATTGAATGCATAATCAACCAGTAGCACGTTAGATTGTGCTGCCATCTAGTGTTCAGTTCCTAAGCCACCACATTGGGAACTGGTTGCTGATTGTATAGGGAGGATGACCTTTGGTGATTGGCAGGGTGTCACCAATTCGGCGGAAGCTGGTAGTTGGCATGGTTAGGGGCGGGGTGATTTGAACTGCCATCTTCGGCTCCGAAAATTTTTCCATGTACCTGTTAGACGACTGCGACGAAAAAGATTCCCAATTCGGTACAATCTTTAAGCGCTTTTATATCTCGATAACATGCATTAAATATTCCCTGTGTATATTGCACGCCACTTGGCCATGGTTTAACAAGTCCTTCACCAATAGCCCTTGTGTTGCTCCAAGGTGCGATGTAAATTAAAAATGAAATTGAATCATTTCTCTGCATGAATAGTACTTAAATAATACCTCTGACTTTTAAATAATAATTATTGATGTATTCCTATCCCCGAATGCCGTGGCATAAGATGATAGACCATCAATCACCTAAGGATTTGTGCTTTTGTCCCTAATGCCACTTGTCTGACAATGTCATATCAAGACCCACGAATTTCAAGGCGAATAAGGACAAAACGAAGGCTTGTTGCTAGCCGAAGCATTGAGCACCATACAGGTTGTGAGCGTGGCCTATTTGGCACCGCTCCTTCACCATCTTGCCTACCTAAGGGTGTGGGGGGGGGACAAAGCATCACCAACAACTTCCATATTAACTATTATTTTATTACTCTTCAAACACACTTAATCAATCACAAGTGAAACTACAAAAGGAGACCCTAGGGGTGATATATAAAGAGAGCAATCTATTCTACGTGAACAACTCTAAGAAATCACGCCTAAGGGATCAAGACTAAGTGAACAAGCGTAAGTGATCTATTTAACTAAATCTGGTTCAATCTATCTTTAGATCCTTAATTCAATTTATTATCTTAGCAATTCCTTCTTTAACTCGCGCTATGATTATGAAATACTTAATGAAATATTCTAATATTCTCACCTACGTATCACCACAACAGCTCTCCTGCTCCTTCTATCTTACATCTACAAAACCTATATATATATATATATATATATATATATATATATATATATATATATATATATATATATAGACTTTACATAGTCAAACTAATTTAAATATCAGGGTTTCTTCTTGAGAGGCTGTGAATTAACCCGAATGCTGGCCCCAAAGTTTCTCCAAAAGGATTAGTGATTAAGGACGCGTATAGATCCGTCACAAGGTGACAGTACGTTTTGGCTTGGTTCGACCCCAATTTTTAAGGAGAGCACCCTGTGGTCAGGGACTTCCCACCTCTCCTCTTTGTCAAGGTTCTCCAGCTATTTAGAGTATCCCACTGCCGTAAAGACACTATACATTTACAAACATCTGTGGTAGTGAATTGGTCTATTAATATTTTAGTGTTTTTTGATTTTAAGTTAGTACAAGCGTATAACACAAAACACACAGATTTATTATTCTCGAGAAATGCAGGACCCACTTGTGGTTCCTAGTCTCGACATTACTGCTCGAAACTGAACAGGTGGGATTGCCAGATACAATGCAAAATATAAGCATTGAAACTCTACAGAGCCAGTCGCAAGCATCAATGCTTTCTCCGGGATTCGAACCCAGGCCCTATGGCACAGCAGTCAGCTTCACTTACCACTATACCGGACTTGACCATCAAAATGACAATGAGAATCAACTCCTCACAGAAATCCGAGTCAGTGGCCTAATGGCCAAGGATGAGCAATAGCTAGTACTAAAAGCACCACTTTTAAGTAATAGATAAACAATTTATAAATCACTAAATCAAATAATTTTAATTGCATGGAAAATGGAATTTTTTCTACATCCTCCTCTAAATGTTATCAAAAGATAATTTGTTTTCTCAATCAATAGTTGAATTGAGTTCTAAGATAATAGTAGTTCTAAGACATTGCGTATTCATTATAATGGCATTTGTAATGTTTAGTTTCAATATAAAATATATTTTTAAATTAGATATTTAGTGTAAATTCTGACTTCGTTATAGACCACATTTTTACTGTTATATATGAATTGTAAGGAAAAGAAGGAAGATATCTCCTATTTATCTCATATATTGTTGTTAAAAAATTATTCATTAAAGTTGCATATACTTATTATTTGTATTTTTAGAAACTAATTGTATTCTCCACTACCTATTTTCTTTTCTTTTCAGTCCAGCTACATAGGCATATTTAGGGTTATGTTTAATCTTATAATCTTAGTTCCTCAAACTAAAAGTTTACTTATATAATTCTGTGGCTTTTTAACTTTGACCTTGTTGTACTTCTATTTATTGTTTCATTTTAAGATAGATTTATATAAATTTAGTATATGATAAATTATTGTATATATATGTATAAGAAAAGCAATCCACTCACTCCTTACGAGATATTCGGAAGTGTTAGATCTATAAAGGCTTAAAATTTGACAATCACATTTTTTGATGAGTAGAGATCCCCGGAGAACAGATTTTGAAGAAATTCACACTCAAGGGATCGTTGCTGATTGTTGTAGACAAAAATTCCTTTCTTAAACTATTAGTCAGATTACTTCAAATTTGGCAAGCATGTTTCTTTTGTTGAATAAGATCGGGTTTTGTTGAAATCGATACCCAAAAGGAATGGGGTTTAAGGAGGCCTAAAATACGAAAGTACTTCTGTTTTAGAAGTCCAAGTCCTGTCCTTTTTAAATTAAGAGATTAGGACTATAAGAATTTTTGAGTGTAATCGAATATCAATAACTTGAGAACAATATATAGCCATACAGCACGAGGAAATACCCTGCGAAAGAGGTTGGGTAACCTGTATTACGCAATATATAGATTTTATGATGCAAAATGACTTTACATAATTTCGTGGTTACATATTTCTATCAATTAATCCTTTTTAAAATAGTTTATAATAATTTCAAAGTATGTTACGTTTGGCATTCTCACTACAGCCCCCGGAAGAGAGAAATATATAAATAGAGGTGTGTGTGGTACAACAATTTACACCTTTTCATCAATCCCAAAGTTCTAATCAAGACTATCCTTTTCTTCTTTTAGAAGAAAAGGCCATGATTATGATGATGACAAATGGGCGGAAATTTCCCCAAAGTATGGAGGCGGTGGAATGCGGAGATAGTTGGGGACCCCTATAAATGAAAATCGTTATCGGCCTCTCATCCGGTGCTAAATATTCCTTTGTAAGTTCCATCAAAAGGCGCGTATTTCTTTCCGCCAATGAGATTCTTAATTAGAGGTGACGAGACATATTTAGAATTTTTCTATAGTTAAGTTAGGTGAAATGGGATAAGATTAAAATTAAAACTATGTGTGGAAATTTTGTTGTGTAATAATGATGAATTCTGTTTGAAAAGTATTAAACTTTACGTACACTGTGTAAAATTTGTATAACGTAGTCTCTTTGTGTGAATGGAAAATATGTTAAATACAGGGTGAGTCAAAGTTCCCTGTACAGTTTAAAATTAGAGTAAATTGGGTGAAAATTAATTATTTTTCAATGGACTGACTTCATGTTGGTCACATGATAGATACAATCACGTGTTCTCCATTAAATTCAAAACAAACTGACATTAGATCTGTACTTGCTGTTCTGCTTGTAAACTTTAGATACAGCTTCAAATGAGTAAATTGAATAGATGTTCAATAGTTAAAATTATGTAAAAGGTTTTCAATTTTTTTCAAAATCTTTATACTACACGCGTACTTTTAAATCTAGGGCATTTTATGTACCTATGCACGTTATTATTGTTGACAAATACTTACTTTTTCAAAGAAAGTTTCTTCAAAAAGCAAAAGTTGGCAACAACGAAGTGTATGAACTGAATAGATGAAAAAGTGTGCTGATCTGGCTGAAAATACATGATTGTCGTTATCATGTGACAAATGACGTCACTTGAAATCAGCCCATTAGGATTTGTTGGAATGTCTTAACCGAAATCAATTAAAAGACTGCATGCATGAAATAAAAATATAATTTTAATCTAAGAAATTTTTAAAGAAGACATGTAAACAAAAGAATTCGGACATAAATGTAACGAGGGATTATTTCGAATATATACTACTAAGCAAACCTAGTGGATTGAAATATACAGTTATTACACTTGAATCACACACATGAAAAGAATATCATCGAATAGAGAAGCATACAAAACATCAAAGTTCGACCAACATAAGAATTTAATTTCAACATATCTATCTCCTTTCCGAGATTCAAAAAATATGTGACTCATCTATATGGTTTCCACTAACCTCCTCAATAATTCTTTAAAGTTTTATTTATTTCAACCAATCTTCACCGGGAGCCAAAGCGTGATTTATGCAAATGAGAAATATTATATAAGTTCGGGTTTCGCGAGTTAAAAGAGAGTAGTAAAGTGAAGAGTTAGATTTTTCAAGTCAAATGAATTGAAGCATCGTTAGATCAACACGCAGTTGTTGACAGTATAACTTAGTAGTTACGCGACGAGCTACGCCGGAGAGCTGAAGATTGAAATTGGAAACCCGAGTGTGGATCCTTAGCTATCAGCCCATCCAGCCAGTAGTAAATTCATCACCACGACGGAACTGCGGATGTTACAAGGATAAGGTTAGTGATTTAGAAATTTGAGTACGTGTACGTGTTTTGGCTGTAATTGTACGTGTTTGATATTTCGTGGATTCAGTCGCGATTCCGTAGTTCCGCTAGTAGTAACTCCTTCTCATAGTCCACTGTGTTTTATTTCTCTTAAATTTGAATCATGTGATTGTGGCCTTCCTTTGATTAATAAGCATCAATAAATATAGTGATTTGTAACTATGTCCCTTGATTTCTCTAATCCGCGTACACGTCCAGAAACATTTAACGGTAGACGGGGAGGTGATAATCTTAGGGGAGGTTATAATTCACGACAGTGGTGCCCAACTGAAATACCGGATTTAAGAGCGAGTGCTGGTTTTAGGGTTCTGCTGGAATTATTCTTTTCAGGTCGAGAGAATGTATCGGAGTTTCTTGATAATATTGATGATAAGATAGCTTATTATGAGATACCGGCGAATCTGGCGTGTGCGTATTTAAAGGGTCATTTAATTGGGAGAGCATTAGACTGGTTTGAGGTCATAAGATTTGCTTGTGTAAACGGAGAAGCGACTGCCTTCGCGTCGCTTAAAAAGAAGTTGTCAGATAGTTTTCCAGTGGTAAGGAATAAGTCGGAGTTAGAGGCTCAGTTTTTTTCATCCAAGTAGCAGAATTGACAGACCCCATCAGATTTTATATATAAGTTATTAAAAATCCATAAGACTTTAGGTTTGAATTATGATGATGCAAAATTGGTCGATCACATTGTAATGCGACTCGAACCCGAGATTATGGACTATTTAGAGGTTCGAAACCCCACGACGAAGGTACAGTTATTAGAGTTGGTCGATCGGTATGAGGAAGGCTATAGCTGAGGAGAAACCCAGGGTTCGAGTAATAATTTTGCTAGACGAGGTTGGGATATGAGTAGGAATCCTGCGGAAAGACGGAATAATGGAAATCGGAGAGATATAGGGGTCGGAAATAGACAAAATGATCAGAGAGGAATAAGCAGAGGTGCGAATAATTTTTCTCGTCGTGATTATCGAAATCAGGGATTCGAAGTAAGAAACCGCAACAACCAACCAAATCATAGGCCAGAACATTATCAGAACCGTAGGATGGTAGTGAGTAAAGGTCCTAGTGATGATTCAGCAAGGCGAAATTGAAGGCGTGGTGATTGCACCAGCGGAAGGCAAAGAAATGCCAATTTAAACTTCTAAGCGATCGTGTTGCAGGAGGTAAGCGGTCGCTAGTTGAGACAAATCCTCCTAATCGGATTAAACTTAATTCATTACGGTTATCACCAGTTGATCTTCCATATGTGCCGATTCTTTTACATGACACGTTTGTAAAAGCTCTCTGGGATACAGGTGCGGAGAAGTCATTCATTTCAGAGGAGACGTACCGATCATATTTTTCTTTTCGTCCTATTAAGAAATCGTTAGCGGAAGTAGTTACGGCACATGGGTCGCAGTGCACAAATTTGGGCACCGTTGAGTTACGGATTAAGATAAGGGAGTTTTTGAAGTTGTGGAATTTTCATTTGATTGCTGAGATGCAATATCCATGCATCTTGGGCATTGATTTTATGTCGCATGCAAAGATAAGTTTTGATTTTTTTACGAAATCGTTAATCATTCCGGACTCGCAGATTGAGAAAGTGGCAATTTCTGACGAACCGGTACGGATAGATTTATCAAAGACTAATTAAAATGCAGGGCAAAAACAGAAGTTGCAGATTTTGTTTAAGGAATTTCAAGGCTTGTTTTCGGCTAAGCCAGGTCTGACGCATGTGCTTTGTCATGAAATTGATACGGGTGATAACCCTCCTGTTTCTCTGAGACCTTATCGCTATGACAGGGTCAAACAAGGTATCATTGATTACTACGTTAAGAAGATGCTGGACGAGGGAACTATAATTCCAACAGCATCGCCTTACTCATCTCTAGTAGTTTTATGTCGGAAGAATAACGGGTTGCCGTTAGACGACCCAGAAGCTTATAAGTTCGCAATAGATTATAGAAAATTGAATGCGATAACGAGGTATCCACGATATCCGCTACCTCTAATTGATGATTTGATCACTAATATTCCCCACACCGAAATTATGTCATCACTTGATTTACGTAGCGGATACTTTCAGATGGCGGTAGACCCCAAAGATATTAACAAGACGGCATTTGTTACAAAAAATGGTACTTTTGAATTTACTCGCATGCCATTTGGCCTTTCGGGGGCGGCTCCAAATGTTCAGAGGGCGATTGAAATCATCCTTAAATCAGTTCTCGGGCGTTTTACTTGCTGCTACATGGATGATGTAATAATTTCATCTCCATCTTTTGAGCACCATGTAGAGCATTTACGGGAAGTATTCAGATTGTTGCAGGAGGCTGGTTTAACGTTAAATCGTGTGAAATGTCATTTCGCGAGGGAACAGTTACGTTATTTGGGTCTAGTTATTAGTAAAGAGGGAGTTAGAACAGACGAGGAGAAAGTAAAAGCAATTCGTGAAATGAAACCTCCGAAAAATGCGAAACAGGTAGCAAAATTTTTAAGAATGACGGGGTGGTATCAAAAGTTTATTAAGGACTACGCAGACCTGTGTGAACCCTTGTATGGTTTGAAACGAAAAAATTCTAAGTTTAGTTGTGGTCGGAATCGGCGCAGGAAGCCTTTGATCGTATTAAAAAGCAGTGACGGAAGCTCCCGTGTTACAGTTACCAGATTTTACCAAAGCTTTTGAACTTTATACGGATGCTAGTTAAGTGGGGGTAGAGGCAGTGTTGACGCAGAATAATAAGCCTATTGCGTTTGCCTCAAGAACATTAAACCGCGCAGAGAGGAACTATAGTGTGACGGAATGTGAATGTTTAGCTGTCATATGGGCATTAAATAAATATCGCACGTATTTCGGATCCTTGCCGGTGAAGGTGATAACAGACCATGAAGCACTTACCAAATTAACGAACGGGAAGAATTTGTCGAGTAGATTGATAAGGTGGACTCTTAAGTTGGCAGATTTTAATGTGGAATGGGAGCATCGCCCAGGTGCGCAAAATGTGGTGGCTGATATATTGTCTAGAAATCCATTAGGATAGTAATGATGAAGCAAAGGTGTCTTGTGAGGCGATTAGGTCGTTGGTATTATCATCTAGGGAACAGTTGAGAGAAGAACAGAGGAATGATCCGGAGTTGGGTCATATCATGCGTTACTTAGAAAATCCTGTCGATAGTTCAATTAATGTCAATCTGTAGAAATTGGTCCCGCGATTTTAAATTGATAGATGGGTTGTTATACTATGAAAAATATACAACCACGCTCGGTGAATTAAGGGTATTTATACCCAAAACATTACGTAAAGATGTTATGCGAGAGTTCCATGACTCGCCGATGGCGGGCCATTTGGGAAAAAGGAAGACCTACTTAAAATTAAAAGACGCGTGTTATTTCCCATTTATGCGGAAATACATTTATAAATATGTATCAACCTGCGACCGATGCCAGAAGATCAATTATAAGAACGGATTACCAGCTGGTCCGATAGTAACGAATTTTCCGAATGGAATAGTATCTTTAGATTTATTAGGCCCATACCCTGCCACAAGTCCGGAACTTTATAAATTTATTTTAGTAATAACGAATAATTTTTATAAATGGATTGAAATAGTTCCCTTAAAGAAAGCTTCGGCTAAGGCAATTGCCAATGCATTTTTTGAAAATTATATTTCGCGTTATGGAGCTGCAGTAAAGTTAATTAGTGATAATGGCCCCAAATGATATCCAAAGTTTTTGAGCAAGTATGTCGCAGGTTGAACATAAAACATGTTAAAAGGTGGTATATCGTCCACAAGCTAATCAAACGGAGAGAGTTAATCGTACTCTTCTACAAATGATTTCTAGTTTTGTAGAAGAAAATTATTCTAACTGGGACCAATTTCTCAGGGAGTTTAATTATGCTTTGAGGACAGCAGTACATGAAACAACGGGTAAAACACCGGCGGAATTATTTTTAGGTAGAAAATTAATCACCCCATTTCAAAAATTAGCAATGGTAACTGATGGATCAGACTTAGTTTGCGGAAATATGGAAAAGTTGTTTGAGGAGGCTAGGAGAAATACTAAGAAGCAACATGAGAAGTGGGCGAAATATTATAATAAGAGGAGACGTGACGTTAATGTGAAGGTTGACGATTTAGTGTTGGTTCAAACTCACCCGTTGAGTTCGACGAGTAAGAAAATAGGGGGTAAATTTATGCCAAAGTTTGAGGGCCCCTATAAGGTTTTGAGTGGGAAAAATAATAATTTAGTAATATTAAAGTTTGGTGAAAGAATAACGGTTAATGTGGATCAGGTGAGAATTTACCATCAAAGAGAATCAGAAGACAGTGTCGCCGAATATGAAATTGCTGGAAGTAGTCATAATAGTGCAGTAGCATCAGAAAGGTCGGATAATAGGCAGCCGAGACTAGTGCAGTCAGGAAGCGATGGGAATAGTCGTAGAGGATCAGAATCAGGAAATTTGGAAGGTAGTGGAGATGTAGCCAGGGATAGACGCGACGGAGAGGAGGTGAGAAGAAGAAAGCGTGTGCGGACGGAGTCGACTGTTTCTTCGGGGGTTTGCGCGTATAATTTCAGGAAAAGGAAGCCACACACACTGGACGGAGAGGGAGAAAAGAAGAAGGCCCGAATCCTGGGTCGAGATGCAACAAAGGAAGAAGAGACCAGAGGCACCAGCATCCAGAGACAAAAGAAAGATGTCCTCGCCCATGCCGTCTCGTCCATCAAGAAAGCGGCGCAGAAAGGTAGAATATGAGAGGCAATCGGAAGGAACAACAATTCCAGGACCATCCCGCAGAGAGGAGGGTAGAAAAATCAGATGCAACAGGTCCCGTCCAGTCCAGCAGGAACGGAACTGCCCTTACAACCTCCGGAACCGACGTCGAGTGGACAGCAGCCAGAATCGGAATCCCGCAGGAGGAGAGAATGCCCCAGCAGGAGCATATCAACTGCAGCAGACTCAATGGTGGAGAAGGATACCCAGAAGGTTGGAGCGGAGAGAGGACAGCCCTAGGACAAGGTCATCCAGTACAGAGGCTATGGTTAGAGACAAAGCCTATGCAGATTGGATCTAACGATTAGCCAGGTTGTATAATTCTAATTTGTTTATTTTCCCTCTGACAGACAGTTCAGAGTATTTTCCATGTGGGCTAGTCTAAAATTTTTGTTTTGTAAAATTAGTGTACAAAAGTTGTCACTGCGTTGTGTGCGTTTTCATATTGATTGAAAAACGAACTTTTGTATTTAATATTTTTCCAAATTGTGGAAAAACATTTGTTGGATTGCATTTGTTTTGCTACACATTAAAGACGTGGCCTTATATGTGAGATTACTTGTATTGTTTGTTGTAATATATTGTAAGTGAAAAATGTATATATTTTTGTGTGTAAATATTAAGATGTATAAGTAGTATCTGGTTTCGGGAAGCTGCGTAATTAGGATTACTAACAAAAACATTAATAGCGCAGCGCGATTGATTGGGAATTTTTGAAAATGAAACCAGATGAAGGTTATTTTGATATGAAACTATATGTATAATTGATATAATGTATGCCATATTTCTGTCAATAAGGAAGTTGTATAAGGTTCTGTGCATTTAATGTCATGTTTTAGAAAGAAATTGATACAGTTTCCTTTCATGGCAGCAGTCCCTGAACATAGTGATGAGATGAAAAGTGATGATTGTCATATGAAGATATTAATGTAAAATTTTTATATTTATTAGTACTTAAGTAAAGTGTATGATCAGGGTTTTTTCCTTATGGCAAGGTTTTCCCCTGATCTTCGCCCGAATGGGATGCACTGTAGGGAATATATGTAAAAGATAAATAAAATGGAGTGGAGTGCCCTTTTGAGTAGTCATTTCTGTCTGTTAGTTTAATTAAATATTCTGGAGTTTGAGAGTTAACATTTTGTGCAGGTTCAGAGTTTTTCAGGTGTTAGGCGGGTTACGTGAGTTCTTTCAGGTCGTTTAGACCTTCAATAAATCACGCTTTTTTCTCGGAGGGGGTTGTGACGGATCTATACGGTTTCCACTAACCTCCTCAATAATTCTTTAAAGTTTTATTTATTTCAACCAATCTCCACCGGGAGCCAAAGCGTGATTTATGCAAATGAGAAATATTATATAAGTTCGGGTTTCGCGAGTTAAAAGAGAGTAGTAAAGTGAAGAGTTAGATTTTTCAAGTCAAATGAATTGAAGCATCGTTAGATCAACACGCAGTTGTTGACAGTATAACTTAGTAGTTACGCGACGAGCTACGCCGGAGAGCTGAAAATTGAAATTGGAAACCCGAGTGTGGATCCTTAGCTATCAGCCCATCCAGCCAGTAGTAAATTCATCACCATGACGGAACTGCGGATGTTACAAGGATAAGGTTAGTGATTTAGAAATTCGAGTACGTGTACGTGTTTTGGCTGTAATTGTACGTGTTTGATATTTCGTGGATTCAGTCGCGATTCCGTAGTTCCGCTAGTAGTAACTCCTTCTCATAGTCCACTGTGTTTTATTTCTCTTAAATTTGAATCATGTGATTGTGGCCTTCCTTTGATTAATAAGCATCAATAAATATAGTGATTTGTAACTATGTCCCTTGATTTCTCTAATCCGCGTACACGTCCAGAAACATTTAACGGTAGACGGGGAGGTGATAATCTTAGGGGAGGTTATAATTCACGACAAATATATCTAGAGAATGTAGAAAAAATGTGTTGCTAGATACTTGAATGCATAGCCACTGCAGGCAGAAAGAATGTTTCCAGATGTTTCAATGCCGCTCTGTTCAAGTAAGCAGATAAAATAAATACAAATAAAATAAGATGACAGAGGAAACAAATCAAAATAGATAATGTTACAATTAAATGTATTTGCAATAAATAAATAACAATAAAGATACTGAAGGCATTAAATTAATTTCAGTTCTTAATCAAATATTGAATTAAATACCGTTTCATCAAACAGGATTTGAATATCAAGTTTTAGTATTTTAACCATGGAAAAATACACAATGTGTAAAACTTTACTTTGAAAATAAATATATTCCACTTTTTCCCCATCGAAGGCATGTTTTTTATAGAGTTCTAAGAAAATGAATCGCGTTTTCATCAATAAGCCTAAAACCATAAGTTTAGCCCCAAACCAAATATTCGCCATTAAAAGTCACAAAAAGCATATTGTAAGTGTTTATAGAAAAAGAAAAAAAAAGAATGGAAAAAGCTCACACACACACACACACACACACACACACACACACACACACAACACACACACACACACACACCACACACACACACACACACACACACACACACACACACACACACACACACACACACACACACACACACACACACACACACATTCTTGCAAATAAAACTTACGGCTCGTCTAAAAAATTTTAGAGATAGTTTTTAATTCTTTTTTTACCAATGTTATAAAAAAATATCGATAAAATAACTAACATTATTTACATAAATAAATGTACTCTAAATTAAAAATTGAGCATATTAATGTAATACTGTAAAGTGAATTTTGCCCTGAGGAAGCATATAATTGACAACAAACGCAAATTTATTTTTAGTGATTTAATTTCTTTCATTGAAAACGAGAAACTTTAAATTTGAAAGAGAGTTGAAATCGATATTTTGAACAAGTTTGCAATTGCAAATTAAGTGATAAAATAGCATCACAAATAAGAGAAAATAATGAAATAAGTCTTACCTATAACTGATCCATCTCAAGGCTTTCTTCTCCTACAGTAAAGAACCTTGTTCGAAACTTATTTTCAGAAAAAGAAGAAAAACTGTTCACTATTAAAATAAATTCACGTGTTTATCCTTGAAAAAATTCCAATTAATCATTTCTTGCTTAAAATATCGTTTTGCATTTCCATGAAATCGTTTGACTACTTAATTTTATATTTATTATAAATCTTTATTGATTTTATTTTGTTTGAATAAAATCGTTTGCTGTTTTATACTAAATGATTTTGTAACTGTTAATTCGAACGAAGTAGAGCAGAGAATGTAAATGAATGTTTTGTTTTTTGTCTGTTATGTGTGCTTCGCCACAAATAACAAATTTCAAGACGCTTGAAAACAGGAGCAGAAAGAAAAAAGTAGGTTGCATTTTTTTTTAGAATTGATCTGTTATTAAAATTATAATATCTATTCCATAATATGCATTTATCATACTGCTCGGTCATGTCTTCAAAAATTTTGAATGTTTTACAAATGCGCCATTTTTATTTTATTTTGCAGATGAAGTTAAATAGCATTAAAAATTTAAAAAAATAAATTATGGAATTTTTTTTTTGCAGAAAAATGTGAGTTTCTGGTTGTTTAAATGAAAAACTCACTAAAGTATGAAACTCTCTATATGATACTAAAGAGAAAAATTAATATTAATTATAAAGAACTTTCTATATTTAAAAATATTAAAAATATACTCTTAATTCTTAATTATTAGATTAAGATTCAGAAGTAGGAAATTGAAACTGCGTGAAACACATTATCTCGCGCAAAATGTAAACAAAAATGTAGTAGAGGTTCTGAAAAATTTATACACTGAGAGAAAGCTTAGTGATACGTAGAAGTATCCTTTTGGAATTTTATTGTAGATTGGTTACTGTATTTATTTCTTAGCATCATTAATTCAATCAAATTTGTGTGATTTCATCATAACATGCATTTCTAAAAGAATAAGAAATC
The DNA here is from genome assembly GCA_019973975.1 of Trichonephila clavata. Classification (NCBI taxonomy): domain Eukaryota; kingdom Metazoa; phylum Arthropoda; class Arachnida; order Araneae; family Nephilidae; genus Trichonephila; species Trichonephila clavata. The sequence continues at coordinate 268,732 of BMAO01012747.1, forward strand.
TATCACATATTTTGCAAGTGCAATTGATATTTATTGAAAATACAGTAGAACCACAGTAACACGGACTAAATGAGGCTCTAGGTCAGATAAAACAATCTCAAGTATCAGGTGATAGAAGTCCGGATTAACAAAATAACCTACGAAAAAATCGAAAGATATATTTAAATACTTTGTATTTCAAAAACAAATATGTGTTTTGCAATAAAATTAAGCGAAAAGGTGAATGACTGTACGAGAGAATTCAAATCAATATATCGCATACATAATATGAACTAGCTGTTACCCGCCCGCTTCGCAGGGTATTTCATGATGCTTTATAAATTTTTACTGCTTATATATATATGTATAAATTATTGATATCTAAGTCCTAGCATATTAAGAATTCGATTATATTGAAAAATATACTTATACCTGTAACTGTCGCCTGTTGATAAAAAAAAAAGGGCAGAACTCATCTAATTTGTATTTTCTAAAAATCTCTAAAATTGAAGTACAGAATGATGTTTGCTCTTTCGTAACCCAAAAACCAAGTGGATTCCCGCAAAACCAATTTTCGCGGTGGATCTCTACTCCGTAAATTGAACATGCAAGCCAAATTTCAAGTCTAAATCAAACAGAAAAAAACAAAAGTTTTACTATCAATATGCCCGTAATCCCGTTGAGAGCCGTTTTCCAAAATAACCGCTCTTAGCGGATTTCAATTCAACAAAAGAAAAATGCAAACCAAATTTCATTATTATAGTCCTTGTAGCTCGAAAAAAGGATTTTTTTATGTCAATACGTCCCAGTAACCCCTGCACGCCTCCGCAGAACTTGATTTACTTAAATTACATTCTTAGTGCATCCCTATTCAACAAAAGAAACATTCTTAAAAAATTTCAAATATATGGGTCTAACAATTAAAAACAGGAATTTTTTTCTGTAACTCCTCTTGACCCCTCGCAACCATCCTTATGGGCCAATTTTCGTTTTACTCTTTGTAAGAGGAATTATATTCCATGAAAGGAACATGCCTACCAATTTTCAAGCAGGATGATCAAGTAGTTTAAAAATGGAAATATTTATCGATTACGCCTCTTAATTTCCCGAAATTAAACTTGGTAGTTGATATTCGCAAAACCCATTTTGTAGCGGTTCTCTACGAAAGGAATCTGCTTATCAAATTTCAAGACTGTACGTCTAATAGTTTAAAAATGGGGATAGTTATCTATAACGCCACTTGAGCCCCCGCAACGGCACTTCGGTGTCTGTTTTCACAAAACCCATTTTGTAGGGGAATTGCACTCTATGAAAGGAATCTGCTTAGCAAAATTTGTGCGTCCAATAAATTAAAAATGCAAAAAAATTATCAATAACGCCCCTTGAACCCCCGCAACGCCACCTAGGGGTCTATTTTCACAAAACACATTTTGTAGTGTATCTCTATCCTATGAGAGGAATCTGCTCACCAAATTTCAAGACTGTGCGTCTAATAGTTTAAAAATAGAAATAATTACTTATATCTGCCCTGCAACACCCCTTAGAGGTCAATTTTCCCCAAACCCGTTTTGTAACGGATATGTACTCCATGAAAGAAACATTCCTACCAATTTTCAAGCAGGTAGGTCAAGTAGTTTAAAAACGAAAATATTTATCTATTACGCAACTTAATCCCCCGCAACGCCCCTTAGAGGTCTGTTTTCACAAAACCTTCTTATAGCTGATCTCTACTCTATGAAAGAAATCTATTTATCAAATATAAAGACTGTGCGTCTAATAGTTTAAAAATGGAAATAATTATGTATAACGCCCCTCAAGTCCCGCAACGCCACTTGGGGGCAATTTTCACGAAACCCATTTTGTAGCGTCTCTACCCTATGAGAGGAATCTGCTTACTAAGTTTCAAGACTGTACGTCTAATAGTTAAAAAATCGGAATTTATAACGCACCTTAAACCCCCCACCCCCGCAACACCCCTTGGGGGTCAATTTTTTAAAAACTCATTTTGTAGCGGATATTTACTCCATGAAAGAAACTTACCTACCAATTTTCAAGCAGGTAGGTGAAGTAGTTTAAAAACGGATAAATTTATCTATTACGCCCCTTAATCTCCCGCAACGCCCCTTAGAAGTCTGTTTTCACAAAACCCTTTTTGTAATTGATCATTATTCTACGAAAGGAATCTATTTATCAAATTTAAAGACAGTGCGTCAAATAGTTTAAAAATGAAAATAATTATCTATAACGCCCCCTAAGCCCATGCAACGCTACTTGGGGGACCATTTTCACCAAACTCATTTTGTAGCGGATCTCTACTGTATGAAAGGAATCTGTTAACCCAATTTCAAAATTGTACATCGAGTAGTTTAAACATGGAAACAATTATTTATAACGCCCCTTAACCCCCGTAACGCCCCTTGCGTTTCGTATTTCGGAAAATCCGTTCTTAGCTGATGTCTACTCTATGAAAGGAACATGTCTACCAAATTTCAAGTATGTAGGTTGAATAGTTCCAGAGATATCGTGATTAGTCATTCAGTCAGTCAGTCGCTTTTCTCCTTTATATAACAACTAGCTGTTACCCGCCCGCTTCGCTGGGTATTTCATGATGTTTTATAAATTTTTACTGTTTATATATATGTATAAATTATTGATATCTAAGTCCTAGCATTAAGAATTCGATTGTATTGAAAAATATACTTATACCTTTAACTGTCACAAAAAAAAGGGCAGAACTCATCTAATTTGTATTTTCTAAAAATCTCTAAAATTGAAGTATATAATGATATTTGCTCTTTCGTAACCCAAGAACCAAGTGGATTCCCGCAAAACCAATTTTCGGTGGATCTCTTCTCCGTAAATTGAACATGCAAGCCAAATTTCAAGTCTAAATTTAACAGAAAAAAAGAAGTTTTACTATCAATATCCCCGTAATCCCGTTGAGAGCCGTTTTCCAAAATAACCGCTCTTAGATGATTTCAATTCAACAAAAGAAAAATGCAAACCAAATTTCATTATTATAGTCCTTGTAGCTCGAAAAAAGTATTTTTTTGTCAATACGTCCCAGTAACCCCCTGCACCCCCCCAAGAACTTGAGTTGCTTAAAATACATTCTTAGTGGATCTCTATTCAACAAAAGAAACATGCTTAACAAATTTCAAGTATATGGGTCTAACAATTAAAAACATTAATTTTTTTCTGTAACTCCTCTTGACCCCTCGCAAACATCCTTAGGGGTCAATTTTCGTTTTACTCTTTGTTAGAGGATTTCTATTCCATGAAAGGAACATGGCTACCAATTTTCAAGCAGGATGATCGAATAGTTTTAAAATGGAAATATTTATCGATTACGCCTCTTAAACTCCCGAAATTAAACTTGGTAGTAGTTATTCGCAAAACCCATTTTGTAGCGGTTCTCTACTTTACGAAAGGAATCTGCTTATCAAATTTCAAGACTGTACGTCTAACAGTTTAAAAATGGGGATAATTGTCTATAACACCACTTGAGCCCCCGCAACGCCACTTCTGGGTCTGTTTTCACAAAACCCATTTTGTAGGGGAATTGCACTCTATGAAAGGAATCTGCTTAGCAAAATTTGAAGACTGTGCGTCCAATTAATTAAAAATGCAAAAAAATTATCAATAACGCCCTTTGAACCCCCGCAACGCCACCTAGGGGTCGATTTTCACAAAACACATTTTGTAGTGTATTTCTATCCTATGAGAGGAATCTGCTTACCAAATTTCAAGACTGTGAGTCTAATGGTTTAAAAATAGAAATAATTATTTTTATCTGCCCTTAACCCCCTGCAACACCCCTTGGGGGTCAATTTTCTCCAAACCCGTTTTATAGCGGATATTTACTCCATGAAAGAAACATTTCTACCAATTTTCAAGCAGCTAGGTCAAGTAGTTTAAAAACGAAAATATTTATCTATTACGCCACTTATACCCCGCAACGCCACTTAGAAGTCTGTTTTCACAAAACCTTCTTATAGCTGACTCTATTAAATAAATCTATTTATCAAATATAAAGACTGTGCTTCGAATAGTTTAAAAATGGAAATAATTATCTGTAACGCCCCTTAAGTCCCGCAACACCACTTGGAGGCAATTTTCGTGAAACCCATTTTGTAGCGTATCTCTACCCTATGAGAGGAATCTGCATACTAAGATTCAAGACTGTACGTCTAATAACTGAAAAATCGGAATTTATAACGCCCCTTAAACCCCCACCCCCGCAACACCCCTTGGGGGTCAATTTTCCCCAAACCTGTTTTGTAGCGGATATTTACTCCATGAAAGAAAGATTCCTACCAATTTTCAAGCAACTAGGTCAAGTAGTTTAAAAACGAAAATATTTATTTATTACGCCACTTATTCCCCTGCAACGCCACTTAGAGGACTGTTTTCACAAAACTTTCTTATAGCTGATCTCTACTCTATGAAAGAAATCAATTTATCAAATATAAAGACTGCGTCTAATAGTTGAAAAATGGAAATAATTATCTGTAACGCCCCTTAAGTCCCGCAACGCCACTTGGGGGCAATTTTCGCGAAACCCATTTTGTAGCGTATCTCTACCCTATGAATAGGAATCTGCTTACTAAGTTTCAAGACTGTACGGCTAGTAACTTAAAAATCGGAATTTATAACACCCCTTAAACCCCCCGCCCCCGCAACACCCCTAGTGGGTCAATTTTCCCAAAACCCATTTTGTAGCGGATATTTACTCCAGGAAAGAAACTTACCTACCAATTTTCAAGCAGGTAGGTGAAGTAGTTTAAAAACGGATATATTTATCTATTACGTCCCTTAATCCCCCACAACGCCACTTAGAAGTCTGTTTTCACAAAACCTGTTTTGTAACTGATCATTATTCTACGAAAGGAATCTATTTATATCAAATTTAAAGACAGTGCGTCAAATAATTTTAAAATGGAAATAATTATCTATAACGCCCCCTAAGCCCCTGCAACGCCACTTGGAGGTCGATTTTCACCAAACTCATTTTGTAGCGGATCTCTACTCTCTGAAAGGAATCTGCTTACCCAATTTCAAGATCGTACATCAAGTAGTTTAAACATGGAAGCAATTATTTATAACGCCCCTTAACGCCCTTAACGCCCCTTGCGTTTTGAATTTCGGCAAATCCGTTCTTAGCTGATGTCTACTCTATAAAAGGAACATGTCTACCAAATTTCAAGTATGTAGGTTCAATAGGTCCGGAGATATCGTGATTAGTCAGTCAGTCAGTCAGTTGTGAGTCGCTTTTCTCCTTTATATATATAGATATAGATTAGTCGAAAAAACTACTTTGATCATAATACTTTTGAGTTTATTTAATATTAAATTTTTGAAATGACTCTTCTGAATAAGCGATATCTTGTTTAAATAGGTCCCGAGAAATGAGGACTTACTTTATGTGAACTGTAACATAGTGACCCAGGTTTTAATAAAATTTATAGAAGTGAACATGAATCACACACTTTTAGGAAAATATTTTTAATATACAACTTTAATCACATAAGTAGTCATAAGGAGTTTTCACCTTTTCATATACTTGTCATGTACTTAATCTATCGTCGTCGTGTACGCTCTTCTCGCCTTATCTCGCATCGTCCGAGTTCTACCTAAAAAAATTCACCTTCGCTCTTTTCTGCTTCACTTTTCACGACGTCTTTTTAAACTTTCCAGCTAGACTGTTTCATGCACCTTGAATTCCCTTCCATTCCTGATTGGAAAGAAATTGGTCTGGCACACAGCACCGTTGGACACTGTCCCAAACATCATTGGTTTAATCAGAACAGGATCAATCTGACCCAAGTCCAATTTGCCACCACATACGGATGAGATAAATCAACATGTTACTCAGTCGCATATTACACAACTTTTGGTGTTTCCTCATCGCATTGGTTGTCTATCAGTTCCTGGTTTATGTGTAGCAAGGCCACGAATTGCATGAAACAAATGAATGGAAGTTTTTAGTCGACTCCAGGCGTGGCCAATCTGTTTCCTACTTTGAAAAAAAAAGCTATTTGGAGTGCCTTTTCGCCTGAGGTTCCAGGAAGCAAAAAAGAAGAGGTAGAAGACAACTAGTCAACTAAGAAGCTGTGTCACAGAATATCAGGATAGTAAAGGATTCGTGAATCATTGAGAGTGATGTGTCAATGAATCGAATTTCTACTACTTGCTAAAATTTCTTCATTTTTCTTAATCTTTGAAATATAAATTCACATGGTTAAAGATATGTCATTAAAAATTATGTCAGGAAACATTACATCGTTTTTTAAGGAAAAGCATTTCAGAGGAATATCAGAAAGAGATGATGGTTATTGTAACGTCTTGGCACCACATTGAAAATGTACGCTAAGCTAATTATTAAAGAATCTCTCGTTGTATTCTATCAGCCGTCTTTCCGGAGTCTCTTTGCTCCTTCCTTCGTCAGCAGGCCTCTCTCCTGGGTATCTCTCGTGGGAGTCTGTCCGGAGTCTCTTCTTTCGTCCGCAGGGTTCAATTCCGGGAATCTCTCGTGGGAGTCTATCACGAGTCTCTCAGGAGTCTATCAGGAGTCTCCTTCAGGAGACCTCCCTCTCTTTCTGAAGTCCACTCTTTTAAACACTAGGGGCGGGTTCACTCCATTGGCCGACCTCAGGGTTTTGCACCCGGCACCAACGGTCTTGCACGTCATCCATTCGTGCAGAGATGACAAAAGTCCGGTCCCTCTCAAAGGTTCCCGGCGACAAGGGCCCGGCTGACATCTGGCACTTCAAACACCTCGCCGCCGCCTGCAGAGGCGCCAGCATTCAAGACGTACAATCACTGCCCATGAATAGAAATAATGCAGCGATGCCTAGCCCATAGTGTCCCCCAGACACACCGTCGCTGACGGTCCAGCTGTCTGATACAACACAATGCAGCTAAAAACACGTTTTCTCCAGCTGTGGAAATGTTTATGAATAGAGGCGCTTTCTCCATTGTGACGACGTCACAACTCCTTCCCCCTGAAAACGTCCATTTCACTGGACTGCTCTGGTCCAATGTTGGATCTGTTCTTATGACTGACTCAAAAAAAAGAATGTCTTAACAATGAGATCAACCAGGACAGCAATCCAATAATAAAAAAAAACACTCAAAAATATGATAATAAGTAAATCCAAAATTCCATAACATTTTACACACTTTACAATAAAAATTTAAATTTCTGATCTTGGATTCTTTTCTTAATGTTACATCATATCTTAAAAAATGTGAGTTTTAAGTGAATAAGTTAAATGCTAACATTTTACTAATATTACTATACGTTAAATCACACGTAACTATTGTACTAGACATCTATGTGCTTACACTTGGCTGAGAGACACAAAAGATTTTCAGTAACATAAATTTTTGTTTCCACCATATACACACAATACAGTAATATAGTAATATAGACACAAAAATACAATAAAAAGGTAAAATTAATTAATAGGAAATTTTTAAATGACTGCTTATTCCAGTCTGTTTAATCCAATGACATTTCCATATAACTTTCTTTAATTAAAGTAAATGATTTTTAAAATTACAAAAAAAACTGTAAATACAAACATTTGGAATTATTTGGGCTAAACAACATTAGTTTAAAGATAAATTTCCATCTTAGCACTTTGCACACTTTCTCACAATATTTATAACAAGCTATTCCACAATTCATTATCTTTCCTACTACAACGTTGGGTAAAGTGGTAATTATGGCACTATCATTAAAAATTTACAATTAACCTCGTACTTCCTCAGCTCACGAAATGAACTCACTACATCTCTATTATGTACACGTAAGAAACTTTCCCACTGCGCTACTTTACCTTTGGTCGGTATGAATTCCGATCTCACACTCCTCAACCCTTCTAATACTAAGTCTATTTGCTTTACACGATTTTTCCAAATTTGCGCCAAGATGTCTATATTAACCAATCGACGTAAAGCAAACTGCGGTAACCGTTCCAAAACCTGAGTAGTTAATTTACATCCATAAGAAGATGCGCATATGATCTTAAAACTCCTTTTTCTAATGTAAATGCCAAATGGCATTACGTATGGGGCATACTTCTGATATCTCAACATGAGTGAACGACGAAAGTACCACTTCCACAAATCCAGTACCCTGACCCACGAGGCCGTGCTTTTCTTCTCTACAAAACCTTCTCTTTTTAACAAAAGATGAATCTTGGCTCGCGTCACCTGGTTCGAACGCCTATACTTAGTACACGTGTACGAGTATCGATTCACTTCTCTAAACTTAACAGCGGACAATGTACGATTGAACTGCCCCATCTCGATTACACTCACATCCCTAGGATACCCAAACTCCTCTCCCAGAGTATTAATCAATCTCAGGTATATCCAAAAAGTTTTAATTTTAAATGGTTTTCCTCTACTTAACTGGTTATCCCTCTGGATTAAAGAAATCGTCCCGGGATCTGGAGGAAACCTTTCTTTATTTCTATCAACGACCATTCGTAAATAGTTAATTCTATCCGGCGGTAATTTAAAGTGCAGTTGACTTTCCCTTAAAACACCCCGAAAGTCAAAATCCATAAATAGCTTTACCGAATAGGGGAATTCGGTTTCTTTCTCCGTTCCCTCCGAGCTATTTTCTGTAACAAAATTTACAGATTTCGGCCTCCTACGATACAGTTTTACTAAATTTACACGATAAATTGCACTACGATCCCTTATTCTGGGTAAATCGTAATTAAATTCTAAACTTGTCATTTTACCAACCCCTAACCAATTCTTATCAGTACCCTTTGAATTGGAGGGAATCAAACGCATTGTTGATTTATCTCCGACATCTTTCCTAACAACGGCGCACGCGTAAATTTCTTTCCCTTTCCTCTGTTTCGCTTTTATACTAGCCATTGTAGGGTTTTGAAAACTTTTATGACCTACTGTTAGGCCCGCTCCCCTTTCAACTGGGAGTTGACTAGCCTCCTTTTCTTCACTCTTAATTTCACAACTCAATGTTGCAGGGATAGTAAAACCCTTATCTACTGTCAATGCTCGAGAACTTACTCCTATGTCCTCATGATTTATTACTGGCTGTGCAACCGTCATCACAGCTGTAACACTCTCCTTAACTGCCCTTGACCCCACCTTCCTTTCAGAATCACGAATTCCAAAAATATCGACTTCTTTCCTTTTCGCAAGCCTAGACAGTTTATCCTTCTCTTTTTCTACCCCTCTCACTTCGGACGGGGGATTAACACATGTGCGTTTCACACACCGGGGGGTCACAAATCTCAATTCTAACTTCAGAAGGCATGGCGGTTTTTTCACTTCTATTAATATCTGGATTACTTACCGGCCTACACTTTTTAATCGGTTCACTAACTTCCCTCGACCGATTTCCTGACAAATAACTCTCCTGTGCGCAATTCGCGACTTTATCTTCTACTTTTAGATGAGATGCCCGTTTTTGTAACTTATCGCGGCGTACAGCTCTCAATCGTTCTAATTCTTGTTCCCTCATTAGTTTACGCTCTTCAAACCCCTTTAATTTTTCAAGTTCACGATCAAGTTCACGTTCACGCTCAAGTTTTTCACGTTCACGTTTTTCATCCAAAATACACTCCAACAGACATTTAGCTGTTTCCTCAACATATTGTTCACTCTGACATATTCTATTCTTAATTTCTATCTTAAGTAAAGTATTATCGGCTTCGACTCCCAATTCTTTCGCCATTTCTACTAATACTTATTTTCTTTGCCTTAATAAGTATGCCATGATGCACTAATACACACAAAACCAAAACTAAGCTTAATTGTCACAAAAACTATACAAAACTCAACGCACACTAGAAATACACTAGACCTAGACTTAACTATAATTCACAAAAATCCTAAAACAAAACAGTACTCTCCACAGTAACTGAAACAATGAAACAAGTATAACTACTGTATACTTAACTATATTTCACAAATGTGCGCAAATCTTAAAAACAATACAGTACTCTGCACAGTAACTGTACCAACGAAACAAGTATAACTACTGTATACTTAACTATATTTCACAAAAACGCACAAATCTTAAAAACAATACAGTACTCTGCACAGTAACTGTATCAACAAAACAAGTATAACTACTATATACTTAATTATATTTCACAAATGTGCGCAAATCTTAAAAATAATACAGTACTCTACACAGTAACTGTACCAATGAAACAAGTATAACTACTATATACTTAACTACATTTCACAAACAACAATATTAATAAATCGCACATTTATACATCATACAAAACTTTAAAAATCTTTCTAGTCTCTCTTTCTAGTGTTTGCTAACTTTACCTAGTACGTAAATTCTTTACTACCAAAATTTTACATACATTAATCATAACAATAATCATAATCAATTGCTGCCCCGAGTATAATCTCAAAGAAAAGACTCACCTTTCTATTTCGAATCACTGCCAAAATCTATGGCACACCTGGACGGGAATTCACAGCACACCTGGTCGGGAATCACACACTTCGATTGCGCACCGCTCGTTTCTTTTGTTGATTCCAGACAAATTCACATACAGGAACTCCGGGAACTTCTATCAACAGGAACACACTTTAATGATAGGAATAGACGCACCACAGGAACTCAGAAGAAATTTGCGTTGTCTAAGTTCTTTTATTTTTCTCGCACACACGGCTGGCATTTTCTCTTTGTTATTTCTTTTTTCTCAAAAATTATTTTAAATAAAAAAGGATTCGGGCATTTAATTAATTAGCTAAATGCCAATCCCAGCTCGCTGCCACCAATTTAATTAGCTGTAACGTCTTGGCACCACATTGAAAATGTACGCTAAGCTAATTATTAAAGAATCTCTCGTTGTATTCTATCAGCCGTCTTTCCGGAGTCTCTTTGCTCCTTCCTTCGTCAGCAGGCCTCTCTCCTGGGTATCTCTCGTGGGAGTCTGTCCGGAGTCTCTTCCTTCGTCCGCAGGGTTCAATTCCGGGAATCTCTCGTGGGAGTCTATCACGAGTCTCTCAGGAGTCTCCTTCAGGAGACCTCCCTCTCTTTCTGAAGTCCACTCTTTTAAACACTAGGGGCGGGTTCACTCCACGCCCCTCATCAATCCCCATTGGCCGACCTCAGGGTTCTGCACCCGGCACCAACGGTCTTGCACGTCATCCATTCGTGCAGAGATGACAAAAGTCCGGTCCCTCTCAAAGGTTCCCGGCGACAAGGGCCCGGCTGACATCTGGCACTTCAAACACTTCGCCGCCGCCTGCAGAGGCGCCAGCATTCAAGACGTACAATCACTGCCCATGAATAGAAATAATGCAGCGATGCCTAGCCCATAGTGTGCCCCAGACACACCGTCGCCGACGGTCCAGCTGTCTGATACAACACAATGCAGCTAAAAACACGTTTTCTCCAGCTGTGGAAATGTTTATGAATAGAGGCGCTTTCTCCATTGTGACGACGTCACAACTCATTATAAAGAAGAAATATCACCTTTTCTCTCTGTAGTAAACTTTCTGTATTATTCCTTATTTTCCATTACTAAATAAGGTTATAAATGAGCAAAACCTGTATACATTGCTAATTCTATACATATGAAATTAATTTTATTAAAAAATATTTAATACAGCAGAGATATTGCTCAAAGAGGACTGAATTCTAGTGTTATTGCACTAATTATCCAGCTTAATAAATTTCTAAAGCAGATTTTTTTTAATTGTAAAATCCAACTTTTTATGCGTCTGACCGATTTATCATTTCCTAAACTTATATTGATAAGCTAAGCAAAAAAACTTCGCAAAATTATATTGATAAAATTTTGGATTAAGGAGGCTTAAAAATGACCTAATATTATATAAGTCACTCAAAAAATAAACATTAACAAATTTATTGTGTGTGTTCTAAACTTTTCAAAAAATTTCGCATCAAACAAAAAAAAAAAGAGTTGAATTTCTTACACATTCAAAAACATACGAAGGTTTAAAAAAGTTAAAATCAATGCGTAAAATACAAACAACTCAATATGATTACGATACATAGAATCAATGTATAAAAATTGAACTGTTAAGGGCTATCCTAATATGATATTAATTCTGGAATAGTTTTCTATCTAAAAGGTCTTTCCAGTTTTCCAGGAAAAGTCTTTAAATGATCTTTTTCTTCTCCAACGTTCGACGAAGAGAACCCCAAGCAGTTCAACGTCTTACTGGAAGAACTGTTTAACAGTTCGAATTTCCATTCCCTTTATTATTTTATATCCACCCACATCCCCCGACAGTGAAATTCTAGGCAGACGACCGGAATTAAAATCTTGAGGCGGACGTCTTGGGTTTGTTATCGTTTGGAATGTAAAACCTGCGGGGGTGTCGGATGGATCCGATATCCCAAACAGAATTATTATCCCCCCCCCCGTTCCATAATTAGGGAGGCAACAAAGCTGCTGACGTCACCCCAGCTGTCATCCATCAAATCCGGGCGTTCTCGGAATAGCGGAAAAACAAAACACTTCCCCTCATCCCTTTAGCCGGGCGATAAGACTCCTCCTCTGGAATAATCTTCAACTCTGACCTTCGCACTTTTCTCTCTCGTGCTCCTTTCCAAAAGATTATTAATAATCCCTCCGCCGCAGTAGATCAACACTTGTATTTTTCATTCACTTTCTCTGGGGAACCTGTAAAAAGTCAAATTAAATTTAAAGAACTATTTTGCTTTATCAACATCGATTTCTGTTTTTCTTTGACTTCTATTATGTAATTGCTCGAAATATGGGATTAAAGATATTTTTAAAAAATTGATTTTTCCTTCATTCAAATTTACAAAATAATAATGCAGTAAAATAGACTGGTTTCCTCACAGAAAAATTCTTATTGTAAGATTTAGGTAGTAAAATCATAATTACCGCTTATTTTCTACTTTAAAAGGAATAAGCTCATTCAATATGCTTTCTGTTTGTGTTTTTATTCGTTCCTATTGTCACGAATGTTGTGTAATTAATGCTTAAAGTAGTGTGAATAATTTATATCTGGGCGTATAGTGCATTAATGTTATATTGTGTTGTATTTATTTTATGATAAAAATTGTAATATTTCCAATCAACGCTACTCCTTACATTATAAGGGCGTTTCAATAGAAACGGCGAAATATTGCCGATGCAGCCAAGTTGGCATCATTTTTGGCAACCAAATTTAGCAAGTTGGTGACCATTTTTGGAGATTTGTCTATAATATGGATGCTTCAGGAAATTTAAATTACTGGAGAAATCTATTAACATCACGATCTCTGACGTAAGCGGATCTTTCGAGAATGAGCTAGAAGGCAGCCGTACCGACTGAAAATGAGTCAGTATAACTTTGACTATTGAAGCGATTAGCGAAGCAACTAGCTATTAGTTGCTGATAAATAAAATTAACGTACTTGTATTTTCAGTCGCTGACAGTTGTGTCTGAGCGCTGTTGAAGGTGTGAAAACTTACTAGGATTTATTAAGCAAATTTTAGAGCTGTATCTTGTATTTTAAGAATTGTTCTTCTACAATAAATTTTCATCACTCATGGGGGCCTGTTTTACTCTTTGTGACTGATAGCATAAAATCCTTGAACCCCGACCTACATAATAATATTTTGTTTAGTAAAATGTATCGATTGAAATATATCTTTTATGCGTACATTATCATTAAAAACGAACTTTATGTGCTGTTTGAATGGCATTGAAAAACTACGAAGATTCTCAACTCTTCAAGCGGACATGTTCACGACCTCATTATAAGCGTCTTTTCAATCGAGTTGGAAAACTGAGTTTTGATGCCATTAAATATATGAAAAATAGTTGATGAAAACTAAATTTGCTGAGGCGCAAAATCTTTTTACTCTGAGGGATGTTTTATGGACGTTTGGGCCAACTCGTTTTTGACTCGTCTTCAAAAAAAATATGATCCGAATAAATTTAATTGTCATTTGTTATTCCTGTAGATATTCTCAAGGAAAAACTGGGGACTTTGATCTATGTTTTCGTTCTATATAATAAGACTGCATTATTATGTCCTTTTCCTTTGTCCCTGTATTGACCCCGGTCTACCGCCTTGCACCAAAACTTTGATAAATAAATACTGCTGCTTGTGTGGTGTTATAACATAATAATATTCATATTCTGGAGTCCTAGAACTATATTTTCCTGGATTTATTGGTAACAATAACTTTCAACAATAAACTTAACAATCTTTAACAATTTAAACCATTACATTAATTAGACTGAAACTAAAGAGAATTCTCTAATATTCAAGATAAAAATCCTAGTAAACAATGGTGTACGCCGAAGTCAATAATTACGAGAAAACATCAGCACATCTCGTTATGCTGAAGCCAAGTTCAAGATTCCACTGAGACAGAATCCGTTACATATGGTTTCTGTCGAGATAGACCACGTGGGTTCTGAGTGGGGTGTCAACCACGCTCCACCCACTCAGACAACACGGTCCATAATTTACAACAATAACTACTCGTTTAGTCGAGAGGCAGCAGTCAGTTAGTGCTTAGGTTGCGAGTGACACACAATTATTTACAAAGAGGTACTATTTGTGCAAGTATTTGATAATGTACTTTCTTCTTAAAAGGATTGCAGATCTTTGTATAGGAACCGGGGCCTCGAGAAATCTTAAGATGCCATTGCTTATGTTGAAATATTGGGAAAGTTTTGAGAGTGGGTAGCAACTTGGTTGTATGCTTCGTCAATTCAATGTACTTCAGAATTACGAGATCCATCACTAACAGCCTTGGTGATTCTTAAAAGTTGGAAATAAACGGAATAATCGGTAAAATTTAATCTCAAGGCTAGGCTTATCACGGGTCTCTATTCGGATTTTTCTCACTAACAATCCTCTTCGGAAAAAAATAAGTCCTTAAAATTTAATTTATTGAAAGCCTTCGTTCGAAGAAAATGTGAATATGTAAATTAAGACTTGGACATAAAGGTTAAATTTTCGAGTTTGAGGGAGGTTAGAGAGAAGTCAGACTGCTCCGGCTAGCAATGATTGATTAAACGTCAAGTGGGGCATAGATACTTCGTAGCTGATTATTGTAATATTAAAGTTGACGATTTGTCAATTAGGAATCAAATTAGATTAGATCGCTACAAATTAGAAGGTATTGAATAGACGTAAGGGATCTGTGCTCATTTAAAATCTTCTCATATCTCGTCTGCCTAGCTATTGTTTTCCATAATTGGTATTTTGGGTGCATCTCTTAACTTTGACTAATAGAATTTGTTTTGTTGTTCGTATTAGAGAATAAATTGAAGTTATATTGGCTATGGCTAATTTTCCTTCCGACCGTCTCAGACTAAGGGATGAGATAAGTGTGTACATGATAAGTTATACATACTAGATGCAGATGTTGTACTTCATGTAAAATTCTTTTTTCGATGTACAGTGAATACAGTAGTTCGATATACAATATAAATTCACAACAAAAAAAAAGACTTCAAGGATACCATCTCGCATACAGTAAGTAAAGGAAGTAACAGTTCGGAAACAATTTTAGAATCCTTGAATGACAGAAATATTCTACGGGTGTTTAAAATTTCCGTTGCTCTTTTAAGTAACCATATCAGCATTGACGACTCACATCATAATTTAGTAACTATGCATGTTTTAAAGGCTAGTAATAGTGAAGTTTCAGAAAGTATATAAAATTGTTATCTCCTCAGAGATTCATTCAGCATGCTATAATTCTGTATACTAAATGAGTTGAATTAACTAGTATTAATGGTCTTCAAAAGCAAGTTCGTTTTTTAAAGGCAAGTGAGAAAGTGTTAAGATATTTTGCACATATTATTTGGGCTACACTTGACGTTGTTTCAATTCAACATTTTAGGAATTTTGACCAGATTTTGTTTTGAAAACTATTAAACGTTTCTTTGTTTATATTATAAGGAATTTTTTTTCAAGTAAGTTTAATTTGATACCGCCAAATCATGTCAAACATGAGAAGGTGGCTTCATATTGCTAAATTCAAAAAGAATACTAAGCAAAGTGCAAATGTTGAACAAGTAATCTCTTTGCTATTAAAAACAATGATATAAATATATGTATTGCACATAAAATAAGCATTATATAGATGTAATAATATACTAACTATCTTTAATTAAAATGATTTATTAAACAAAAGAAAGAAAGAAATTCTAACTAATCTATTCTAATATTTTGCTAAAAATAACCCTATGTTTGTATAAACTAAAATTTTTAAGCGATATTGTTTTTTTAATAATGTAGGTATTTTTTAATACTGTAAGAATTCGTCATATCGGATTTTATTTGTTTCAAAAATAAGGCAATTCTTTAAATATCTTTTTGCAGATTAATTTTATATTTTGTTGTAAAACATTTGAGTTGCAATTATGTAATAATATTTTAAATAAATCTTTTGCTATGTTACTGCCTAACAAGTAACTGTTTGTGTAATTGATTTGTAAAACAGACTATGTGAAAAATACATTCATACTTCGAGTTTTGCCTTTTAACTTGTAACTGGATTTGTATGATTCTACATTTTGTTGTGGTAGATTTCTTGTAAAAATAGCCGTGTTGTAGTAAGTTAATATCATGATTTTTATTTCAATAAAATATCATGAAATCTTAGGAACAATAGCTATAAAATATACCGGGTGACAACGATTGAAAGAAATTGTCGAAAAAAAATGCGATTGATTTTAAATAAATGTGCAATATCGAGAAAAAAAAGTTTGTGATTATCGATATTGATTAATATTATTAGTATTATCATTATATATCAATTTAAAATATGAATTACTATTTTTCAAAAATTGATACACATATTTTCCTCCGACGAATAAAAAAAATTGGTTATCTAATGGTTTTATTTACATACATTTCAAAAATAACAATTTAATTTTTGTGTCGGGAACTCCATATAAAATTTTACACTTCACTATATGGTTAAAATTTTTTTTAAATAATCCTGTCTATATATATATATATATATATAATTTATGAAATTACAATAAAAATTCCCCACGCAGGGCTATCAATACAATTGGAAAGAACATTAAACTTTCTAAGACCCCCCCCCTCGTCATATAATTCTACGAATATTCCAATATAAGTGTAAATATAATTTAAGGCTTCATGCTGCTCTTTCGAAATATCTTCCTAAAATGAAAAGAAATCTTTCGATACGTTTCCGTTTTTTTTAAAACCCTTCTTAGAAAAATCAGTAAACTTTGAGGCTGTGCCAATACTGTCTCTCCTTTTGCCATTTTCTCCATTGTACCCAAATTCCCGTTGCTTATGGTGCCGTAAACATTCTTCTCCGTGCAAACTGGGTCACATGATAGATACTACAATTCATTGTTTTTAAAAGGCTTCACATTCGAATTGCTCCTTCTTAAGCTATTGTGTTTACACAAAGGTTGTGGCGCACAACACTGAACAATCTACACCGTAGGTTGCTATTGGAAGTCTCAATTATGTTCGTAATAAACTCGACTGAAATACGGGTATTTTTGTACAGTATTTACTCTATAGTGAAGTATTTTTTTATACTTACTGACTAATTATAAACTTGGGACCATTGATTATGGAATTAATCTAAAAATTTTCGAAAGAGGCCAAGAGAAATAGAAATTTAATATTTTATTGTAACTTTTGTTATTATTTTTAAATTCACATGTAATGATAATTTTAATCAAATCTTTTATGATGATTTAACTTAGATTTTAGAAATATTGCGATTTAAGCAAAATTTTTTGGAATGGCGATTTAAATGCCTACGTGAGAGTTATATTTACTTCATCCTATAAACTACACCAGGGCTATTGCCAATGGACCTCATAATTTTGAACCATGGTCAAGTGATTAGGAAGATACCTGAGCTTGTACCCCCTTTCCAAACAACCACACTATACCAACGGGAGATCTTTGAGCTCGACAGATTTAACGTACTTCTGCTTCTCTACACTGCGGCTCTTGAGTAGCATCATTAAATGCCTAAGAAAGGAGTGACATAGAATATGTTCAATACAATAGAGCAAATGGGGATTCCTGGGTCCGGATCCCTCCAAATCCCTTGAATTTTTTCCGATTGATTATAATCCTATGTATATAGTACGTAAAATTTAGTTAAGAATTTGTTTTAATAATTAATTTTATGAATTAATCTTAATTATTTATTCAATAATTAATTTTTTGTTGTTCCCAAAAATGGACAAAAAAAAAATCAAAAGAATTTGTTGATCGGCGTATTCGAGCCTGATAAGAGAATGTGTGGTAGACTTTCGATCCTGGACACCCCCACCCCCCTCCTTGAAAAATTCCTGTTCACTTGTTCGATACATAGAATTGTTATTAAAAATTCCACAAAAACTGTTCGCCCGACATTTCAGTTACCTTATCACTTTCATCTTTTAAAGAGATGCCATTAAAAGAGGCACAATGAGCAAACTTCATGACAAAGAGAACCTCGTGTTCTTCATTGAATTCAAAGCTGATATTAGACTTGTTCATACTTGCAAAATTAAGATAAAATTTTAAATTGTATGATTGGATGAAGATGTTCAAGTATTTAGAAAAAAAATTTCTTCAAAAAGTTTGTTAAGTTAAACAAAATTCTCATAATTACTATCATACATATCATTATACTCATAACATATGTTGTAATTTTTCAACTCATTGACTAGAAATATGTGGTTGTCCTTATGATGTGACTATGACGTCACATGAATTAAGTTCATTATTCAAATAGAAAAATTTAATGTAATTCTTTTAAAGAATACGAACTTCTGAGAAATGGAATGGAATGTATAGACTTTGTCTCAATAAATACAAAAGCAGAAATCTGGAAATATTTATTTATTTACAAAACATTTGTTACCATTCGCTAATATAAATAAAAGTTAGTGCTTGTGATTAAAATTTATTTAAATACTTTCACTAAAACCAAAATTCTATCGATTCAGAAATTTCTATTACTGCACCATTTTTTCAGTAGACATAAAAATAAAATGTACTATAAGCCTATATTGTTCTATAAATCAAGCCCTAAATTGTGATATAATTGATTTATTAATTTATAAATTCTCATTCACCAAATTTCAAGAATTGTTTCTTTATTTTATCTCAAAATTCCTTCTTTTGATATTCCATTTCGAGAAGATAAATTATATATAATTTTATTTTATTTTAGAATAGAATCATTATGGGCAAATTATATATCTTGAAAAGACACCATATTGTAAAAAATTGGCAGGATGAAATATGTAGAATATGTAGTATCAGTTACACAATAATAAAACATTAATTCTGCTTGTCTAATACGTTTCAGAGGAGAGAGATTAAATGTATTTTTTTATATTATGGATTTTAAATCCTAATTCAGATACAATTTCTGCATGTTGTTTTATGTAATTTGTATTTTACGCTTTGAAAGAAGTTGCTGATACAAAATTATAAAGCAAATATAAAATGTGTGAATTTATCTACTCAAAATTTCATCTTTTACCTCTTTACGATATTTTAATTTATGGTTACAATTTAAAATTTTTGCAAATTCTGCAATTATCTGGAATAGTCTTATCTGCTTAAATATCTGAAATTGTTAAATTTATTGAAACTATTATTACTAGTTTTATGTAATGAATGTTTAAAATAGTGTATATAATTTATCTGGGTGTGTAATAAGTTTACATTACTCTATGTTGTGTTTATGTTATGCTAAAATTGTAATATTCGCAAACAACGCCTTTCCTTACGTTATAACAGCGATTCAAGGGAAACTTGGCGAAATATTGGCCATTGAGCGAAGTTCGCATCCTTTTGGCGACCATGTTGATGATCCTGTTGGCGAGCATGTTGGCAACCATGCTGACGATCACTTTGGGCTAGTTCGCGACCATATGGATTCTTCTGAAAATTAGTGGAAAAAACTACTAACATCGCTATCTATGACGCAAGTGGATTTCTCGAAAAAAATCCGCGAGGCCTATTAATAGGAAGTCGCTCGCTGAAATTGAGCCAGTCTTGTTTTGACCGTTGCATAGTATTGTTTTGACTAGCGATTAGTTGGTATTGATTTGACCGTGAAGAGTCGATCAGCAATTAGTGATTACTTCGGCTGTTGAATAGGATGAGCGACTGCTTGCGAATAATCTTTAAGCATACTTGTATTTTAGACACTGAGAGTTGTGTCTGAAAGCCATGGAAGGTGTGAAGGCCTTCTGAGATTTACTCAGGGAATTTGAGTACTGTATTTTGTATTTCAAGGATTGTTTCTGGCCGATAAAATTTCATTACTCCTGCTCTTTGCGACAGATTTGCATAAAATCCTAGAACTCCGATCAACGTAATGACGTTCTTCATCACATCTATTGGACATATGACCATGGTAAAAAAGACTTGTATGGAAACAAATCATTACCTAAAACGCGTAAATGATGCCCTTATTATTTTTCAAAAGATTCTGTAACTGTGATAGCCGAGTGATTATGGCTACAAACTCGTGGACGGGAGTTGTGAGTTTGACCCCCGATGTCACTGAAGACCCCCTATACCCCTATACCCCTGCATCTACCTATCGACTGAAGTGTCGATAGGTAGATGCATGTGAAATACGTCGTAGCTGAAAGTCCTCACTATGATGGAAATTTGGAGAGGAAGATGCCAGCTCGGGTGCCGTTCTCGTCACTGGATCGAGGTTTGTTTGACGTTGATCAATGTAAATCAAACTATTTTCAAAAAATTCGAACTATCTTTGTACTTAATTTAATCGGATATTCGAGTTCTCTTAATTATAATAAAAGAAGAATCATAATTTCTTTATAAAAAAGCAAAAAGAGCGATTTTTTCGTCACCTAGTTCGTAGCCACGGAGTTGTAAAAAGAAATATCTGATTATTTAATAATAATAATAAAAACTAAAAAAATCTTTCTGCTGAGAAAATTTCCCAGCATGCAGCGGACGAAACTTAATCACGCGCACTCTCGTATTTTTCGACAAGAAGTCCTTCCACTCTGAGCCGATGTTAAACTTAATTCAACGATGAAAGTGGGATTTAAAAGTTTTTACTCTGTGTAAGAAAAGAATTAAGGACGCAATAAAGCTAAAAATTCAATTTTCTGCGTCTGGTGCAAGAATTTTGGAGTGTTCCGACGGTAAATGGTATTTATAATTCGGCTTAGTTTCTTTGCTGCTGCTCTTTTTGCTTTTTTGTACAACGCGACTCATTTTCGACTGAGATTTCTTCTTTTGCATTATCCCCCCCCCGCTTCTTTTCTTTAATCCTTTTTTGTTCTTATTTCAAGACGTTTATTCTTTTATTATTAATTCGTATTTACTTAGAAGGTCCGTAATTATATAAGGTTGAGAGTTTCTTTTTTCTCTTTAGATTCTTTAAGATAATGCAGTTAGATCTGTAAATGTAGGGGGTGATGAGATATAAAAGAATTGCTCCAAATTCTCAAGAAAAAAATCTGGAAGGGTGTTTTTTCAAGGTCAGTGTTCAGTGATTTCAAATCAAGATTTATTGTCCTTGGATGTGAAAAAGAAATATCCCATGAACTTTTAAGATTTGAATTTATTTTTTCGTACTGTGGAGGAATGCCAATTATATTTTATATATAAAAGTTTATTCCTTAATTTTAATGAATAATTTAATTTTACTGAAGTTGAATTCTAATATAAAATGAAAAGTTTCCTTACACAACTTCTTCTTTTGGACTTACATTTTCATAAATGATAAATTCTCAATTAAATATCAGTTTAATTTCGTTTCTTAATTCTTCTCTTGCATCTTATTATTTTCTATTTGACTTAATTACTTCCCCTTGTTACAGATATACAGGGTGATTCGCAACCAGACAGACAAACTTGATCGTAGGGGGTACAGAGGGGTTACTATGCATGGGGTACAGAGATGACTCGGAATCACAATGAAAGGCAGGGTGAAAAGGGTATGCAGGGTATGATGCAAAGAAGCAAAGAAAAATGACAGAAACAGTAACACATCAATGGGACAGAAAACATTTTAATGAAAGCTTGTGTTCGAAGCAAGTATTCGAAATCACAACCAGAAGTCCTCTTGTAGGCCTGACAATGACGCTGCATGGAATTTTTTAAGTTCTGGAACATTTCTGGCTTGTCAAGTATCTTCCTGTCGGCTACAGGTATTCGAGCAACGAGGTCTTCAACTGAAGGTACGGTCATCTCGTACCCCAAAAAGTACCAGTTAAATCCTAAAAGAACCAGTCTCACGTAACCTTCTGTTCACATTTGCGAAGGTCATGTGATGTGGAACACGGTTGTTCAGGAAACGTTCCTAGTACAACCGCCAAACATAGTGCTCGTAACAATCCACATCTCCATACACTATCAGCATGTCGACCAGTTTCTCGTTTGAATAAGAGTTCATCCTATTACCTCCGGAAACGGATCGCAAATGACGTCCTCCAGCAGGATCGGTGTTCAAGAAATCTTCCGTTTGATGCCAGACTGCCTCGGGAATTCCATGCAGCGTCGCTGTCAGATTTGCCAGATGACTTCTGCTCGTAACTTTGAACACCTGCTGTGGCACAAGCATTTAATAAAATGTTTTCTGTCTTATTTACGCGTTGCTGTTACTGTTCTTTTTCTCTTCTTGTTTACACCTTAGCTACGGCACCTACCCCGCATTCCTGTGTGATTTTGAGTTGTCTCTGTACCCTCTACAGACACTGCAAGTTTGTCGGTCTGGTACAGAATCACCCTGCATATGTTGTTACTGTGATTATCTTACTTTGCCTTTTACTATTTGTTTGCCTGATATTTAGCTTGAAATTAAATATTCATCGCGAATTTGTTTATATATATATACCTATATATATATATATATATATTACAAGAATTTACAAAAAATAGTTATATACCTAAGATAACTATAGTCATGATAGAATAGATTTAGCCACAGAAATACTAGAGCAAACTCCTAGCCTTAGGAACCAGGAATGCAGGTTTAAACAATGTTTTTTGGCCAGCTAACCTTCACCTGAATTTGCCAATACTCTGGGCCATAGGGAAAGCAAGAAATTTTCTAGAGAAGTTTAACTATCATTATAGATAAAACCATAATCTATAAATGTAAAACGATAATATTATAGCCTATAATAATTACTAAAATATTTAAAAAATCAAATTTAAACTATTAGATAAAAACTTACCACGTGACTCATATTCCCCGGCTATGGACAATAACAGTATCGCATAAAATTATTAAGTTTTGATAAAATAGCATTAATACTATGTATACACATTTAAAAACTCTATATTTTATTTTAAAGTTTATAGAAAATAAAAGTACCCCACGCAGACATATACAATTAATTTTTAAGAAAATATAATGTTGTTAATTTACGTAGCTTGAGGCGCCATCTATCGATAAACTGTACAACTAATAACATATTTTATTTAACTGTTAGGTAACTTTTTATAAATTTTGGAGGGTATCCGTGTTCCATACAATGTTTAATAAAGTTATTAAGATTTAAATATATATTGAATTTATCACTAACTAAAACGTTATTACGATAAATATAATTGAAAATAATATTTCTATAAATTGATATAGGAATTCCAGTAAGGCACTTTAAGAATGTTAAAATTGAAATCATCCCTTTTATCATAAATATTGCTATGTAATTCATAGTCCTTAATACATAATGATACATCCAAGTAATTAGTTTTAACTGGATTACTATTAATTTTAATTAGCTTTAAACTTTCCGGATAAATATATATATATATATATATATATATATATATATATATATACTATATATATTGTGCAAGCGGAAAAAGCTCATTTTTGCAAATAGGACTAAACTGCTCTTCTAAAACATTTTAGAGGTAGTTTTCTATTTTTTTTAAAATTTTATAAAAAAATATCGATGAAATAATTAACATTATTTATATAAATAAATGTACTTTAAATTAAAAGTTGAGCATATTAATGTAATACTATAAAGTGAATTTTGCCCTAAGGAAGCATATAACTGACTGCAAACGCAAATGTATTTTTAGGGATTTAATTTCTCACATTGAAACACAGGGAAACTTTAAATTTGAAGAAGAGCTGAAATCGATATTTTATGCAAATTTACAATTGCAAATTAAGTGATAAAATCACATCATAAATAAGAGAAAATAATGGCGTAAGTCTTACCTATAAATGATACACCTCAAGGCTTTCTTCTCCTAATGTCAGGATCTATGTTCGGAACTTATTTTCAAAAAATGAAGAAAAAATGTTAACTATTTAAATAAGTTTACGTGTTTATATTGTTGAAAAATTTCCAATTAATTATTTCTTGCTTAAAATATCGTTTTGCATATTTCATAAAATCGTTTGATTTCTTAATTATATATTTTTCATAAATCGTTATTGGTTTTATTTTGTTCGTTAAACTTCAGGAAATAGGAAATTTTACTCGCATGTGAAAAAAATGATATTTAGTATATGTACCACATTTATAGCAAAATTTATGATTCATCTTTATATGATATAGTTAAACATTTTTATGGTAGATTTTTTAAAATCCAAATCTAATTTCTCTTTGTTCTTTTACTTTCAATTTTAAGATCATTGTTTTTAAGCTTTATCTGATGAAACTGTGAATGGGGCAATCGATGACGAGTACTGACTTGCAAATTGTAAGGGTACTAATGATAGTTGCTGGGGCTTATACTAACTCCTCATTAAGCTCCATGTAGAAGATATCCTGAATGTCCTTGATTTCCTCTCATTAAACATCCTCTTGTCACAATAATTTAATTCATGGGGTCTCCCATGCCTTAACTTGGTCTTGATGACGTCATCGACTGTCCATCTTTCTTTGACATCCATCCCATCTGATTTTGGAAGACCCCAGAAGAGACATCGAATAACTGAGAAACGTTCATTCACGTATTTCGTGAGAAATCCACTGAATGTCTAAGCACTCTCTAACGATGTTGAATGTAATACTCTAATTTCACTAGTAGTACTTTATACTTAGGCATAAAGGAAAATATAGTGGTATTAATTATATGTTATGCATTAGAGTTATCTTTTTGTGTGTGCGTCATAATGAAATGTGTATGCACACTTAATTTTATCTGACTTTAAGCATCGTTGATTAATTTAACGTAAAAGTACAGGTGTGTCTCTTTTTATGCGGATTCTTTTTTAAAAAGATATTGAAGTTGTGTGCGTGATTTACATTTCTCCAAAAATTAGGATACCTTTTATAAAAAAAGGGAAGAATCACATGAGGAAAGAGAAAAAGATAGAGAGAAAAATGTAAAAAAAAGTGTTATATGTCAGTGAAATAAAATGGAATTACGTTGAGGCTTTCATATAGACCTTTTTTAGAATTTCGAAAGAATGTGTTATGCAACCTATTTCTTTTTGAATTTTTGCTCTTTTTTCATAGGCACTCATTGTTTTGGTTTCAAACTGTGGGGTGCCCCTTGGGGTCGTGATGACCCTCTGAAAGGGGCGCGAGCCTATCGAAAATTAAATATTATCTTTAAAAAATATTAATTTACTGAAAGGAAGCGAAACAATTGACATAGTGAGCAATAAAATACACTTTTACACTCATACTTATAAATGTATCAATACTGCTCAATGGACTTGATAATTATTTTATCAATACTACATTGAGAATCGGCAGGGTGTGAAAATTGGAAGAGTGAGATGCTAGTTCAAGTGTCGTCCTTATCACTTGACGTGATTCAAAACTAAGAGGTCCCTGGTGTAGTTTTGAGATGCAATAAGTATTGATAGTGTATAGTTAAACTAACCTGTTCTTCACACGGGGGAATTGAAAAATTAAACAATACAGATTGAAGGATAAAGAAATTTTTAATGAGGTAATTTTACGTGAATTGCAAATTAAACAAAAAAAAAAGCGTTTTCCATATCTCAGATGTAAAAAAAAATCATATTTATTAAATTTAAAATCTGAATGTCGAATAGCTGATAATTTTTTTTAAACATTTATAACGTGCTGTAACTCTCTTGTGGGTCGAGTTTTGAAAACACCTTCTTAAGCTAATCTTTGTTCAGCAAAAGTAACACATTGTTACAAATTTTGTGTAATGTACGCTTAAAATAGTAAATCAAATTTCATGCATGTACGAAAATATTTGTAAGAGGAGTAGCATTTTAAAATCACTTCACACATTTTAAGATTTTTCCTTAAAAAATTAAATGGCTAACTTTTTAAGAAAATTTGAGCGCAAAATCTGTTTATATAGTATTTACCTATAGGAAACAACCAAAAAAACTTCAAAAATCCTTAAATTAAAAATTTTTGCTTAAATCGTACCATGTCCCCTTAAGTGTTGTTCGAAATAAGGAATTATTATTTTAAACCGGGTATTTATAGGGATTAAAATTTCCTCTTATAACGAATAATATAACTTTGTCTAATAATTAATCATCAATGGTTTCATTGCAACGGACGGTTACTACTGCGATTATAAGAAATTCAAATTTTTGAATGTAATTTTCTTACTTCTCTTGAGTTCGTTTCCGGAACTTTTCTTCGCTATTTTTTAAACTTGTTTTATTGCCAATTGAGAAAGTGAAATAAATGAAATATTTTATTTTAGGTATCATTACTGCTTCTATAGTAAAATTTTCCTTTTAAACTCTGGAATGATTTTTACTCCAGAATGATTTAAATCAGAATAAAACTATTTCCTCCGGAACAAACAACGACAAACTAAATGTAGATACGACTATGACTTTCGTCATTTATTCTCCCTCTCGCTTCATTCCAATTTATTATGAGAAAAGCTTCCGCTTTAGAATGGAATTGGAATCTTTCCAAACTCAACCAGTTTGCCCTTCAAAGTCAAACCAAGCGTTTTTATTACGTAATCTAATTTGATTCATCTTTTTTAATTTATAGTTCTCCACCATAACTGAATTAAATTAAATATGCGAATTTCTTAAGGAATTCTACGTAATTTTTATCTTAGACATAAAAAGGATATACAAGATTACAATAAAAAGCGCTGCACCTGGAAGGTGTTATACGAATGGGACAAAATTGCATTTGCACTTACTTAACGAAAGAATATGAAAACGATGAAAGTTTTGCGGTCAATGACTGTTCAGCTAGATCGGTGATTCCCAAATTGGTCTATATCGAATCCTAGGAGTCTATGACGACCTGCTAGGGGTCCACATCAGTGAAAGAATAATTTCAAGGTCCATGAGGTGTAAATGCGGGTCTATGATAGACTAAACCAGATCATGACTTCATTTTGTAAAGAAACTTTAGTCAAGCGAAAATCAGATTTACCTATTTTCAGATTTATTTACTAAATTTAATGAGATTAATTTGCAGTTAAAATGAGACAGCCTAAATTTTATTAAAATAGGAACCATCATTTCAGTGTTTTTTGCCCGAATTAAACTAAAGTTGTAATAACCTCCCTTCCCGTCTACCCTGTTGCCCAGCTAAAGGTGTGAAAGGAAGTGAAGGATGATTCGACATGATAATTCAACGCTCAAATTAACTCAGAAACAATTCAATGAAACACTATAATTAGGATGGTTCCAATCAGTCAACAGAGGAAGGGGACGAGAGTCGCGTTTTGGGAGAATACATCTAATACATCAACCGCTTTAAAATAATCGACCTCAATATTACTTATCACGGTAGATATGTAACTATTGGCCACTTAGCCTCTTTAATACTTTAAATACCAAACGTAATATGAAGGTGACTATACCTGAACTGTAGGCAGTCTTCTTATTAATTAAGGCTTCAAATATCATCTTCCTTTCTTTCATCTTTCCCACGGACTTTGTAAACTTTGTTTCGGTATTCTTCTCTTTGTATCTCACTTGTCACCTTTAGTTAACTAACTTTCTGACCATCTCACTTTCTAACTCATTCAATGAGCCTGAACTATAATAAACTTAATATACATATCACGTCTTCTTAGAAAAAGATTGATAAATTTTTAATATCCCCAAAGATTTCCCAAGAGGGTTAGTGCAAGAACGTCCGTCACACAGTAGTATAATATTGGAACTTCGCGAATTTTACCAGTTTCTCAATTTGTCGTAGACAATGGGCCAGCAAAATGACGTTTTAACCAACGTTCAACTTTTAAGTGACATTTATTCAGGTTTTGAAGCACTAGGTTTGAAAATGCTTTGACTATAGTAATTACTACAGTAGGCAATGAATTCATATGGTCACATTTAAAAAAATGTCATATTACAAGAGGAACTTATCTGGATAGGCAGTAATGGAGATCTTAAAGTAAAGTTTAGAAATGGATGTTTTGGGCAATTTTGGCATTAAAAAGACATACCTGTCGTTTGGTCCTGAATTATGGAATGTTATGAGAAAGTTTTTAATTGTTTTTACTGGTTAGAAGGAGTTTTAGAGTGGTTGCCAATCTCTAAAATAAAAAAAGAAAGAAATGGGAACTTTTAACCGAAGAGATTTAGCATTAAACCTGACAAGATTAATGCCAAATATTGAAAATTTGTTCTGGAAGTACCAGCATCATCCCTCCCATTATAAACATTTGTTTGTTGATCACTTATATATATTATGTTTTAATTAAATTTTAATATAATTAATATGTGTTTCTTATGTTTTAACCACTATACTTATGTACAGTTCGAAACACAAAGCTTTTTAAGTAGACAGTGCAGTACCAGCAGTCAAAAAAGTAATTTAATTGATAAATTTGCAAAACCTCAACATTAGTCAACAGGGGTCTACCCCAACCGAGAAAAAATGACGTCTATGAGATGAGGATCCTCTGAAAGCTAGATTTTCAGCGCAATGGTGTGTTGGATGGTGCCTAAAATATAGAACATTCCAATACTAAAACAAAATTTTCCTGCTAATATAGTTCCGTCAATCCCTGTGGACTGCGTTAATGTCTCGCAAAGGAATCAGCAGATGTCACTATTTGGGATATTTTGTGCAACTAAATTGCAAGTAGGGGGGTGATAGTTTATTATGAATTACTTCGTATCATAAAAACCCCTGCCTGTCTTTATAACAGGTAAGCTAAAACTTTTATTCCACTCGGTTAAATGAAGAAGAAATTCAGTTGCGTTTCAATTCCAACACTATCCTATCTATGACTAAAATATATAATATTACACATTTTGCCACATTAGCTGTGGCAATAACTATTTCAGATTAACAAGTAAAAAAATCGGGGCATTAGAAAAAAATTAAATTAAAAAATATATTCCTATTAGTAAAAGAATATTTTTTAAAACTAAACTCTTGTTTTCACCGTGTATTATGTACACTTTTTATTTCTCTAGATTGGGAAGGGGCAGTATGGAAATATTCACTAGAAAAGGGGGCGTCAGTTCAAAAAAGGTTGGGAACCTATGCTCTAGATCTTTTTGATACCGTGAATCCTCATGTTGTGGCGGTACAGTGAAGAGAATAGACTCCTATTAAAGTGTTCTTCCTTTCATGGATTCCTGGACCTGCATATAAGCAGGCTAATGCCCAATTGTATAGGAAAAGCTATTCTCCTGCTTATTTTGGTGCATTACTTATCTTAGTGTGATTGGCAGATCTCTTACCAACCGAATACGTTTGGATTTTGATGCGCAGGCGTCTCTGGGCGTTTCTGGATTGCCCAGATCTAATTCCTTAATAGTAGAGCAAGCAATTTTTTACAGAAAAACATTCGCTATCTCTACGAGTTAATATCCAGGGAGATAACAGATTTAATTAGGGTCAGAGATGGGTCAACACATTACTGATTTTTTGGCCCTTGTACTTGTGTTTCCTAAATAATGCAACAATAATTCCCCATGATACCGTTAGAATTTCGTTTTCAATACATTTGCATCGCATCTACAGATTTTCATCCCATTCAAACAACTTAATTCCTGGTGCGTAGCTTTTCGTGTTATGGAATGCATTTCAATGCACAAAAAAGTTAAAAATGAGTGAACACGTCATTTTAAATGGGTAATATATATTAGTTTAAATAGTTATTGTGTAATAACTACTTAAACAGTATTCCTAATTATTTATTTATACCAGAGTTAGATAAGTGTTTTTTAATTGAAAATATTGGAAAAACATTGAATGGATTAATTAATTATTCAATAATTCTTGATCAAATGTTATTGAAAAATTATTTTAACAACATCCTACCTTCGTGACATTCCTCGAAACAAGTATACCTTTAGAAAAAATCATCAAGCATTACATTATTACACATAAACATATATCGCATCATTACACTGTACAGTGCACTCCTTATATAATTCCACCGATCTCCGTAAGAACGTATCTCATATAAAAATTCTGAAAATTGCCCTTCATACTTAAGATAAATATTTGCGCACATGATTTGTACGTAATGAATCGACCGTGGGATCACAGTTACGTGGCCGTGGTATCCTAGATGTCAAGGTATCAGACTTGTGGCAGACGTGTCATGAGTTCGAGCCCAGTGCCACTGAAGACCCACCGTGTAGGGGAGCGATGCACGTTAAATCTGTCCAGAGCTCTAGTGTCCTTCTGTGGGTGTGGTGAGGCAATTAAGAGAGGAGGTACCAGCTCAGGTGTCGTCCTCGTCACTTGACCATGGTTCAAAATGACGAGGTCCGTCACCAAAAATCCTCGAGTAGCTGAACAGCACGACGTTAATATTCACTCACTCACTAAAGATCCCAGTTATATTCCTTCCTCCCTTCCCCCTTCCTTAGTGACTCGGCAACTCAGAGTGGGCCTTGGACTTCTCAAAAAGCATTTTCGAGGCCAGCCTTCTTCCTACTAGTCTTCTACAATTCTTAGTTTTCAAAACTAGGAATTTTTTTTCTAGGCCATCAACCCATAAAAGATTTGGCCTGCCTTTTCTCTGTGTGCCATTTGGTTGGGCATTGAAGACGTTGTTAGTGGTGTGGTATTCGTCCATTCTGACGACGTGACCTGTGCCCATTTAATTTACTGTATTTTTATGAGGTTAACAATGCCAGATTATTTATATGGTTGATAGAACTAGAAATTTGATGTCCTTCGCCATGTTCCATTTCCCTGAATTCCTCCAAAAATAAATCTTAAAACCTTCCTTTCGTAGATACTTATGTTCTCATCTGTTCGAGACATGGAGTAAGTTTCACATGCATAAGTTAATACTGATCTTAAAAGATTTGTATACAATAGAACCTTTTTTTTTCTTTTGATTAAATTCGATTTCACATATTTTCATATTCCATTAAGACATCTATTAGCCATAGTAATTCTTTTTTTAATCTCAGGAGTACAATCTTTTCTATTGTTAATTTCCGAACCTAAATAAGTGAAACTGTCAACAATATTCCGTTCTTCAGTATTTATAAAATTACAGATCTAGGAAATTCATTTACAGTTCAAACGATCAATGTGAATGATCAAAAGCGTAGACAAAGCAGATTGAAAGAAGAAAACTTTCTTTTTAAAGCGGGCGAAAGGCGTGTTTTATATCTCCTTCTCCCCCGCCATTAGTTGCGGTTTCAAGGGGCTATTAAAGCCTTCTGTCTGTGAACAGGTGTAGAGAAAAGACAATTCATCCTCTTCTGCATTATTTATAATCTTCTCTTGTATCGAAGAGTAGATGGAGAGATATTTTGCAAACAGGCGGCATCGAAATTTTCTCTTTCGAATTCGAATCCCTTTTTTCTATTTTTAAAACTCCCTTTGTTCTATCGAAGGATTTAAAACGTCCCTTTATCTTTTCAGCGAACAGTAAACGTGCCATTCTTAAGTAGATCTTTGTCTTTGTAAAAATAGATTTCCTAATAGAAGGAAAAAATTATTTGGGTTTTCTTTTTACAAGAAAATTTCCTTAAATAAATGGCATACCAAATAAAATGAGTAAACAAAACGCATAAACAATTTCCGGATACGTATTGTTTAAGCAAACTACAAAAACTACAGCTACATTTTGAAAATATATTACAGAAAGTAAAGGTCTTTATTTTCGAAAACATGGTCTATGACAGTTAAATGATAATGCTGACAAGTTTTAAAAGACGATACTCAGATTCATTATCAGCCAACAAGAGAGAATTCTTTTTTGCAAACAGTTTCAACTTGACTTTAAAACATTTTTTTTAATGTTTGCTGAAAATCAAAAGCATCGAATATTATCTCTCAGACCATGTAAATATTCCAGTTATCAATTTTGTTAAGCTTTTTATGCGTTTTGTATTAACCAAAACGGTTGAAACAATTACAGGTTACACGTCAAATTTGGCGACTTTTTCAATTCATTACGTCAAACCCGTTTTTTTTTTTTACCAATTTCTAGCAACTCTAGATACTTTGGCAAATGATTTCAAACAAATCTCCGAAAATCGTTCTCTTTACATATTTTTTGCATTTTAGTTTCATAAAAAAAGAGTGGTATTCAAGTGTTTGGCAATTGTGGTGTTCGTAAATATTATCTACAAAATGTCATACTTACTATCTTATAGATTCCGATTTGCAATAATTTCTTTTTAAGCAAAGTTTACAGGTTAATTTAATATTATAGGATTTAATTAGTATTCAAATAAAATTAATTGAAATTCTAAAATATTTCTTAGGTTACCAAAAGAGTAATCAATTCTCTTATATTATTTCTCAGAATAACTTTTGTAGAATTTGGAGTGTTTGGATGCTAAAAAGTTGAAAATATTAGTAGGAATCTCCTATATTGTTTCTTATTTTAGTAGATGTACAGGATAATATAAAAATAATATATTTAAAATAAAATAAAAAAATATTACCTATTTAATTGTGTGTTTCAGTTTTTATTAAATGAATTAAAATTTGAATCAGAAATTCTCAGTAATTATGAGAAATTAGACAAATAATGATTTTAGCTTTTATTTTCAAAGATTATTTAAGTTATAGGAGCAAAATGACATTGTTAGTTTTCTAAATTAGTTTCGGAAATTATCAAAAGATCTTCAGTTCAGTACAATTACTATTTTATGAACAAAGTAAGGAAACAAGACCAAATGTTTACAGACTCACAGTTTACAGAGAAACAAAAGAAATATATATTCTAGATTCATGCTATATCTTTCTTTTTGCAACGTGACATAGGACTTGAAATGTATGTATAAGTCCTGTGGTCTCATACATGAAATAACTTTTATTCTTCAGGATTTATAGCATAAAAATAGCGAAAAAACTTACCCGTCTCTAACTGTTTTTCTTATATTTCATCTCCACATTACTTTTATCCATAATTTTCAGACAGAATATCCCCTTAATTAAATAAAGCCAATGATTTTATTACAAAAGTAGGAACTGAAAGCGAGGAGCAAAAATATGACGTTATTATTCCCGACAAAAAAAAAGCCTATACCTCCCTTTCCCCAGAGCATTTTCAAGAAAAGTGGAACGCCGGGTCTTTTGAATCTATGGCTATTATAAACCTAAAAGAAGAGGGTCAGCAGTAGTGCTTTAATTTATTTCTCTTGCTTGAAGTGGGGAGGGAGAGCAGTTGAAAAGGTCCTTCCTGTTTTCGTCCGGAACTCTGCAAATGGACATTATCGATCCCGAGAGCCACTGGGGAGCTCCGGACATTCATCCGGAAAACAATTCCGGAAATTGTCAGCTCATCTTCTCTGGTTTAAGATACTCTTACTGTGGTCCATCATTTTCTACGTTAAATAGCCCCTCCCTCCTTCTTTTTTTTATCGTTCCGTCGGTCAAGTATCCTTTGAGAGTTGACCGGTAATGATTAGTTTAACCTCGATACTTATTCGCAATATTCCCAGGGGAAAAAAGGCCATCCTGAATGTGATCTGATAGACTACTTACTTAAAAGGAGGATGTTTTTATTGCTGACTTAATTTTTGGATTTTCGTCGCTCTAAGAGCCACTGTTTTTGCAACTCGTGCTTTGTGTGAGTCGCTTTGTCTCAAAGTATTGCTTTTGAATTTAACTCTTATTTTTCAGTTTTGAATTGTAATGAAATGCTGAGGATCAAACTGGATCTGGAGTTTAACTGTTTTAATTAATACTCCTTGAACCTCCTTATGGAACAGTACGCTTGTTAAATCTGTCGAGACTCAAAGTTCTCCAGTTGATGCGGTGTGGTACATCAGTTAGGAAAGAGGGAGAGGGGTGCTATTTCAGGTGTCGTCCTTGTCTCTTTAATGAGGCTCAAAATTAAGAGTTCCGTCGTCAGTAGCATTTGGGCCCTTTCATACGAGTCAGCTTGTGCTGCACTCTCATAGTCTCTGGATTACTTCGTTACTAGTTGACTCAACTAAAAGGATATTGGGGAAGCTACGCTCTTCACACACGGCAACTTGTGTATTAAAAACTGATAAAGCTTTTTATTGCTTCTTACCCCTTTGAGGACAGGGCAGTTTTTCTTGTTAAACCTAACTCTATTAAAAAAAATCATGTAAAATCATTACTGTAATAAAGTACGCCGAAACTTATAGCTTATAATCATTCCAAATTCAGATCACAACGGTGTGATCACGGGCCTCAGAACAAGGAAAACGCAATCTCACATATGATATTATGTTCCCTGAAGTGATCAAATTTATGATAATGATCCTGAACGCGTTAATTTACCTTTAAATCCGGCTCTCCATTTTCAGTTCATTTTCTTTTCTGTGTGTGAAAAGAATTTGCTTCACACTTAAGACGGGGTAACACAAAACCTGTTGTGTGTGTGACTGGCTTAAAGTTGCTTCGTCTAAAACTGGCCTTATAGTAGCGGCGTGTGAATATGACGTCAGCCTGGAAACAAATCGAATCCAACAGCAACTCTATGAAACATCGTTCGACAACTCGGAATCATGGCTTTAGGTGCCCTATCATTTTTGTTTAGTATTAGGGATGCTATGATGTGACCCACATATGTGTAGATGAAATGCTGCTACCTGTAGCACTACCCTACCTTAAGAATGTATTAAATACCATTTATTGGCAGAATTTTACCCGACTGCCCACTGCATGCATCAGCTTACAAATCCTTCTGGATATCTAGGTATTTCCTTGGCCTTCAGTGTCCCCAAATCTTTCACCCAACTAGTATCTAGAACGTGATTGATTATTATTTGTGTGTGCTGCCATTTCTACATTCAGAGGGCAAACTATTGCAAATGGTTCCAAGCGAATGATCATCCATGTCTTAAGCAACAAATCACACACATTCGTTAACTCTATTTCACGATGTGTTTTGGCGGCAGCCTTGTGGTTATGGTCACGAACTCGTGGTCTGCATATCATGAGCCACTGTGTCACTGAAGACCCGCCGTGTAAAGGAGCTGATGCACGTTAAATCTGTCGAGACTAAAATTCCTCCCTTTGGGGGTGGGGTGTAGTTTATAGAGGGGGAGCTCAGGTGTCATCCTCGTCACTTGACCGAGATTGTTAATTACGAGATCCGTTACCAGTAGCCCCCCTCTTGCTTTATTGTGTGACGTTACTGAACAAACATTCACTCCACGATGTGTTACTGCCTGTAGGAGGGTACCAGTTGGACTAACAACCTACTGAAACCTAGCGTTGGTAATTCCTGTTCCTTTTAACCATAAAATAGCACTTATTGTTTAATTCAGTCATTCTCTGTTTGCCTTTTTTCACTCATATTTGTGGTTTTTCAATTTCACTGATGCAAAATCTTTTAATAGATGCATTATTTTTTGGAAGATTTTGTGTAATTGGTGTGATTTCCCTGAACTAGCAGTGAAAAGGAATTTTAACTTTCAAAGAAATCATAAAGATTTTTCAATATCATTTTGTGACGGATCTATACGCGTCCTTCCATTAACCTCTGGGGAATTCTTTTGAGTCAGCATTTTTCAACCAACCTTCTCCGAAGGGCAGAAAGCGTGATATGAAAAGTAAGTTTAATATATATATATATATTCTTCATTCGCGAGTTTGGGAGTTATTGAATTGTGAATAGATTTGAAGTGAAGTAAATCAGCAGTGAAACGTATACGTAAACAGTGTAAGAAGCCAGAAGTAGGAATATTAAGGAAGTGATTCGCTTAACTGGCGAGAGGTGTTAAAGTCAACGTGTAAGAAATAGAAGACAGCAAGAGTTCAGGTACTGTGATCTTAAATAAAGTCGATGTTTATAAAGGTAAACTAATAGTGCGGTCATTAAATACGTAAGCTCTGTATAAAGTTATCTTAAAGGTAGAGCTGCATGATTGAATATATTCTCCCCAACGCAATCTCGTCTCTCTCCCGTTCTATTACTGATTAAGGTGATCTTTTTGTGTTGTTTTTGTCTGAGTTGAATAGAGTGATAAATAAATAATTCAAGTTCATCATGTCGTCTGATCATTTAGTTCCTCCCACATCTCTAGCTGGGTCACAGGGAAGAAGGGACGTAAATTCTTTATAATTTACACTATATCCAAATATCATAATTTTACAAATTCTTTGTTTTATGTAAACATTGGACATTGCTTACATAAATGCCTTGGACATCTTTTTTATTGATTTCTGGTTATGAAACAATGTGCTAAATTTATATGAAGTACTTTATTTTTTTAAAGCGTATTTCTGTGCTTAGGAATTTATTTTTCATAAAGTGTGTTTTATTACATTTTAAAATTTTTAAATTTATATTTTGCATATTTGTGTTCATTTTTCTATGCGTTATTTACTTGAAAGATTTTTTAAAAAAATATATAACATTTAATATTATTTGTATTCATAAAATGCTGTTCATTGATTAATTCCATTTTCTAACAAGTTAATAAAAGTAATCGTAAGATGTTCACATGGTATGATTTGAAAAAAAAAACGAACTGTGAAATTTATTAGTGAAACTCCGTACTTGAGATTTTATAAATTGTTATTCACCTTCACCATGGTACGATTTACGCAAAAATTTTTAATTTAAGGATTTTCAAAACTTTTTTGGTTGCCTCTTATGTGTGTATACTATGTAAAACAGATTTTGCTCTCAAACTTTCATAAAAACCTAGCCATTTAATTTTTTAAGGAAAAAACTTAAAATTTGTGGAATGATTTTAAAATGCTACTACTCCTACAAATATTTTCGTACATGCATGAAATTTGATTTACAAGTACGTAAACTATGCATAACAAATGTTAGTATGGGTTTTGTGATAATGTGATTGGTATTCGTACAATACTTCTTTTTATGAAAGCTTATTGAAAAAAATCCTTAAAAATGTACAAATTCTGATTCAATTATTTTTAAGAAAATAAGAATTGCTTTGATTCAAAAATGCTTACCAACTTTTGTTAGATGAACTAAAGCAATATGTAAAAAATTTAAATCATTAAGCACAATAGAAAAAAAGCCATAGCATTTTAAATGAAGACAATCTAATTATTTTATCTTTCTGAGAAAAGTCAGTTAAACTGACTTATCTCAGAAAGATAAAATAATTAGATCACCATAGGATTATTCGCCATAGGGATGTGAATAAAAACGAATGTTTAAGCTATCATAATTTCACATTTTTTTAACTTTAGAGCCTTCAAATTTTGTGAGATTATAAAAAAGTATATAAAGAAAAATTTTGGCTACAAAAATTAAATTTGATTTTTTGACAGATTTTTGTCAATTGAATCGTACAGTGTCCTAAATAAATTAAATATTATTATTTTTAAACTTTCAAAAAATGGTTGAATATATGTGTAAAAGTCACAAAGCAACAATGCTTGATATTTACAAGGGTAATCTTATCTGGTTATATATATATATATATATATATATAGGTTTTTATAATTTCAGAAATATAAAATTCATGAAAACAATGATTTTTTGCTTCGTCGCCATAGTGCTTCCCAAGTTATCGTTTTGTACATTTAATTAGCAATTCATGATATTTTTTACTAATTATTTTCAATGCATATATTTATTTTTCATTAGTACAACCTTGGAAGCATAAAAAAATAAAAATAATAACATTTCTTAAAAATAATAAAATTTCGATAGATTAATAAAACTTTTCTAAAAAAATCTTTTTAGTAAAAAGATGTTCAATATGAAACATACTTAGCTCTTTCGTAAGTTAAAAAAAATGTAAGCAAATCACATTTATTAAATTTTCCTTTATATTTTACTAAAGAGTCTACATTTTTTTCACAAAATTAAAAAATAGAAATTAATTAAAAAATAAAAGAAGGGTGCTCAAAATAGAAGCACTGAAATCATTCCCTTTTGAGATATTGAATAATATACATACGAACAGCAAAGCATTCTTTATTTTTAAAAGCTTTCGTTTAACTTACAATGTATGTATGTATGTAATTTGTTCGGGTGGAATCTTGCAACTCAATTTTGAAGCTGATATCTTCATCACATTGAGCTGCAATTTTGTATGCATGTTTAGTTTGGATGACATTGCATGTTTTGACCATTTATATTCAGATATTGCAATTAATTAAAAATATATTAATTAAAAACGTTAAACTAATTTTGGGCGCCAACTTCGATATGTCTGCATTGTTGTAATAATGTTATTGTTACAACAATGACAAAAGTTGGCGTCGAAATTCGGTTTTCAGC
Organism: Trichonephila clavata; assembly: GCA_019973975.1. Lineage (NCBI taxonomy): Eukaryota > Metazoa > Arthropoda > Arachnida > Araneae > Nephilidae > Trichonephila > Trichonephila clavata. Next base: position 307,244 of record BMAO01012747.1, read on the forward strand.
CAAACTGGAATTTCATAACGTTGCGCTATTGACTGTATTAATTGACTTTGTCTAAAAATAATTACATTTCTACAACATAAAAATAATCTAATTTCTAAAGCGTATGCAATTTTTTTACAAATTTCTATCTATTTTCTTGGATTTAAATTTTTAAAAAAAAGTAGAGCTATTTTTCAAGTAGATTGGTACATTGTATACCTTTCTCAACGCTGCCAAGTTAAGCTGAGATGGAGCATTGTAGAAATTCTTTAAAAAATTTATCTAACTTTAATCTATGAAACTCAGACAAAAAATAATTACAGAATCGGAAAGATCATTTATTTCGTCCCGATAGGGTATAATGTTTTTTTACAAAATATTAATATTTGTATTTCTTACGATTTTTTTTTTAAATAAGTCAAAATCGATGCGTTTTTATGAAAATAATGTCTAAATCGTTGCGAATGAATTTTTTTTTGTTTAAATGAATCGACATTCCGTACTAAAACAGCTCATGCTTTGCTTTTTTAGAATCGGTCATTTAAAAAATAAAATGCCGAAAACTTTTTTTTGACGATTTTTCAAAAAATACTCAAAATTTTAATTAAGCATTTAATAACTCATAAAACTTTTTTTTCGTGTGTAAGACAATATTACCCAAAATCTGTACGAAGATTGAAAAAATTGTTTAAAAATTGCGGATTTAAAAAAAATTGTGTTTTTAGTCTAGTACACTTTTTGCGAGAATTCATTTAGCTAGACTGTTCGAAAATAACCGGCAAAAACCTAGCAACAATGGTGCGTTGAATGAGATGAACACACTGAGAAACCTATCCAGGGATAACTAAAAAGTAAAAAATAAATTAAAAGTAAAAAACCTTTTTTAAAAACAAGCTTTTATTTAAACGCGCTAAAAATAATAAAATAAATTTTTCTTTAAAACTTTTTTTACTATCAACTTACAACGTCATTACACAATTTATATGATATAAAAGCTTGTCGCGAGAAATTACAAAACTTGATCTGATTGATTTTAATTTTTAAAAATTTCAAACTAAGTAAATAAGAGTACTTTAATCTCGCGACGAGCTTTTATATCATATAAATTGTGTAATGGCGTTATAAATTGATAGTAAAAAAGGTTTTAAAGAAAAATTTATTTTGTTCTTTTTAGTGCGTTTAAATAAAAGCTTGTTTTTAAAAAAGTTTTTTTGCTTTTAATTTGTTATATTTATAAACTAAACACACTAAAATGTTAGATTGTAATGTGGATGGGCTATCCCATCTATTAGCGTGCTAGCATTAGAAGGAAAACTAGCCATAGTCAAAACAACAAAGTTTTATTCTCAATAACAACACAAATTCAGACATCTATCAGCTACCATATTTGCTAAATTATAAATATGGGAGCAATAGGGAAACAGACGAAATAAATAGAAAATTTGATCCCTTACACTTAGCACTTTTTGGCAATACATTTTCTTATATTTGAATATTATTTCTAAAGTAATCCACTGACATTTCAGACGGATCGAATTCAATTTAATTACTAATTGACCAAATCGTCAATCTTAATATTAATCAAATAATCTACGAAGTGCTAGCTCGTCTAGCATTACTTTATCATACGTTAATCTTCATGCTATCCTTTAGCTTCTAGCCTCCCTCCACTCTTACCCGAAAGTTTAAAACCTTGATTTGCATAATTACATCTTCTTCGGAGGAAGAAAGTTTTCAATAGAATAATTTTTAAAGACCCAATAGGACTATTCGTACTTCCCCAAGAGGACTATTTGTAGGAAGAACGCGAATAGACCCGTTACAAGATCAGTTGTCTGTTTAGAATAAATTATAGTAAAATATTTATTTTTTTTAAAAAAAGCTATCTTTATTAACTTTTAAAAAAGGAAATTTTTAGCATTGAATTGATAATAAAAAAAATTCGCTGCAAAAACTTTATAAGTATTATTAATAACAGCGTATCATACAAATTCACATGTTGATATAATCTCAAAAAATAAATACATGTTAATATTGTTAATAGCATTTTTCATCCGAATTTCTCTAACTTATCATGTGGTGTTCCATTTTCTATTAGTGCTCTAGAATAGATTATCATTAATATATGTTTAATTCTACTGAAAAGAAAGACCCACAAATGGACCTTTCGTGAAAACACAAGATACCAAACAATTACATTAATTATTTCGCTCTTTAAGAATTGAATTTAAATAGAATTATGAAAAAAATATGCAAAATTGCGCCTTCTCTTGTTGCCGTTCATCGCTATCAAAACTGCAATGCTTCTCGACATCCAGTCCCCATTTCCTTTTCGGGGAAAAAGAATTACCAGGCATTTCTCGCCAAAACAGAGCGATTAAAATCTTCAACTTTTCCTCCGCATAAAAATTAAAAAAAGGAAAAACCCAAAGCCGTTTGTCATATTTCCTTATTGTCACGTGCGAGCAGCAGAAGATAAAGTCAATAGACTAAAGTTTAATTGTTCGTGGCTGCAGATAAAAGCTTTTAAATCCTCATTCAAAGCGAAACCGGAAACTAGACAGGAGACGGCCAAAGCGCCACCGGAAGTTGTGCGGTCCAAAAAGTAAGTCAAAACGATTTGTCATCATTTTTAGCAAACGAGGCAAATTATACAAGAGAAGTGAGTGTAGGTGTGCGAAACACGAGTTCTATAGGACCGTAAAATGCGAAACCGTTAACGAGTTTCTTTCAAAGTAATGTCTCTTAATTAGTTAAGTGACTTGATGCCAGATTTACTTTTGATTAGAGTAAATAGTACAAAATTAATTTTTTATGAAAAAGTTTGAATGTCGCATTATTTAAAGGATTTTAATTCGCAAGCTTTTATTTCAAAACTATAAAAGCTTGTTACAGAATATGCAATTTCTATAGAAAAATCATCTCAAAATTCTTTGCTGCTTCTGTATTTTGAATTACAATTTGTTCATATTCATAGGGAAAAAAAGCGTTTTATCGGAAATACAAAAATATAAATAAGGAAGAGAAGTTGGTGTATTTGGCTGCTGCCTTGGGGTATGATGATTTTGATCTTACTTCAGGTCCAACAAATATGTTTAATATTTCAACAAATGTTTGGTGTAGTTTAGCCAAATTTCGTTTTCGTGCCATAAAACCACATTTGGGGTGGGGGGAAGTGTCCACATATTTTTGAATCTTTCAAGCATAATTTTAAGAAATGGGACTCTTTAAGCTAATTTCAAAATTTAAAATCAGACACGCAAAGAAATGACGTGGGTACAATCAAAATTTGTTAAAGTTGAATAAATTTTGATATAAATGGATTAATTTTCTTGGAATTCATTAAAATTGATATAAATTTTGTCTGCTGCGATGAGAATTAAGAACGCTATTAAGGGCCTCCCCCACCTTATTTTTTTGACAAGTGCGTAATGACATTCATCCTGGAGAAATCCTTTCAAAAGCTGCTGTAAGAGGCACTTGTGTACTTGATTGCGCATTCCACAAGAGCGAAGAAACTATTACCATTTCCTTTGAACGACCCCTAAAATAACATTGAGCTTGAAGATACTCTTTTCTTCGGAAGTATTTTGTCTGCGATCCAAAAAGGGCTCAGTTTTGCTTAAAAACAGTAATTGTCTATGCTATTTCATGTCGTGTTTGTTGTGTTGTAACATCTAGAATTCTATTCTAGAATCCACCTTGGAATTCTCTACCTCCAATATCTTGGCTCTTGTATTACAACTCTTTATTCTCGAATATCTTGTACATCACAATAATTATATAATTCGTCACCATCTAAACAGAGAAATGGACCGACACCAATGTATAGATATGCGGTGAACAGGACACTTAAATTTAATAAATCAATGACTCGTTATCAACAAAATACTTATTAGCAACTGTTTACATAAGATCGAAATGCATTGAGAATAATAACTTGATAGCATCCTAATTTATCTCTCTCATGCTAGTAGAAACATCTAAGTTGAAAGCGTTAATGAGTACTTAAATCAGTATTTGAAATTTAGAATATTATTTAATTCGCTAATAATTTCGCAATTTAGGGACTGTTCTAATCAAAGTAATTAGATATTAGAATATATTTTTTGTTGCTATTAGCTTCATATAATTGCTGGAACATGTCAGATATTCTTATTTTATATAATGTAAGGGTTTCTTCTTATTAAAGCGTAGAGCAGAAGGCGTCGAAAATGTATGCAAACTAAAATTTCGGCTCCAGGTAATCAAATGGTAAAGATTATAATCACTTTAGTGGAAAATGTTGACTCAATATCGCTTTCGCCATTACCGAAATAGATTACATGATGTATGTCGAGCGACGACGATCCTGATCACTGAGCTTTAGAGTGTGTGCTTCTTAGCGTTTTGCGCTTCCAAAGTAGATTCTCTGACATATGAAAAGCGACAAATACCATTATCACTGATCATGGGAAAGTCCCACTTGTCGCTTTAGCGCTTGATGCTTTTCGCTTTGGTCTCTAAGAAGCTCAACTGTCAAATTACAAGAACGGGACGTTTTCTTGACAAAGGAAATTTTCTGCAGCAGTTTTATGTCTTCAGTTAGGAATTATTACTGCTCGTCAAATTTTAGTATTGGTTCTTCGCAAACCTGTTGTAAAATAGTATCTAAATGAGAAATACAGACAGGTAGTGGCACACACTTGTGACGGTTCTATCCGCGCTCTTTTAACTAAGAATCCTCTTGAGGAATTTCTGGCCTTTAAAAATTATTTTATTATAAAATTCCTCCTCGAAGAAGAAAACGTGAATATGTAAATTAAGACTACTATATATAGTCTAGGCCTTCAGGTTAGAAAGGGAGATAAGATAGATTGCCAGCGGAGCAGGGATTAATCAAATTGAATGTGATCGCGGATATTCAATATTTGATAACTGAATTACTTAAGGTGACGAATTGTCCCTGGAGAAGGAATCTAGATTAAATAGCGAAGAAGTCAGAGATATTGAATGAAGTAAGTGTATTAAACACATTAAAGTATTCTCATAGCTCGAGTGCCCCGTTAATTGTTTTCAGATTTATTAATTGGGTGCATCTCTTAGCCTTGGTCATTAAGTTTTGTGTTGTAGTTGATATTGCCAATAAATTGATATTATATTTTGAACTATGGCTAGTTTTCCTTCCGACCTCCCCACATTGAAGGAAGAGAGAACGCTTCCTTCCCAAAGTGCAGATGACTTAAGAACAAAATTAAAATGTGTGCGCTACTGGTCTGGTTTTTGTTTGCATAACATCGTTCCAGAGCATTAGTACCCAAACCTACTGTACCCATGGACCTCTTTTTATACAAAAAAAAAAACTTTGCTATAAGTCTCAAAAAGAAATAACTCTATTTCAATATGCATATTAGAAAAATTGTGAATTTAACTTATACGTGTGTATAAAGCAAAAAAAGCTGATATCTGAAGTAGTATTTATTCAAATTATAACTTTTACATTAAAATATAGAAACATATTTTTTTCAATAAGATAATTATCTTCATACAGTACAAAGGATACTACTGCTTCCTGATCAAAACTAAGAAAAATATGTTGCATTTACCTCACATTTTGGGATCATGAACAAAACAAATCTAAACTACACAAAAACTTTCTCTCTTCGCCTCGAAAAACTCAGTTTTTATAGTTTTTCTCAAGCAAAAGCTTTTAGAATCATATGATTTTCCGTAAAGACTTTTGTGATTGGTCAGAATACGTGGATGATGAAGTATTGCATCATTTCGTTTTAAAAAAGTGCACTTGGCAGTTTTTTAGGAGATAAAGTTGCGGTTAACGATATATTTCCCGTTAGACAGGTGAACTAAAGATTAATTATTACGCAAAGACTTGAAAGGCCATTGTGAATTAAATAAAATACATCGAGAGAAAAATTAAGTGAATTATATATATCTTACTTTGGCGAGTGTAAGGAATTCTTTATTAAATCATTATTTATTTGTTGATGTTTCATTGACTAGTAAGTGCGTTTTTCATTTTTAATCTTTTTTATTGTACATTAAACTCATAGAAACATTAAACACAACACAACACAGAAAAATATACATACGCGTTTCATAAAGACAAAGACAAAGATAACGCATTTTCCAGAATCTCGGTTTATATACGAAGCGACAAACAAAAGTGCAACTCACATGACCTTCGTAGATGGATTTTTTTTAAGGTAGAAAGATATCGTTCAATGGATACACGTTAGGCAAGTAGCTAGTTAATATTTACGCGCGAGCCTAAAGCCTAGGATCATTTAAAACTAAAAACATGCTCAAAGTTAAATTAATGGGAATTATTACACACACACGCACACACACATATATATACATAAATATACACTGAGATGCCACTGAATTAGGGATAGCAAGAACTTTGCAAATTGTTTACCGCTGCGCATCATTTATGCGCAAGTGAGGGCGCTGTGGTAACTGTATGTATAGCACGTACTGTGGTTGTTCTAAATTAGTTGTTGGAATTGCCAGTATGATTAAACTACCTGATTTAGACGCCTTCAATCGTGGAAAAATCGTAGATGCGCGATGCATGGGCCATTCAATTTCCGAAATCGTCAGACCGCTAGGATTTTCAAGGTCGACAGTGTCAAGAGTTATACCAAGAATACATGGATGATGGATAAAAATCTAGCGATAGGGCAAAGGACAATTGGCCTTGACAGTGAGTGGTGAGAGACGGCTCAGGTGTATTGTAAGTAGCCAGCGAAGCCAAACATCAGCTCAAATTACCACCCAGTTGAATAACGGCAGTCATACAGTCAGTAAACGGACTATACAACGCTCGCTTCACTGTGGGGGTTTCGGAAGCCGTCGGCCTACGAGAGTACCATTGCTCAATGCTTGCCATCTTTCTGCACTTCTTGCTTGGGCAAGAGAACACCGAGACTGGAGTGTAGAGAACTGGAAACGAGTAGCAAGGAGTGATAAATCTTGATTCCGAATACTTAACGCCGACGGGAGGCTTAGAATATAGCGTTATGCTCCTGAAGCCAAGGATCCTGCACGACAGGTTGGAGCTATACAAAGGCATGGTAGTTTAATCATGGTCTGGGGTATTTTTTCGTGGAACTGTTTGGGATCTTTGGTGCATGTATTAACCTCCCTCAATAGAATTCGGTACGTAGAGTTGCTGGGTAATCACCTCCATCCGTTACCCACACGGTAAAGGAATTTTGCTGCAAGACAACTGTACCTCTCGGTTGGCTACTGGCTGGTTGAATCAGCATTCCTATGAGTTTTCTATCATAAATTGGCCACCAAGAAGTGCAGACATAAATCCTATTGAACATCTTTGGGATGTTTTGGAACAAGGCATGAAAGGCTATCACACATCGCCAACGAACCTTACTGAATTATAGATAGCTTTAGCCATTATTTGGCTAGTCATTCCTGTGGAACGTTTCCAGAAACTTGTTGAATCTATGCCTTGGCCTCCTCTGGCCCGTGTGGCAGCCATCATCAAGGCCAGAGGAGGCTCAACTCGTTACCAGTTAGGTATCCCTAATTCAGTGGCACTTCAGTTTATATATAAATAGTTAATACTCTAGTGATTCAACTGAATGCAATGGTATAAATATATATACCACTACATCCAATTGATATGCATGAACCTAGAAAAGCAAAAGTCTTTGTACTAAGATGTTTTTCTTTTTATGTCAGAATGACCATACATTAACGAGATACAAAACAAAGATAAAAAAAAAGTCAATAAACAGACTAAAAAACTAAGGGACCCATCAAAAATTCCTTCGCTTTCACAATTTACTTTCATCCATCTAGTTGACAGTACAAAAGACTATAATGAATGGAGAAATATTTCGTCGGCGAACATCACTCTGAACACGAATGATTCTGCAAAACCACCATCTTTTTCTCAATGGGAATCCATTTAACCTATTCGATTCCGAAATAATGGTAAATAAGAAAAATTTTCGATTCTGGATTTTTCTCCATATATTAGATATCAAGAATATAAGAAACGAAATGACGTTGGGAAGAAGAAAACTCATTTTTTCCCTCCTCTCTCCGTCCGCAACGAAAGGAGGTGCGCGGAAGGGGTGTTCAGACGACTCGCCGGCCTTGAAAAGAGAAGGAATGTGGAATTCCATTCCCTCGAGAATTCCATGATGCTCTCGACACCAGACCACTAATTAAAGCACCACCATTCTACCTTTCCGAGTTCGAGATTAAAATTATGCCCCTCGTAAATCATTGGATAATGGTGACATTTAAATTTTGCCTACCCCCTTTCCTCAACAATCTTCAGCTGAAACGCTGGTAGGGGGTCAAGAAATTAGAGAACGGCCTTAACAGGTCCTTCTAATAAAATTATTCAATTTTTGTGTTGTTAATTCATAATCCAAATTTTGATGGAATATTTTTTTACTAAGCTATCCAGATCTCTGGTATTAATGGACAATATGCCTTTTAAATAATTTAAAGAAAGAATTTTTTGATTAATTAAACAGATATATACGGGACAAAAGAATTACGAAATGTGCTAATTTTGAAATAGAAGTAGCGGTCGATGCTTGCTAACTGATTTATGAGGTGTAAATATATAGTAAGATATATGAGAAAAAGAAATTATGATGGGAAAAGGGAACTATTAAGTTTTATTTACCGCATCGTAAATGTAAACTAAAAGGAGATGCTACATTATTTAAATCGCACGTATCGCAAAAACGAAGAAAAACATGTGATTTCTAAAATAAAAAGGAATTTTAACAGGATGTATTGTTTTCATAGAATCTAAATCAATGTCAAGTGCCCGATCCATTTAAATAGAGATTTGAGAGCGCGTCAATGAACTTAATTCCATTGAATCCAAAACTGAAAAATTTGAGCTTCTTCTAGTCAAATTTAGATAATGTTTCATATTTGATAATTTAGTTAGGATGCTCTAGTATAAAAACCTTCAAAAAGTTATTCAAACTTTCAAAATATCTTATATTGTACGTGTATTTTTAAAAGCAGTGTTTATTTTTTTTTTATCTATGTGCATTATTATTGTTAAAGAATATGTACTTTTTTAATAAAAGTTTCTACAGAAAAAAATATTGGCAACAGCAAGGTGCATGAACTTATTGGTTGAAAACACTATGTATTTATCATCTCACTTTGACGCCATGTGAATTTATGAACTGATTTACAGCTGGAAACACGTGTTATGACATCACATGAATTTAGCACATTGAAACTCAATTTAAATAGACAGTTTGGAAACTCTTTATTAGAGGGGGACGTTTAACTATTTAACGGGATGGTGGACCTTCACAATATCAAATTTTGGTCAAAATTGAAATTTCGATTATTTTTATGCTAACAATATTCCTTATAATTCATAGAACAGTTCTGTCAAAAACTTTTGTCATTCTGATTAATAATTACATAAGTATTTTATTTTATTTTATGTAAATAACAATTTAAAATTCCCTTTTCTAATTTCTTAAATTTCCCTTTTTCATTGTTACGTAAAGGGCTCCTTGCGTTTCAAATTATGTCACATCTATTTGAAATTTTCACAACTTAAGAAAGATGATAAAATTCACAAGTTTGTTCATTAGTTTTCTAAAATATTTAACAGATTAGATTTTGTGTTGTTTTGAATACTTTGAATGTGTGATAATTCGTGAAATATTTCATATGGTATAGAAAATTTATCTTTTTTTCATCAAATTTTATTCTTAATTTAAAATTCATGCACAGATATATTTTGTTGAAGTTCATCTACATATGAAACAAAAATTATGTACATATCTTAAAAACTAATGCGCAAGGAGCATTTTTAAAAAAGTTTAAGAAAATAAATTTAAAAAAAATCATCTTATAACAGTTTTTTTTAAATATATATTTAAATTGTGAAATATAATAATCGTTTACTACATTGATTCATTTTTCAGCTAATTAAGTTAACAATTTAAGAAATTAGGTTTAATGGTCCACCGTCCCCTTGATAGAATAGCGGGTTCGTCGACAACTGATCTCGGATTCGTCCTTCCAAAATCATCACGTAGCTCTGGAGTGATTCCCATTAAATCGGCTAGGGCTCAAGGTTGGCATCTAATCGGGGTATACCAGCTCAGGTGTTCACTTTATCTTCTAGTCAAGGTTCAAAATTTTTTAACGCATTGACTGCTCAAAGCAAACTTTTGATTCAGGAATAAATATGCATCCGTTCAATAAATATATGAAAAGGACGTTCATACGTTTTCAAAGAATTTATTGGGTGTAAATATTCATGAAAAAAATTATAGTCTTTTAAAGGTTTCCATTTCATACTGAGGAACTAAGTAATACTTTGTACGTTATGTCACATATTACACTTCTGTCCATAAAATAAGGATAATTTAGGGTCACGCGGAAATCGAACTCTAAAATATATATATATAAATATATCCCCCATAAAATGACTATACACACATCTTCAAGAATCATATGTAAACCACCAAATAGTATGTCACAATGACTAGAGTGTAAGAGGGGGATACATAAGGAATGCAGGCAAAGAAGTAAAATTGCTCACAAGCGCTTTATAAACCTTTCAGTGCAATAACCCTATAGTTATGACACAACGGACGCATTTTGATGATTTTTTTACGTGGTAGAATTGTCCACCATCTGGAATGTGGACGTACCCATCTGGAAGTATTTAAGGAACTTGGAAACACCCAGAGTCCAAGCTTTATCAATGATTCTAAAATGAAGGTAAGGCGAGTAGACGTTACAGCACAGATCACCCTCGAGTTACAACACCGAATGAGGACCAGTATTTGGCACTTACGGCCAAAAGAAACAGACAGAGAATAGCTCTCCTTAGCCACTGGTAGAGAGAGAAGTTTCAAGGCAGACCATGTAGAGACGCTTAGGGCAGATTGGTCTATATGCTCGTGACCTATCAGATGTATTCCACTTACTGCTATTCACTATCGGATGCGATTAGCCTGGAGTAGAGAGCATGCATTGGGGACACCGCAACAGTGGGCCTGTGTGATGTTTTCCGACAAGTCTAGGTTTAGCTTGCAGTTTAGTTATTGCAGGACTTTGATATAGAGCAGCGCCAGGTAAACGTTACCACCAAGAGAACCTTATTAAATGACACTGTTTCGGTGGTGCAGGATTGCCCGTCGGGGGCGGGGATTATTCTGGGTTCCAGAAAATCCTGCATGTTCAAATTGGAACCATGACGGGCGGCCAATTCTATCCGGACGTTATTCGGTAACAACATATACGTTTGTTTCGGGGCGGTTTTGGCACAGAATTTCTATTTATAGATGACAACGACCGTCATCACCATGAAAACATTGTAAGCGACTGCCTTCAATCGGAGGATATCACCCGTGTGGACTGTCCAACATTCTCAATGGACTTGAAGCTAGTAAAGAATGTGTGGAACATGCTTAGCCGACGAATTGCAGCTCGTCAACCCCCTCCCACCTGTCTACCGGAACTTCGGAGGGCATTGCTTGATGAGTGGTGTAATATTCCCCATGACCTGATCCATTATTTGATACTCAGCATGCCTAGGCGTTGTATGGACTGTATTGCTTCGTCTGGGAGACGTACTATGTATTAACCATCATATTGGTCATGCAATATTGGTTTCTGTAAATAGGGTCTTTTGTAATTTACTCCAGGGAGCAAAAATCGCAATTTTTTTAATGATATCAAACACATAGCATTTTTTTTGCTCTTTACCTTTTGTTTTATAAAAAAGGCTTTTTATAAATTTGTTTTGCTTCTGACCCTTTCTTTGCCGGAACTTGTATTACCTTTAATTTATGGACACAAGTGTATGTAAAGTTTCCCCTAAAATAAAACCAAATTTTACATATATTGAAACACTCAACGTATGTTGTTTTCCTGTGAAACTTAATTTTTTTCCGCAAGCAGTGTGTCACTGCTAGAAAAACAACATACATTGCGTGTTTGGTTGGGAAAAGACGAATTAGAGCTAATTTTTCGGGGATGTCTTATTTTTTATGAACGGAAATTTAGATTTATTCAAGTACAACATCTTCACAACAAGTTTGAACATCTTCTGAAATATCGTCACATTAAGCTTCTCGCAGTCATTTGAATTGTGATGATAAAGAAATGACAAATTTTATGAAGAAAGCCATCCATTCAATGTTCCGATTTTTGAATATTTCTAGTGGTTCATTGCAAAAGTAAAATGTTAATACCAGCTCTGAGAACAACCAAACCCTTTGATCTTTTGTCAGAAATTAATTGTATGTCTTTTAGCATAGAAAATAATGTTCGGCGAAACCATTACTTAACGCTACGTTTCTTCGCATTTCTTTCATCCACCTGTTGACTGAGGTTTTCGTATTCTGATTGCCATGTTTTCTGAACGTTCACAGATCCAACTTCTATTCTTTGTTGAAAACTGTAAAATTCTTATTCGTGGCTTCTTCTGTAATTAGTTTTCTGCGTTCTGCTGAGCTTTTGGTGAATTCAAGAATGTTTTTTCTTGTACTCTATAAAATAGTGCCTTCTTTTTGCACTCCTCTTATTTCTCAGGATTAATATATTATTCAACTTTAAATTCCTCATTCAGCCATCCATTGCTACACGCGACCTACTGAATATAGAAGATTCTGATCAGCCATAGGTAAATGAGTTTCCTACGTGTCCGTATGCTGTATCTGATATAGGATTGGTCATTAGGCAATGTCGGTATTCACATTTGACTAACAATCGAATTACTTGGGGGTACATATAAAGAATTCCCTGCATATCTTGTGTATCATGTGATTTTTTTTTATTTTACTTAGCAACTCGAGAAAAAGTTTTTTTTTAGTAAGATCTTAATATTAAGAAAGCGAAACAAAAATAATAGAGTTAGTACAATGCATGATAACATCCTTCTTAGATACAGCAACCCTAAACTGCATAAACTGTGTCGCTTTTAATAAAAAATATTTTCTATGAGAAATAAAAAGAAGATTCCAGACACTCCTGAGCTTTACGCAATATAATGCAGCATTATTACTATTTGATAACACCCACAGTTTCAATGAGTGATTGAGTACGTGAATATTAACGCCGTACTGTTCCGCTACACGAGGGCTTTTGGCGATGGATATCGTCATTTTGAACCATGGTCAAGCGACAAGGACGATACGTCAGCAGGAAAAACCCTATCCTAACTACCATACCACACCAACGGTAGGACATTTGAGCTCTCGAGTGATTTAACGTGCACCGCTCCCTTACACGGCGGGTCTTCAGTGGTACTAGGCTCGAACTCATGACCGGTCGGACTCGAGTCCGTTACCTTGACCATTAGGTTACCGGGCCCTCACAGTTTCAGAAACATATCGTTAGATTTAAATTATGAAATCTATCCTGAATTTTAAATTAAAAAATCTTTTCAATGCCGACGAAAAAGTCATTCGTGCAATATTCAAGACTTTTCCATCTACTTCAAATCATAAGAATCCTCATTTTATAATGTACTCATTTGATCTTATTTGATTTTAATTTACGTCTTACAGTGAAGAATTATAAGAGCTATTGGCAACGGGCATCGTAATTGTGAACAGAATTTAAAAAACGAGGATCACACCTGAGCCGGCATTTCTTCCCCAAACTCCCCCCCCCCCCACACACACATAGAGTTCAACAATATTGAAAATATCCACAAATTCTTAAAATCAGAGCAAATTCGAAAAATATTTCACGCACTATTTCAATTATTACTGTTTGAAATTTTATTTAAGATAAAAAAAAAAATCCTTCGATGATTTTTTATTGAAGAATAAAATCTTTAAAAAAGAATATTTTGTTCCGATTAAAAAATATTTTACGATATAAATTGAGTGTAAAGTGTCGCTACAAGGCATTAAGAAAACTAAAGTGGAAATACACAGCAAAAATGAAAAAAAATTTCTTAATTAAAACGCACAATATCATTAATGATATGACCGATCGAAGTATTAGTAGAAATATATATAATTAATATATTAATCATGTAAATTTGTTTCAACTCACAAGCTACATACGAGCAGACCGATTCTATAAAATAGGAATGCTCTATTTGTAACAACTGATTTTTTTTATAAAAAAATAAACAATTTTAAATGAAAATAAGAGTTAAAACATCCTAGTAAGAATGAAACACGTACATAAAAATATATATTTGCTCAAAATTGTAAAATCTACTCAGTCATTTTACCTCACGAAAACAAATAAACCTCTTCAAAACTAAATTAGTTGTTATATTGCTAATACCTTTATGTATATATACAAGCAGAAAAAACATTTCTTTGAATTTATATTTCATAAATCGACAAGTAGTTTAAAGAATTTAACTCTTTATTTAATTCACTTCTCCTGATTTAGCTCGAATACAGTTTATATTTTTAAAATGTGAAGCCCAATCCACAGATGGATTGTTCCAGGGTTACATGGCCCATATTTTCTCAACGATTCATCCCTTTACACGTTAGCCCCTATGTTCCCATTCTAATTGTGCCTTGAATTGTCAATATCAGCTCGTAGCAAGCCATCATGGGAAGGCGACATTCTCCAAATAGCCACCAACACACATTATATGTAAACACAAACAACCGTCTGTAAATTAACCACATTTGAGAAGTTCTTGTTTTAATGGACGAGAAAATAATTTATCGAAATGTTTTCAGAATTTTTTGTAGCGTGATAGATTTGAAATTAATATTATTAATTCGATTAGAATGTAGTATAAAATCCAATAGTTTACCAATAATTTTAAAAACAGAGAAGAAAAACGTTGTTTAAACCTATTCTATAATATGAAGAGATTATGCAGATTAACACTAATTTCTGCATCGTAATCGAATTGGTAATTCTTAGAAAAATGGAAAATTTTAACTTGGCAATTCACTCCATGTATTTCAACTGTTTCTAAATTGTAAATACATTAAAAAATATACATAGCTTCAAACATATACTTCTTCTAAACATGCAACGTTCTTATTTACAAATGTTAAATGTTATTTACTTCTCTCTTAATATTTTATAATAAGTATTTTTAAACGTTTAGGCTGTCTTCGGCTATTGTTAAAGAATAGGGAACACATTTGGAAGATTTTTTTAGATATAAAATTACTCCAATATTAATATTATATTTCTGGCTTCATTATCCTGTAGAGAATAACTTATTTTATCATACTACTCATTTTTATCCGAGTCGACACATTTATTTTATAAAATATGTTTCGCAATTTTTCTCCTATACCATAATGCTTAATGAGAATGAAAATGCTGAAAATGAATAATGAAATGAAATGCTCTTTACATGTTAAAAGGAAAAACTACTTATTTATGAAATATTTTGAAATTTAAAAAAACACTATGTATTTTAAACATATGCATGAGTTACAATGTCACAAATTTTTATAAGAATTGAGGCATTTTTTCTGTCCGAAAATGTGCTCCTTGTCAAATTCCCGCTCTCGTACATATGGCGAAAATAGCCTCAAGAATAATTGTTTTACCCATTTTTAAATACAATTTCGAGTTGTCAGAAATTTGAAGTTCCATCAGATTTTACATATTAATTGAACTTCTTAAAGATTTATATAAAAAAGTATAATTTCATTTTTGATGTATTTCATACACGTGCAAAGAACATATTCAACTAACAATGTTGAACTAAAAATAATTGTATTAAAAATTCATAAGATGAAATAATAGGAAAAATAAGGGATAAAAATTCAAATTACAATTTATTGTCAGTAAAAATGATAAATTAACTATACTCATAAATATTGCTTAAATATACTATTCCTTAAGTTATGTGGGCGAATATATAAGTTTAAACTTTTTAGGATTTTAAATAAAAAAAATATCTAAAAGAAGATAAAATTCTACCGCTGTTTTACACAGGAAAAAATTGCTCAATTTATTTTACTCTAAATAATTGAAACTTGACTCATAAATTATTTGAATAACAAAACAAAAAAACATTTAGAAATTTTTATCACAAAAAAAATTTTAAAAATTTAAAATATGTTTTTTTTTTCAATCTAGAATTTGAAATTTATTATTCAGAAATATCATACATACTATAAAGTATCTAATCTTATGAATAATTTGATTGTCTTTCTTATATTTTAATAAAATCTGAAAACAATTGTGTGTGTGTGTGTGTGTGTGTGTGTATGTGCTTATGGCCACACGATATAAAAGTAAAAATGTGTAATTTATTCTGGGAAAGAGTATCCAATTGTTCGGATGTAGTATGTTTTCTTTTACAACATTTTCTCATGAGGACGTTAAGTAGTTCACTTTTTCATGTACATTCATCGGGGGATTAGTTTATTTTATCCATTTTCTGTAAAAAACAATGTTTAAATATGCATTTTTATATATCTATATATGAGCATATACGATTAAAATGTCAACTTGTCTATTATTTAAAAATATTTATTATATTTATATAATACATATGTTTAAATTGAACTTACGTACTATCGCAACAATGTCAAATTACGTTCACATTTTGAAACCATGTGTCGTACTCTCTGAATTGGCAACCATGTGCTTCCTTTCACATAATGTCGCCAATACCATTGCATTAATATTTAAGTACCTTTTATATAACACTGTATACTACGTAAGGCTAGAAAAACTTATACCCTTAAAGCATGTTACTTTACTTAAAATTCTCTAAGCAAACAAAAGGAGAGGGTTCATACACGTTAAAATTAAAGCTTTCTTTTGTAATCTCCTAGTTGTCATCACTAATATAAACCAAAATCTTGTCACATTTCTCTTCAATCAATTTCATTAAAATTTCGGATTTTAATTCTTTTGGCAAACTTTTGTGATTAAATGCTCTTTCTACTTAACTAAAAAATAGATCCGATGATTCGTTTCTACTTGGCACAGGGAAATACAGTTATTTGTACAGCTTAAAGGGGTTTATCTAACGAAGGAATACTTTTAAAAATGTTCCGTTGAATTTTCACATTCCATTTGCTGTTGTGAGCTTAACCTATGCAACTCGTCTTCATTTTTACGTTGTACAACTGTGGTCGCTGAAAAGTACGAGACAATTTCTTTATCTTTTATGAATTCTGAGAATTTCAAAAGTATTTCTTTTTGTTAAACAATTTTAAGCGATTCGTCTGCTAATTCACTGATTTCTCATTTTTCAGCTAGCAAATCAACTTTTTAACATTTGTGAATATTATTGATCATATAAGCAATGTCCAACGGAAAAATCCAATTCACCTTGTAAGGAGTTTATATTCCTTCTTCCCTCTAACCCGACTAGATGTGTGGGAGGAACTAATTGATCGGACGACATGATGCACTTCAATTGTTTATTTGTCACAATATTCAACACAGACACAATAATACTCTAAGTAAGATAAATTTGATAAAATAGAGGACTAAGGGGAGACAAGATAGCGTGGGGATAATATATACGCTCATTCAAATATATTTTTACGATAACTTGTACAAATCTTGTTTAAGAAGCGCATTCATAATTTAACTCTCTATCTTCTATTTGAAATAAGAGCACAGTACCTGAACTCTTGCAATCCTTTAACTTTTAGACGTGGCCTTAAACACTTCTCCAATAGTTGACTTAAGTACTTCTTCGAGATTCCAACTTCACGCGTCGTGCGCTGTTTACATATACGTATTACTGTCGATTTGCTTCTCATTTATTCACTTCACATCCAAGCTATCCTCATTTCACTTCCAATGTATCCTCACTTCACTAACACTCGAAACTCGCGAATACAGAATATATATATTAAACTTAATTTGCATAATCACGTTTTCCTGTCCTCGGAGAAAGTTGGTTGAAAGAATCCTGGCCTTAAAGGAATCCCCAAAGAGTTAGTGAAAGGACGCGTAACAACATTTATTAGATAATCCGTTAAAACCTTTGGTTCTTAACAGAGAGTTGTAGCTTGACAATAAATTTTGAAATATTCTCGTAATAACTACCAGAATCCTTCTTCCAATTTCCTACATTAGAATAATCTCTTCTTTTTTTTTAAATTATTTTTTTTCTTGAGCTTTTTTTCTTTTATTCATTCGCTGAAGTTGAGAGTGGAAGTCAGCTGCATGATAATATTAAAAATAAATAAATACAATATTTAAAGGAAGGAAACAAAGCTTCAAGGGGAAAAAGTGTGCATGAAATGTTTACTTTAGAAAAAACACGCGCCTAAAAAGTTTTAAATTCAAAACTAAGCTTGAGTCGCTGATCCGAGCCCGATTTCCAACTGAAGCAGAGAAAAACTGAATAGTGTAACTCGCCTGAACCTGACGCTTAATTTAAATTTGTAATGCCTGTCTGTTCCTTCTTCCCTCTGAACCCCCTTGTCTACCCTCAGACCTAGCAAGGTGTGTGGGAGAAACTGAATAATCAGTAGACATGATTCACTCTAATTATTGTATTCTCACCAAAATATCAAGCAGACACAATAATAATCTAATTAAGATAACAAATCAGATAGCAGAGCTCGGAGGTGAGACTCAATAGCCTGGGGATAATAATACGGACCCTCAACTGATTTCACGATAACTTAAGCAAGCTCAATATAACTACGTCGCGCACTAATGAGCTAAACTTCTATTTGAATAAGGATCACGATACCTGTACTTTTTATGAAATCCAGTCCTACACTTGAGTCCTTGAAGGCGATCTTTATCCGGATTAAATCACCGTCGATTGATACTCTCTCAGAAATCTTCAATTGATAAACTCCGATTGCACTTAATCATTTCACGATCCTTCACTCTCCAACAAACCAACTAACTCTTAAAACTCGAATACAGAATTTATATAATATACTTAATTTGCATAATCACTCTTTCTTCACTCGGTGAATGTTGGTTGAAATAAATATTTTTCTTAAAGAGTCCTGAAGGGGTTAGTAGAGCCGCGTATAGCCACAAATTCACTCTTCAGCAAAACGCGCCTAATTGAAGGAAGTTATTCCTTCAATAATAAATATTTACAATTCATTTAACTCTAATTTGTTCAAAAGTTTAAATTATTATTAGTGACAATGTGCTAAATTCATGTGATGTCACCGATACATAATAACTATAATCCTCTGATTCCAGCCAATCAACTCATAAATTGATGTTACGTAATAATCACGTGATAAAATGAAAAACTTGTTTCCGGTCAATTAGTTCATGTGCTTTGTTGTTGCAAACTTTCGTATTTTGCGATATTTCTTTTTAAAAAGTATATATTTATTGGCAATAAGAACAAACATAGGGAAACAAAATTCATTTGATTAAATTTTTTTTTTAAATTTTGAAAAACATTTTGAAAAATCTTATGCTTATCAAATTATGGACATGAAACATGTTTATCAAATTTGGAAATTTATTATAATTTTAAGAGTAGGAAAACAAATACAAATCTAATATCAGTTTTGAATTTAATGGAGAACACGTGATTGTGCATTAATAATACTAACTTTCAGGAATTTACTCTATTATATCAATAATATACGTGCACATAAATGTAGAATTAAAATACACACACATTTCTGCTCGGTTTCAATAAATCAGGTGAGAAAAATTCCTACTGTATCAAGCAACCAAAATGCCAACCATGTTTGAAAAAAAAAACTTCGACTTTCTTCCGTTTTTCTTTTTTCTTTCTTGCTTTCAACTCAGTTGGGGGAGTCAATGGCCAGTGTCGTTTTTATTTCTCACAGTACATTCCAGATCAAATATCGCACTGAAAAATTCTCAATAATCGCAAATCTTAAGAGCTTTGGCGAGACTTCCAAGAAACAAATCATTTGTATTTGTATGGCCTTTTGCTACCATCTTTAATTCATAACCTGCTTTTCAGTTCCACAAAATGGCAACAGCAAAAAAATGACTTTCGACATTCAGGCATCGAATTGTGCATCTGTCGAAACATCAGAAATATTCTTTTTCTTCATTTATTATCTTTTTTATATAATCCAGGAAGAAAATGATATGGTGGGTATATATATATACGGGAATTTATGTTTAATAATCTGAACCATCATTACATGCAGAGCTGGTTGTTTTGACAACTATGTAGGAATCCTTTAAAATAGACGAAATTTTTCCGAAACTGGATCTCAGATTTCATTCTGACGTAGTTGAAATTTGAGAAAAAAAGAAGAATCATAACTCACACACACACACACAGCAATATTTTTGCGTCGTTTTTACTTCTTTTAAAATTCATTTTCACAAAAATCGAGAAATAGATTTTTAAAAAGTCAGATACTTTTAACAATTTAATTTTAAATAAAAACGAGTCGTAAATTTATACATAATAACCGACTTGCTTATTGAAAATGTGGATGAGAAACATTCCAAATTTCTTTTTATCTGAAAATATTTTCCTTTCATATTCCAATTTTTCGTTTCCTATGTAAACTGCTTGAGATGTAACATTTATCTAAAATCAAATCTTAGATGATAATCAGAAATAATTCATTTTTTAAGGAAATTTAGTTTGATAAACATACACATATATAAGTATACATCGTAAAATCCGGCGTATAATTTGAACCGGGGTATAATGCGCACCCAAACTTTCAAGTTTCATTTTTTAATTTTTAGGTACATTCGCAGTATCACACGCACCCCTTTTATTACGAAAAAACTTGAAATTTATTCGTGTTATTATTCCAAGCTTTAGAAAAAATAGTATAGTTCCAAAACTGCAAACCTTTAAGTTCATAAGGAATGTCATTTCTTTTAGATAAACAGTATTTTGATCTATTCGATCTATGTGGCAGTCTAATTAATGCTCACATCTCTTTTTTATTTTTAAAGTTCTCATTTTTATACCCGGTGTATAACACGCAACCGTAAATTTCGATGTAATTTTTTGTGTTAAAAGTGCGCGTTGTACGCCGGATTTTACGGTACATATATATCGCTCTCAGCGAACTTGAATAATAACCTCATTCCATTCACACCTAGAAAAATATATATTAAAATAATATTTAAAAAGTATATCAAAAAACATTATATAGGTACTTTGTATAAATGAATTAAAAAAAGTATTGTGAGTATTTGTTATTAACTTGCAATAAAGAACCTATTCACAAAAAAAAAGTATAACATGGTTAGTATGATGGTTAATACGGAGTATGTCTCCCGGACGATGCCATACAGGCCTTACAACATCTACGCATGCTGAGTATCAAATTATCAATCTGATATTGGGGAATATTACACCACTCATCAAGCAATACCCTCCCGAAGTTCCGGTAGATAGGTGGGAGGGGGTTGACGGGCTGCAATTCGTCGGCCAAGCATATCCCACACATGCTCTATTGGATTCAAGTCCGGTGACTATGCTGGCCAATCCATACGGGTGATATCCTCCGATTGAAGGCATTCGTCTACAATGTTTGCACGGTGAGGACGGGCGTTGTCATCCATAAACAGAAATTCAGCACTCATGGCGCCCCGAAACACACGTACATGTTGTTCCAGAATGACATCCTGATAGATGTGGCCTGTCATCGTTACACTCTGAACATGCAGGTCAGTTCTGGAACCAAGAATAGTTCCTCCCCAAACGAGCCATCCTGCACCACCGTAACGGTGTCGTTCAATGCTGTTCTCTTGCTCGTAACGGGTACCTGGCGCTCTCCATATGAAAGTCCGGCGAGAATCAGACTGCAAACTAAACCTGGATTCGTCAGAAAACATCACACAAGACCACTGTTGCGGTGTCCACAATGCATGCTCTACTCCAGGTTAATCGCAGGCGACAGTGAGTTGCGGTAAGGGGAACACATCTGACAGGCCTACGAGCATATAGACCAATGTGCCCTAAGCGTCTGTACACGGTCTGCCTTGAAACTGTCGTACCGGTAGCTGAAGAGAGCTGACGAGACAGGTCTGATGCTGTGCACCGTCTGTTTCTTTTTGCAGTAACTGCCAAATACCGGTCCTCATTCGGGGTTGTAACTCGGGGGCGACCTGTGCTGTAACATCTACTCACATTACCATCATCTTGGAATCGTTGCCAAAGCCTGGAGATAACACTTTGGGCGATTCCAAGTTCCTCGGATACTTCCAGCTGGGTACGTCCACGTTCCAGTCGTCCGATAATTCTACCACGTAAAGAATCATCAAAATGCTTCCTTTGTGCCATAAGTATGCGGTTATTGCACTGAAAGCCTTTTAAAGCGCTTGTGAAGAGTTTTACTTCTTTGCCATCATTCTTTATATACACTCTCGTCATTGTGACGTACTGCCCGCGCCATCTGGTGGTTTCCTGTAATTTGCATATTCTTCTTCAAGATGTGTGTGATAATTGTACAGGTTATTTTAGAGTTCAATTTGCTGTGTGATTCTGATTTATCCTTAATGTATGGACACGAGTGTAGTAGGAATTGAATTAGTGTAATTGATACTTAAATAAAAAGATTTACGATCGAACTCTAACCTTCATGCATTATATATTTCCTAAATGGGTTTGCATAGTTTCACGCAAACTGTCGATGTTTATGTCTATAGAAAGTATCTGTAGTCGCATTACATATTCTAATTTGGATTCTTTTATTTTTATTATTTTTTTTGTTGTTGTTGCCATTTACGTTGAGAAGTATTTTTCACCTAAATGCCTTGTTCTGAACGGTATTAAAATATTTACATCTGTGTAAGAAATTCTGTGTATTTTCCACGGATTGGCAACATAAAATTCATGAGCTATTCTTACTTAAATTTAGATTTTAATTTTGAATATGTTGATATGTCGAAAAGGTGTCCCCTTTCCTTCATCATAGTTCATTTTTTTCCACAAGTGGAAAGATATATTTTATATTCGAAAAACATCTAGTTTTGCAAAATGTTGTGCTAACTAACACAAAATTATTTCGTGGAACCCGAGGTAGTAAATAAGAGAATATTTATAATTTAATATGTTCGTATAAAAAGAGAAAAACGTTTTAATATTCTTTTATTATATTATAATAAACGTTTAAAAAGTGTTGCAAAATTAAGTAATATTATGTATAAATAAAAAAAATTTCAGTTTTATAATGGCTGTGATGAGATTTAGATACTTGTGGTTATATCCATTTTATATACCAGCGGTCGGCAACCTTTTGACTGTGGCGTCCAATCCAATCTACCAATAGGATTCAGCGTGCTACACAGTAGGGCATGCTTAAAACACTTCGATTCCCGCTATAATGCATGCAGAGCTATTATAGAAAATAGAGGTCAATAATATAGACTTGTAGTTTTATTATATATTAGTTTTGCATTGTTTAAAGATATTTCCAAACACAAAAGTAAACAGTATAAAATATATTTATTCCTTCACAAAAATTTAAAAAATCAAAATTGTACATATATTTAGTATATTTTTAAACATATTTATTAAAATAAGAAACAGACAACATAAAATGTAAGTATTTTCCTTCATTATAGTTAAATAAAAATTTTAATGCCAACCTAATAGTTGATGCATCGCTCTATTTTCCTATCATACGATTATAATTTGTGATTTTTAGTTTGACACGAAATCTGAGCATTCAGTTGTTAAACAAATTCTTCGCGGACTCGAAATATTTTTCACAGGAGGAAAGATTTTTTTTACTTAGATATGTAAAACCAAAAGCGGAAAGAAGAGAGTACATGTAATTTTCTCTCTTCAAACAGTTAAATCTCTCTAGAAATGACATTCGATAGTTTTCAAAATAGCTGTATATTTATCTTTGGAGTTATCTTTTAAATGGTTTTCGTAATTCCGTTAAATGTCTGAAAATTTTTGTCAAATAAGGTCCATTACAAATTTTTCAACTTCCCTCCTCTCAAATATATACAAATTTGTAGAGTAGTGCAGAGTGCCACTGAGAATTGTACCGCGTGCCACATGTGGCACAAGTGCAATAGGTTGGCTACCCCTGTTATATACACATAATTAAATTTCTTTTCGATTTTTCGTTGTGACTCGAAGAAACCCTAAGTTTCCGTAGACCACTGTTTAGAACATAAATTATAAGAGTGCACCTGTTTTTAGCGACTCCTTCTAATTTGTATTCTTAACTTTTGAACTTCGTAATCTAAGGTTAGAAAAATATTGAAGTCAGTCCTCCGAGAAACGAAATCACAAGTAAAAAAAATAATAAACAGAAAAAAGTTTAATTTAATAATATAAATGCGTGAAGTCATAGCTGCTTTACTCGTACTTACTCTCGGTAAAAATAACTAAAAAAAAATTGAAAAAAAAGGTTAAAATTATCTAAAACTTTAATTATTCGAAACAACATTTATTATTCCTCGATCAAAAGCTATTTTATTTCTTACGTAACACAAACGAAGCGTTCCAACAAATCGGAATAGTAATGAATGAAAAGAAAAAAAGAACCCGAATCGATAGGATATTTTTTTCATAAAATGCAACTTACGTGGGGACTTTTTTCTTCCTGGAAACGAAGCGTAAAAGTAAATAGATTATGTAGAAAAGCATGCAGTACGCATTTTATCCCACACATAACGCCGCTTTCTCCTTCATTGATTTGCGTGGGAGTTTCCCTGGAACGCGACGTTAAAAGGATCGCTATCACTGTCTCGCAGAAAGCGAATTAATCTTCATTGCCCCCATTATTAAAAAAACGTTGTGGGTAGTTCTCACCTGATACTACTGCGATAGAGTATTTTCTAAACTCAAAGAGTCATTATCGCGGAAGAATAAAATACTTCGTGGCAAAATGAGTGATTTAGTTAAACTGCCATTGTAAATTAAATTTCGAAAAAATTCTATTTTGAGAAATTACGTAAATCGTAAAATATCGCGTCGTTTTAGTTGACCTTTTAAGACAACAGTGCTTTAGTGTTTTCTTAAAAAGCTATTTTGGTATTCCTCTAAACAGAGGTTAACTCTTCCTGATCGTTAAAAAATATTAAAAGCGAATTGTTATCTTTGTAAATTGTTAAGATAGTACTTTTATTTCGTAAGAATTATATTGTTTAGATAAAAAAATATTCTATGAAAAATATTTTAAAAATATTTTATTAGGAAGTGAGTAAGTAGCATGTTATTTTAATGTTATTTTTTAATTTTTAATAATATTTTTTATAATTAAATGTAAAATACTTACATATTAAAGCAGTGGTACACTTTTAACTATTTCAAAATTTGATGGCACCTTAACAATAAAATAAGTTTAAAAGAATTTTACTTATCTATATAATACACTATAAGTAAAATAGTTAATAATAATTTTCAATGTTAAACAAAATAATATGTACTATAAAGACAGTAAAATGTTTATCGAGGGATTAATAACAAATTAATTATAGGGATACATTTAATGTGAAATGCGAGCTCGATGATTGTTGATAATTTCGTTTATATTGGGTCTTAAAGATGGTAATCCCTCTCTTATTTCGTCATGTACATTTAAAAATCTCCATCTTCGTTGTTATATTTGTTTATTAAAGAAATAAGCTCTATATAAAGTTATCTTAAAGATGGAGCTGCATGATTGAAAATATTCTCCCCAACGCAATCTCGTCTCACTCCCATTATTACTGATTAAATTTATCTTGTTTAAGTGTTATGTGTGTACAAGTTGAATATATTGATAAATAAAATAATTGAAGTTCATCATGTCGTCTGATCATTTAGTTCCTCCCACACCTCTAGCCAGATCATAGGGAAGAAGGGACATAAATTCTTTATAAAACGTCCCGTACTAATTATGAAACACTTCATTTACTACTTGAGAATATCTTCCATATTTTGGTCCAGTGAAAGACTGTTGAACATTTACAAGCAAAAATTATATTTTGTTTACGCCATCAACATATATTTGTTTCATCCGCGTCAAATTTTCAGTGGCCGCTGCTTTTGTTGCCTCCCTTTTCATACTTGTGTCTTAGTGAACTCGTCTTGATACTACTAACGATATCTTTGATGCTTAGGTGATTTCAAAAAGCGTATACAAAAATAATTTCCAAAATGCGAACAGACGATTGTGTTTAGGATAGGCTGAATACTGGAGATAATCTTCGGAATGGGATAAGTTATTCATACAAGCGGTCAGAAGGGACGGTTACATTTTTCCTTTTGAAAGAGGTGGAAACTCAATTTCCCTCATCCAACAAATATTTTGCCTTCGATTCTAAACCACACCTGATTTTCAGTAGCATCAATACTGGCAAAATATTGCGGCTTAGATTCGAGTAAATACGGTGTGTGGAATATGAGAAAAAGGATTATAAACTATTTATGTAATATAATGGAAAATAAGAAGCGTAATGTTGTCTGTCATGTACAGTAGAACGTCGTTTAACCGAATCCATTCGGACCGGACACCGTTCGGATACGCGATTGTTCGGATAACCGAAAACCGAATGCAATGCATGTAGTATATGATACTGAACACTATACAAATATTGAAAATCATCACATGCGGGAAACGTGCTTGAAGAAAAAGCCAATTAGGTGCAAAACGTCGCAATTTTACCTTGATTGGGGAAAATAATCACTTATTTTTCGCTGTACCATTCTACACCTTCGTTTTTCCGCTGCAAGGTCTCTGATTCTCTTGAGCATCAGTAGTTGAGTAGGACAGCACTCTGATTGTTGTTCGTACTTCTCCATAGCTGTCTCTAACGCAGAAACGCGTCAGCATTTGATGGTCCCTTGCTACTTTCGTTGTTGTAGTTCTCGTCTTCCTCCGTTTCATCGTCGACAGGGTCGGATTCTTGTTGCACGGAAGTCTCTATCTCGTCATTATTTAGTATTTGAAATCCAGTCTTCTGCATCGCATGCTATCCAGGTTTCTACATCAACAAAACTCAACAAAAGAGCACGTATACATCCCCTCACAAACTGACCTAATATTCCGCGCAGATGTTTACCAAATCACACAACTGAAATTCCCCAAATATCCCTCACCTTGGGTTTTTGTAGTTCCTTTTGGCCTCACAGGAAACAAATGTTTATCATTGAACTGTTCGAAAACGTATCCGGACTTTGGTTCGGATATTTGATGTTTCGGATAATAAACGTTCGGATAAACGACGTTCTACAGTATTAAAAGACTAAATTTATTTTCACTATTCAAATTTTTAAAAAAAACTCCGGTGCTCAAATTGTCACATTTTTATTTGTCAATTAAATCAAAAACTTCTATTAAGTAATAAACTCAATTTTCCACGCTTTTTCTACAATTCTGCTACACGACACTAGTAGCTTTAGTTCCATCAGACATAGAAATGGCAATAAATTATTTTCCTCTTTTTATCGGAATACCAACGGAAAACGGAATGGGGAAAAAATCTTTAAAGTAGAATTTTTCAATTTCTCTTATCGTGAAGGCTCTTTTATGTTCAGAAAGTAAATTTTGGACGAATATTTTTGAGTCGTCATTACTATCTTTGATCGACATATGAAATGGAAACCTCACTGATATATAGATTAGGAAGACACGAGAGAAAAGCGCAGCTAATGATTTCATTTCAGTTTCCTATAGATGTGATTGATAAATTTTCCGACATCTCGAACTTAGTTCGAAGGGAAACGGAAGCTATTCATACTGGTGGATGACTTTTGGAGACATAACACAGATTATTGTGGAAAAATGTACGTTGTATAGAAATGAAAAATGAGATAAATAAAAGTAATATTTTTCTTGCTCTGAAACTCTCAATTAACTGTTTGCGTCTTTATATAATAATGTTTATATATTTTTAATTCAGTATATATTTTACTAGCTCTTATACCGGTTCTTCGCATAGGTGAATTGAAAAGTTAAACAATACGGATTGAAAAATGAAGAAGTTTTAATGAGAGTTAATTTTACGTGAATAGCAAATTAAACAAAACAAAAAAAGCTTTTGCATATCTCAGCTGAACAAAAAAAAAAAAACATTTTTGTTAAATTTTAAGTTTAAAGGTCTAATAACTGATAAAAATGGGTTTTTTTTTTATTTATAACTCTCCTCAACTCTCTTGTGGATCGATTTTTGAAAACATCTTCCTAAAGTAATCTCTACTCAGCAAAAGTAACACATTGTTTCAAATTTTGTGCAATGAAAACTTAAAATAGTGTAAATAGTTTATATTTGGATGCGTAATACGAAAATATTATTTTCTGTTGTATTTATTTTATGTTAAAATTATAATATTCGCAAACAACGCTGTTCCTTACATT
The DNA here is from genome assembly GCA_019973975.1 of Trichonephila clavata. NCBI lineage: Eukaryota > Metazoa > Arthropoda > Arachnida > Araneae > Nephilidae > Trichonephila > Trichonephila clavata. Next base: position 335,419 of record BMAO01012747.1, read on the forward strand.
ATAATAACGATTCAATGGAAACATTGCAAAATGTTGGCGATAGAGCCAAGTTGTCATCATTTTTGGCGACCACGTTGGAAACTTGGCGTGGACCTTCTCCACAAAAAATAAATATACGTGCCAATTTTCATAGTGATCGGTTGAACGGTATTGGAGCGAAGCGATTTCATATATACAAACATCCATTTATACATTTATAGATAACTGAATTAAAAGTTTTATATATAGATAACTGAATTAAAAGTTTTATATTTGGTTACTGAATTAAAGGTTTATATATAGATAACTGAATTAAAGTTTTTATATGAGATGGAAAAAAAAATTTCCCATGATGACGTATTTTAAATATTAAGAAAAAATGAAAAAAATTAAAATGCTGTAGTAAATTTGCGCGGGAGAACAATAAATAACCATTCTAATTATTTGATTAATAACAGATTTATATTAATAGACGAGGTCAAACAGAGGACTACACGAAGACAAATCGGCAAACATAAACAAAGAAATATTATAATAGATTATTTACAATAGTACAAATAGCACTCATTCTTTATAAACTAGCTTTACAACATTCCGGAAACTGAACAAAACAAGCTCTCTAGAACAATTCCACTAGTTCTAAATAAAGTCTCTCTCTCTTATCGTAGTCAACACGCACGACTGAACTCTCACTAACTCACTCGATCTTTGTCTCAAAGCTTCCTTCTATAGCCTCATGGAAATTTAAAGAAGGTTCGATCACTAACTTCTCGATAGTTTTTTGGCGATATCATTTTTCGCCAAAAATTTCGGCAGAGGTGATTAATTCACCAATAGGGCAAGTCTGGTTACATTTTTTCAGGGTTATCATAATCTTATTTTTCAAGTTCATATACGGAAGTGAACTTCATCTGTAAAACTCAATTTCCCACAAGGAGAGTATCACTGTAGGAAAAAAAACGCGAGTGAATATTAACGTCGCACTGTTCAGCTACACGAGGGCTTTTGGCGACGGACCGCGTAATTTTGAACCATGGTCAAGTGACGCGGACGTCACCTGAGCTGGCACCTCCTCTCCTAACTACCACACCACACCAACGGGAGGACGTTTGAGCTCTCGACAGATTTAACGTGCATCGCTCCCCTACATGGTGGGTCTTCAGTGGTACTGGGCTCGAACTCATGACACGCTAGCCATGATCCGATACCTTGACCATTTACAGCACTATGGACTATGTCAAATGTATTGTAATATCAATTTTTATTAAATTTGTATCATTCATAAATTGCTTAACGAAGCCGCAATTGAAGGCAATATGAGGGCTATATGCGACGGACCTTGTAATTCAGAACCACGATGAAAAGAAGAGGAAGACACCTCCTCTTGTAATAACCCTCCTTCCCGTCTACCCTGTTGCCCAGCTAAAGGTGGGGAAGGAAGTGAAGGACGATTCGACATGATAAATTCAAATTATTTTATTTAGCACTTTAATCGACTCAAAAACAATTCAATGCAACGCAATAAATAGGATGTTCCCGATTGGTGAATAGAAGGAGAAGATGAGAGTCGCGTTTTGGGAGAATACATCTAATACATCAACCCCTTTAAAATAATTGATCTTCTACCTCAATATTACTTTACACGGTAGATATATAACTATTGGCCACTTAGCCTCTTTAATACTTTAAATATCAAACGTAATATGATGTGATGACAGTACCTGAACTGTAGGCAGTCTTTTTATTAATTAAGGCTTCAAATATCACCTTCCTTTCTTTCATCTCTCCCACGGACTTTCTAAACTTTGTTTCGGTATTCTTCTCTTTATATCTCAACTTGTCACCTTTAGTAAACTAACTTTCTGACCATCTCACTTTCTAACTTACCAACTTTCCACTATCAATATTTTTATCGAACCTGAATGATATATAATAAACTTAATTTACACATCACGTCTCTTCTTAGGAGAATGTTGATAATTTTTAATAGCCCCAAAGATTTCCCAAGAGGGTTGTGTAAGGACGCGTATAGATCCGTCACAATCTGACATCCCCACTATAAAAATTTCCAAATTACGCCAACGTGAAGACTGAGGGTACACAAGTTTTAACGCGTATCAGATTTTTTATACTGCGTACAGGAAGCGTGCTTTTAAGTATTTTTTTTTGGCAACAGTACTCACACCCTCGACAGAAACAACACCGAATATTTTTTCGCAACTATGACCACTTAATTAAATCTCTAATTACATTTCATAAAGAGCAAATGATTAGTCACGGTGAAATTTGACACTAGTACAAGCAATATAAAAAGAAAATTTAAGTCAATTCAATACTTAGGTCAACAAAGAAAATTTTTATTTTAGTTACTTTTTATTAAATAATTACAATTAATATATATACATATGATAGAATCATAATATTAAGTAGCTAAATATAAAGCGATTTTCCTTGCAATTTTTCATTTCTATACATGATGTTCGACTATTATTTTTGTTTGTTACTATTTATTCTTTTTTGAATTTAATTATTCCAATAATAGTATAGTAAAAAGTAATCACATTTTCAGAAATTAAGCCATCCCAGGTGGAATTCGAACCCATGACCTTTCGATTAGAAGTATAAAGTGCTATTCATTGCGCTACAGGGACACAAAGAGCGAATTTCCTTTTTATATGTAGTGTTGAACGAATATTTTGTGTTATTATTTATATTCCTTAATTAAATTTAATTAATGAATTAATATTGTATTAACATTAAGTTTCATCCATTAAAAAAAAGTTTTAAAAAGTGTATTTGAACTTGAATGGATGAATAAAAAGTATTTTACATTAATAATTGAAAATTTGTAGAAGATATATAAGGAGAGAGTGAACTAATAGTAGGAACTGAAAAGATCATGGCTAGTTATTCTTCCAATTCTCTCACGCCTTTAGGTGCTCAGGTGAAATCCTTATAACTTACGCTACATGATTTAACTTATATTTAACAGTTGTAAGACTTTTGTCACTATTTCCAGAATTGCTGTAGTTGATTTGAATTTAGAAATTCTAATTTTAACACTAGAATGTTGACTAAAATGTAAAGAACCTAATTATGTTCCGTTTACACACAAATCGTTTCGTAAAATCTCTTCACATTTGATTCGTTGAATAAAGACTACTTAAATGAGCAATTAGAATTACTTAAGATGGAAAGACAAAGGATTAAACCTATTAATGGAGAATTAAATGTAACAGATTTTAGGAACGATTGGGAGTTGTGTGTGCTGCAGCTGAGAGAAACTTCAATTCAAATATTCTAAGAAAAAGTAATTCGCGATTCCTCCTTCATCACCACAGATCCACTGCATTTATTGACAGAATTTTTTAATGCTGAATTTGTAGAACTCTCTGATGAAACAATTCAGATTATTAATTTTTTTAAAGAAACTGTTTTGCCTTATTATACATCTTATTTGAGGGTAAATGTTATAGTTCGAATTCCAAGAATTAAGGCCTTGAATTCACTGCCAACGATTTGTGATTTAGGTTGATTGATTGAGTGATTGTTCATTCAATCAGTCAACCTAATGTCACACGGAAGTAACAGGAGGGTTATTTGAATTAGGTCAAAGGTTCAAGTCTTGATTCCATGGAAGATCATAATTCGAAATAACGGGGACTGTGAATAACACAGTGGGGTTTCAAAGACATCATATGAAGGGAAATTTAGTGAAACGCAGTACCAATTGAATGTGGCCGAAATATTGAAATTGAATAATTACAGAATGACGCGTAGTTCAATGCTTTGCCTATTAAATGAGGCAATTATATTCTAAAATAAAGAACCAGATTTTATTTTTTTCAGAAATACGTTTTTGTCTTGAAATATTTTTTCTATTTAGGGATTTTGAATGAAACTATGATTATGGTGAAATCTACTTTTCCTTAAATAGTGGCCTTGGTAGCCAAACGGTCAATATTGCTTCCATCGCATTCCTCGCTTTATTCATTTTGAACAACCCTGTTACCGCGGTCTCAGTGAATAATAATTACTAGCGGCAAACCCGGCGTTGCACGAAATTTTTCGAGTGAACTTTTTTTCCATGGAAATATTAACTTTCCTTCTCGATTCCTGGTGTGTGATTAATGTCATTAAAATTCCCTTTTTCAAATTTTCTTCTACTTCTTTGTCCCGTCTTGGTCCACTTTCTTTTCCTTTCGCTTAGCCCTACTTTCCTCTGGCTCTTTCGAGTATAAAATTTTGGGTACTTTTCCGTTTGGCCTGCAAAAATCTCGCCAGGTTGGCGTTATTGACGACAACATACCATATGCACATAAAAATATGAATAAATATTAGTTCTCATTGGTTTTTCATCCATCTTTGATGCATTATGAAAAGGAGAGTTACTGATAAGAAAAGACGACAACTTGCTTTGGTGGTACCGTCGAGAATATTCCGTTTGGAGTAGGTTGTAACATTTTTGCTGACTTTTTCGCCTGCACCGGTGAAACGGAAAGTACTAAATTTTTTACCACTTTTTTCCCAGACAATAAGATATGTTTCCAAATTTTTATTTTTGGTTAGTGATTTACAAAAAACAATATTGCTTTAGATAATAAAAATATTAATTTATATAAAGCAATAAAGAAAACGTTTTTGATATACTGTATTACAAAAAACTAAGCTTTTCCCTGGTTTTAACTATAGTTATATTCTAAGAATCTAAAATAATAAAATGGATTTGAAATTTTCCATTACTGATCAATCATCATGTAACGTAGCTTAAAAATATCTCTAAAGGCTAATCTATTTTTATCCAGAAGAAAACAGAAAGTGTACGATTTTATAATTAAATAATTAATTCAGTAAAGAATAATAAAAAACAAGACTGCTTTAGTTTTTTAAAAAAAAATTATATTAATTTAAATATATGACGTTAAATGGCTGCTTTTTCCCGGATGTTTGAATGTTCGATTAAAAATATATAATAGAGAACCATGGGAAAGAACCATAGAAATTTGTTTGCATTCATTGCATAAAAAAATTAAAAAAAGAACATGATATTATCTGATAAAAACATTTCAGCATTTTCTTTAAGATTGTTGCAATGAATCAATAATGCGATAATTTGAACATATTGCTACGTAGATCGGGTCTCAAAGATTTTATGCTAGTAGTCTTGAAGAGAAAAACGGTTGCTTAAGAGCGATGAAGGTTTATTGTGGAAAAACAATCCTTAGAAATGCAGAATACAACGGCAAAATTCGCAAAATAAATCCCAAAAAGCCTTCACACCTTCTACAGCATTTAGACACAACTATCAGAGTCAAAAAATACAAATACGTAATGATTAAGATCATTTATCAGGAACTAATCGCTAGTAAACTCTTCAACGGTCAAAACAATACTGACTCAGTTTCAGCGAGCGACTCCTATTTCTAGGCCACAATGATCTTTCTTGAAAGATCCGCTTACGTCATAGATCGTGATATTAATAGATTTCTCCAGTAATTTCCAGAATCCTCCTTATGATCACCAACTCGCCAACATGGTCGCCAAAAATGATGCCAACTTGGCTCAACCGCCAACATTTTGTTAAACTTCCATTGAGTCACTATTAAAATAATAGAAATGACGCTTTATGCAAATATTACAACTTAAGCATACAATATATACAAAAGAAAGTAAAGTTAATGTATTTTCACTTCTAGATATAAATTATGTACACTTCTTTAAACATTCATTACACAAAATTCGTAACAATATAATCGGCACCTGATTCAATAATCAGCTTTGAATATGATAAAAATTGAGAATCATTTTTTCTATTATACTTACATTAAATAGTAACTTTAGGGAAATGGAAATATCTCTTTAGTAACAATTGTGTCCCACATTACTATATGACTTAATAGCAAGTAAAATTGATATCAGACTATAAATTAGCTCAGAAAGAGATCCGCAAATATTTATTCGAGCCCTCGAATGGGGTCGAGATTAAAAGCACGTAGCATAACAAATTTTGAGATTAGAACGCTCTGCTTTGTCTGTCTTTATTCTTAATTGAGTTCGAAAGAGATATATGTAATAGAAATTGTAGTAAATATCAGTTTTCTAACAGCTAAATGAATTATTTTTGAGTTTTGTGAGCGTGTGACGAAAACTTAAAAGTATTTTAAATGTTGGGGAATTTTGAACATTGGGCACAATATTACCCTTTTTTATGTAAAATAATTATATTTAGTGATTTTTCAAATTTTTTCAGACAAACTACATTTTTTATTTATGATTTTTCAGTTTTAAGACCAACGCTTTTAAAGGAGCGATTATCTTTATTTAAAAAAATTATTTAATTATTTTATTTAAAAATGTACTTTTTAAATATCGTTCGATGCAAATTTCGTATATAAATCGCCATATTCAACTATAATTCGGAAATTAAACTATTTATCCAAATAAATTTGCCTTTATATTTAATATTTTTTAAAAAATGAAAAGCAACAAATAATTTTTTGATAAGAAAGTTGTTCTAATATTGACACAATAATGTAACTTCTTTTAATGCAGAAGAAAATTATTCTTTCCTTTTTCAGTTAATTGGTTCTTTTCTGTGTAAAATATGCTTCAGAATTTATCTCCTGCATTTTTATGGATAAATATCTGTTCTATGTTAAAATTTAAAATTGTATACTTTTTTAATGCTTCCACATTTTAAGAACTTTTCTCAGATATGAATTTGCCCTACATTCAGGCAACCTTACAATAATATTGATATATTTTTTCTTTTAAAAACGATTTTACACATTAAACGTATAATAGTAAAAAAAATACATTTTTGAAAATCTTGGGTTTCATTCTTTTTCACATATTCTAGAAAATGAAGGAACTTTAAGAAAATTTGTTTTAAGTTCATTTTATTTTACAAATATTTATATAAGTCTATTATATTTTAAAAGGGTATATTGTAATTATTTGAAAGATTTTTTAAGCTCTTATATGTATTTGTGGAAATGTCATAAAATAAATATGACTTTGTAATTCCTAAAAAATACTTGTTTTTTTGTGTTTTTTTTTTTTTTTTGAAAAATTATCACCTTGAGAATATTTTTTGTTGTTTACTGGAAACGTTCTTCTTTAGGACTGGAGAACCTGATACCTCTTACGTTATGCGTAACCTTTTGAATGAATTCTAATATTTCTGATAAAAAAAAAAAAAAGAACATTTCATTTCAACTATTATATTTATAGTTTTTTAATCTATCTCTAACCTAGATTTTACCTAATCGGGAGTTTTGAGAATATAAATTAATAATAATTTTTAAATCCTAACAATTATATCCTAAAGGAACTTTTTATCCATGTGCTCTGCAACTCCTGATAGGAGTGGAGAGATTTCCGTTAAACCTATTCTTCGTAGATCTTTATTCATTAAGTAAATATGCTTTCCGGATTTCAGGTTTGTAGGTCTAATAGTTAGAAACCGGGGATTCTTATTTATGTAGCCCCCAAGCTCTCACAAATATCCTTGGGTGTTGGTTTCCGCAAAACTCATTCATAGCGGATTTTTGCTCAACAAAAGAAATTTGTTTCTAAATTTCAACGTCTGTAGATTTAGCAGCTCAAAAACAAGAACTTTTTATCTATGCGCCTCCTAAAACCCCTTAGATGCCAATTTAAATAAACTGTGTTCTTAGTAAATCTCTTCTCAACAAAAGAAACATGCTCACCGAATTTCAAGTCTATGGGTCTAATAGTTCCGAAGACTCGAGATGAGTGAGTGTGTGAGTTGTTTTTCTTTTTTACATATATCTATTTAAGGTTAATATATAAGTAATAATAATGTGGAAAAATAATTTTGTATTGTATGTAAATGTAACTAAAATCTTTTTTTTGACTTTGTTCGTTTTAAAAAAATAATGAGTTATTATTAAATTTACACTAAACTAATTTGATTATCGAACATAAAAAAGTTTCCCTATCCATGCTCTAGTTATTTCATTCATAAGCTTGTTATACTGCGCAAAACAAAAAGAGATTACTGAATTTAAATACAATTTTCTTTTCCCATTATCAATTCTTTTCATCTGTTACTCCACAATTTTCTTTTCTGTTCCGCTTCATGAATTTTTCATTACATTGATAATGAACAATGACGGCATTTTTCACTCTATATTAGCTGTGCATACATTTGTCTGTTACATTTCACAAGTAATGCAAGGAAAAAAAGAGCACAATGATTTAAAGACATTGTCCTCAAATATATATATATACATACAAAAAAAAAAGATTTTTTTTTCCATCCCAAAATATTCGATGTTTAAATCCTGCATTGATAATGCTATTGGACACAGCCGCAAAAGACAAGCCGACGGTTGTCTTTTGTGATAAGAATCTGTTGGCCAATTCGAGGGGAAAAAAATTTTATTTTTATTTTTTACCGCTCTGGAAGTGAGCCAGAAACTGAATAATATTGTCCATCCGGCCAACAAAGCGTGTGTCATAAATAGAACCTACAAAAATATCAGTTCGTAAAATACAAAAAAGAAGTAGATATCCAGAAAAGAAATTTATAAATGCATTTCTATTAAGGAAAGTGCTGCTCTTAGCAAAGACAGCGAGTCAGGGACAATAAAATTCGCTTTCGGTGCAAATAGTTTCTTCCATTTCAGCTAATTTGCCAAAATAGCTTAAAAGCCATCAATACACTAAGTTGCTTAACTATTTTTTATAGTTTCATAATGCCAATAGTTAAATAAATAAAAAAGGGAGGATATTTAAACTGAAGTGAAGATAATTTATTTTTCATCTGTACTTCAAACTCTCTATTACTGCTCATATGTGAGTTATATTTTCATATTGTAATGATGTTTCAGATAATGACAGGGGCCGTGGGTAGCCTAGTGGTTAGAGCATCGGTCTCCAAACCGGAAGGCCTGGGATCGATGCCCGATACCACCAAATATCCGCCGAGTACTGACGGAGAACGTTCTCGTTAAATCAGTGGGTCCGAATGGTGTCGCCATCTATCGTGTTGTACCGGGCAAAATCGTGCTGTTACTTAATGGGGCTCAAAGCTAAGGCTAACGATAGGCGTAAAATTCTAGCCCTTATCCGCGATGAATTTCTTGGACCTTGATCCGATGTTACTGTCGATCAGGTGGCATAAGCAACGACAACAATATGTTTCTAATTCTAAAATAAAGGACTTAAGAGAAAATTGATCATTTACTGTGCAGGACACATAGCAAATATGAACTTGTGTTTGTACCAGGGGTTTGAGAAAACTAAGATAAAGGTACTGTTCGTCTGTACTGTTATATACACAAAACTCAGTAGTGCAACAACCCATGAGGGCAAGGGTCTACTGTACCTATCTCAGTGTACGTGACCTAGGGTCCTGAGATGCATGAGCAAATGTTCCGATCAGATGGTCATTTTGACGTGAAACTCCCAGTGTTTAGTTCCCAAGCAAGCTTGGTACTCATTTATCGACCCACTGAAGTGATAAAAGGTTGAGTCGACCTTCCCCTGCCCTGGATTTGAACCTCGGATCTATGGCGTGAAAGCGTGGAACTACCACTCGTACTGTTATATACAAACCTATATAATAGTACATCATATGACTGAAACTTAGTACTTCTTACTTTTTTTGTATAGAATATGTATGTATAAAGGGAATAAACGCGACCAACTCACTCATTCTGGAATTATTAGCGCAGACTTAAAATTTGGCACGCATGCTTCTTTTGTTGAGAAGAGATCCGGTAAGAACGGGTTTTACGAAAATCGAACCACAGTAGTGGTTGTGGGGGCGCTTTTGATAAAAATTCCCTTTTTTGAACTATTAGACTTACAAACTTGAAATTTGGCAAACGTGTTCCTTCTATTGAGTTAGAGATCCGTTAAGAACGAGTTTTACGAAAATCGAGTCAAAGGAGTAGTTGTGGGGGCACTCTAGGTAAAAATTCCCATTTTTGAAATTTTACGCATATAAACTTGAAATTTAGAAAAAATATTTCTTTTACTGAGTAGAGATCCGCTAAGAACAGGTTTTGTAGAAATTGATTCCGAAGGAGAGGCGCGGGGGTATTATCGAAGAAAAAAAATCCCGTTTCTGAGCTATTAGACTTATAAATTTGAAATTTTGCAAACATGTTTCTTACGTTGAGTTGAAATCCGATGAAAATGGTTTTTGCGAAAATCGACTTCTAGGGAGGGTTGCGAGGGACGAATATTCCTTATTTTTTGAACTGTTCGACTGAAATTTGGAAAGAAGATTCCTTCTCTTGAGAAGAGATCCCCTAAGAACAGGTTTTCCTTGAATCAACACCCAAGGGTTCGAATGAAATGGAACAAACATTTTTTCCTTGTTTGAGTTGGTATGGGATTACCAGTAACGCCCCGAACCATTCAAACCGGTGATATCTGTCCAGAAGTAATGTAACGAATCAACCTTGACTATTATTTACGCGTTTGATTGGTTATAGTACATCAGTAATTCAGTTGTGAGCCTTTCAGAGTGGTAGCTGATGGTTGTAATTTTGCGTTCCACTTAACACTTGTTACTTTTGCTTGTTCAGAGATGGATATCACTCCGAGGAAGCTTTCTAAAAAAATCACTCATAATAAACACACTTCTATGACTGTAAGAGATATAGTTACGGTACAGTCGACTCTCGATAATTCCAAGTTGGAGAGATCGAAGGAAAAACAAAAGGGTAGAAAAAAAATTCCCAAAATACACAAAGAGAAATTTTTTATAACATATTTAAATTTTAAACTATGTAAGAAGTTAACAATTGTACATATATATAAAATTATTTCAAAGTATTTTAAAAAAGTACATATTATATATACAGTATAAATATTTTACAGAAGTTAAAAGTCCTGTATTAAAAGAATACATTTAACACATTCATTCACAATCCTACGTATCTCTTCTTTCCAATAGTGGACTATCCTTTCTGAACACAGGTGTAGCAAAGCCACGTGTTAAACGAAAGATACGGACGGCTGACAACAGGTGCGGTATGTCTATGGTCCAACCACACCTTTATAGTGTCTTTTCGCCTCAGGAACCGGAAAACACTGAAAAGGGTAGCAGACAGAGGGTCATCAAAGGGGCTACGTTACAGGAGAGATACACAAACACAACACAACGCAAAACTTGTAAGTTCCAACCTGTTTATTAGAAAACCTCACATGATAGTGAAAGTTTGAATTGTCGAGTTTTATAACATAACTTTGAATTACAGCGCGTTGTAGTCTGGCCTGCCACAGATTTAACTTCGAAATATTGAGTATACCAAAACGTATTGTTTTAGTTCGAAATATCAAGAGTTTTTCTAGGGACTGAGCATATACTTCGAATTATCGAGAGGTTCATATTATCGAAGGTTTGAATTATCGAGAGTCGAATGTAGTTGGTGTGGGCAAATCAAGTGTTTCAAGAATTCTAACGACTTTCCAAGTTTCCTGATTATCGTCTCCAAAAAAAAAAGGAATATGTGGGCTTAAATGAAAAAATTACTCCAAGAACTGATAAAATTCTAATATCAAAATAAATCAAAGTAAGACAAGCACAGACTTTCGAAGGTACTTATTGGATTATGATGTTGAAGTGAGTACCTCAACTGTACAGAAAAGTGTTCTGGAAGTTATCCGTAAGGTATCAAGACCGAGGAAAAAGCCATTTCTATCTCAGAAAATGATGAAAAAACTTTTAGCCATAGACCAAATTCACCGATCCTGGTCGTTAAACGACTAGAAGAAGGTGATTTTCAGTGATGAAACGCATTTATTTGTACAGGGATGCAAATCAAGTGTAGTTAAACAAAGTGAAGTTGAAACTCTGCTGCCAGATCATATCCAACTGACTTTAAAACACCCTTCTAAAAAGATGTTTTGGGGTTTTTTTTCGCAACAAATGGCACTGGAATCTTAGCTCTTTTTAAAGGCATGAGGAATTATGTCAAATACACTCATGTCCATAAATTAAGGATAAGGAAGTTCAGGCAAAGAAAGAGACAGAAGCAAAACAAATTTGACTTATTTGTAAAGTCTATTTATTAAACAAAAGGTAGAGAGCAAAAAAGATGCTAATTAATAAAAATTGCAATTTTTACTCCCTGGAGCAAATTTCAAAAAAGAACCTATTCACAAAAAACAGTATAACATGGTTAGTATGATGGTTTATACGGAGTATGTCTCCCGGACGATGCCATACAGGCCTTACAACGTCTACGCATTCTGAGTATCAAATTATCAATCTGATATTGGGGAATATTACACCACTCATCAAGCAATACCCTCCGAAGTTCCGGTAGATAGGTGGGAGGGGGTTGACAGGCTGCAATTCGTCGGCCAAGCATATCCCACGCATGCTCTATTGGATTCAAGTCCGGTGACTATGCTGGCCAATCCATACGGGTGATATCCTCCGATTGAAGGCATTCGTCTACAATGTTTGCACGGTGAGGACGGGCGTTGTCATCCATAAACAGAAATTCAGCACTCATGGCGCCCCGAAACACACGTACATGTTGTTCCAGAATGACATCCTGATAGATGTGGCCTGTCATCGTTACACTCTGAACATGCAGGTCAGTTCTGGAACCAAGAATAGTTCCTCCCCAAACGAGCCATCCTGCACCACCGTAACGGTGTCGTTCAATGCTGTTCTCTTGCTCGTAACGGGTACCTGGCGCTCTCCATATGAAAGTCCGGCGAGAATCAGACTGCAAACTAAACCTGGATTCGTCAGAAAACATCACACAAGACCACTGTTGCGGTGTCCACAATGCATGCTCTACTCCAGGTTAATCGCAGGCGACAGTGAGTTGCGGTAAGGGGAACACATCTGACAGGCCTACGAGCATATAGACCAATGTGCCCTAAGCGTCTGTACACGGTCTGCCTTGAAACTGTCGTACCGGTAGCTGAAGAGAGCTGACGAGACAGGTCTGATGCTGTGCACCGTCTGTTTCTTTTGGCAGTAACTGCCAAATACCGGTCCTCATTCGGGGTTGTAACTCGGGGGCGACCTCTGCTATAACATCTACTCACATTACCATCATCTTGGAATCGTTGCCAAAGCCTGGAGATGACACTTTGGGCGATTCCAAGTTCCTCGGATACTTCCAGCTGGGTACGTCCACATTCCAGTCGTCCGATAATTCTACCACATAAAGAATCATCAAAATGTTTCCTTTGTGCCATAAGTATGCGGTTATTGCACTGAAAGCCTTTTAAAGCGCTTGTGAAGAGTTTTACTTCTTTGCCATCATTCCTTATATACCCCTCTCTTACACTCTCGTCATTATGACGTACTATCCGCGCCATCTGGTGGTTTTCTGTAATTTGCATATTCTTCTTCAAGATGTGTGTGATAATTCTACAGGTGAAATTTTTATTTTAGAATTCAATTTCTGTGTGATTCTGAATTATCCTTAATTTATGGACATGAGTGTACATAGAAATATTACACAGTCGAATTGTTCCATTGATGGAAACATTTGACGGAACAATTCAACATGATTTGGCTTATCGTGACAATTCGAGATTGGACCAGACTTTTATGCGGGAAAATAAAATAAAAGTGCTTAATTGGTCAGGTGATTCACCAAACCTAAATTCCACCGAGAATTTATGACATATTTTCGAGAATCGTTTAGGTAAGAGGAGTTTCACGACAACAGGACAAATGATAAAAAGTGCTACACAAGTTCTACGATGATGAAATTAAGAACAAGTGCGCTGCACTAGTCCAGTCAATAGCAAGATGAGTTGGAAAGGTCATTTCTGCTACAGGAGGACATACTTCGTACTAATATAGAGATTTTTCTGTCTACTTAAGGTATGTAATGATTAAAAGCTGGGATTTTTGAAAAAATAATTTTGTAACCATTTGTCTCAATTAATTTGAACAGTATAGTATATGGCTGCGGAGACATTAGAAATTTTAAAAAATTCCCTTTTTTGAGTTATTAGGCCTACAGACATAAAATTTGGCAATTATTTATTATTTCTTTCAGTAGATGTCCGTTAAAAATGGGGTTTGGACGTACAGGATAAGTAGATTTCTTCTTTAGAAATTCGTCCCGTGTCGTCAATGCATTAATACTCAGATAAAAGTAAAAACTATAAATTGTAGGGTTTGCAGCTCCGGGATCCCGGTGGTTTTTTCCAATCCCGGGATTTAATTTTTCCCTGAATTATATTTTGAAATTTCTTTTGAAAGTATTGTGAATCTGGTATTACTTTTAATGTAGCTTATTTACCTCCCCCCCCCGTATACGGTTAATGTTAGTTTTCTTACGTGTTGAACTTTGACGGGTTCGAGGAAAGCGTGTATGTTAAACCGTAAATTTCATATGTTTTCTCTTATTTTCATCTGTTACTTTCTCCCCATCGCGAGTGGGTTCAGAAAACGAACATTTCTCCCACCCTCACAATCTCCGGTGTCAGCTATCTTGGACAGAGGCATTTAGAATTTTTGGAAGATATCTAGTAGGGTTTTCAGCCCTAGGATCCCGGAATTCCGAAACCCCTGGATCCCAGTTTTTTTTTAATCCGGAAATCCCAGGATTAAAATAACTATTTCCGAGATTTAATTTTTGTCTGAATTATATTTAAAAAAAAATTCTCATAAAAATTTTCTAAGAATTTAATTTTTTAAAAATTTATATTCTGTTAATGAAATATGTAGAATTGTTTTTGCGCAATTATAAGTGCAAAATGTAAAAAAAAAAATATATGCACAGTATGGGAGAACGTCGCACAGATCTAAGTGGCCCACTGCAATGCTTACACAATAATAAAAGCAACATCATAATAATAGATTTTGTCACAGTTCCTTCTTCAACTAAATGCCATTAATTAGTAGCGGACCTGCTTGGAAGACTTAAGACACTTAAAATCCCATTCCATTACTAACAGCTCATGCCAGTGGATCTTCAATTTCAAATGAGGTAACACTTGATATTGATTCACATTCTGATTCAATAACTGGATCAATTTATATACAAAAACCATTAAGTGTAGCAGAAGAACCAAATGAAATTATCAAAGAGGTATATGCACTAATGCAGTCTATTAGATTTGAGACACTGTCATCAAAAATTCAAAAAGAAAGGCCTCTTTTTTGAAAATGGAGGGAGACGTGGTGGCTACCAGAAAAAAACATACTCCTATTTAATGACGATAATACCTACTAGTAAAGAATTCGAACAACAAAAATAAGAAGCCGTTCCCACGATGAAACGCTAGAGGAGCTGTGTTTTCATAAGCTTATTTACAGAAACACAAGAAATGAAGAAATGCTTTTTTAAAAAAAAAATTTCATTATGTACTATTTTTATTTGTTTGCTATGATGAATTAATTTTTTATTTGTTTTGTTAAAATAATATTGAATCAATTTTTTGATATTTTCAGTTTTATTAAGCAATTTTAACTATGCTAATTTGTAAGTATTTTTAATAAATAGTCCAATCCTAATCCCGGGACCAATCCCTGAATTCGGATAATGTAGTCCCTAATTGAAAATATGACACGGGATTGCAAACCGTAATATATAGGCATACAATATAATTAAAAACCCAGTGAAGCAGGTGAGTAATGGTTTGTTACGGTTTTTGTCGTGTGTTTCATCATGGGATACATACGAAAGACGAGCGATAGATGAGCATAAACATACAATACAAACACAAAAGAATATAGATTTTTATTATAAACGATGATTCCAGCATAGAATAGAAGGGGTGCGCTGCTTTTCATTCGAGACGGGAATCCATTTCTGGTGAAAGTCCGACTTCTTTTCCGGAAGATATATATCCACGCCTTATTGAGGACCCAGCCCACTCGATTACACGCCGAGTGTTATAACCACCAGACCGGATGGGGCGGCATTCGTTACGGTATAAACATAATAAAGACACGATTGAATATCAGACTAAATGTATTTACTAAATTTTAAAGTCTTTCTGAGAAATAAAATGGTAGAAAATCAAAAGTTGGAAATTTGAAGAGAAGGGTTTCAGCTCAGGTGTCGTCGTATATTTTTTATATCGTCGTATATCTTTTCCGAAAAAGTAATAAAATTATATCATATTATATAAAAATAAATAAATAAGAGAATGCCTATATTTTTGAATTAATCACAGAGAGAGATTAATCCACTATTGCGTACCATTTCCTAATGGGATTTTAAATTAAAAATGTTCGATTGTAAATTAAATTGACAATACTGAGGGCTCGAAACATCTTAAAAATTCACATAATAAAAGGTTAAAGAATAAGGGATCTGAATTGATTATTTTTAGTTTTTTAATATTTTCATATCAAAAATGCGCATTAGCTCAATTTGAAAAAGAAAAAAAAGATCAAAAAAGTATCGAAATTCTTAGAAATGAAAGAATTTACTAACCCTAATTCTGAATCAAAAGTAACACACTATAGACTTTCAAATTTTTGAAACGCCTTTTAATGAAGTTCATCATAGCATTTCGAATGGTAATGCTTAAATGGAAAATAGTAAGATATCTAAAAACTTTTAAAGTACTTCAAAGCTGTAAAACTCCAATGTTGTACTAAATATTATCATCTAATCCGTTGATGGAACGTTGAGACATTAGACATTAATTTGTTGATGGAACATTGAGACATTAGACATTAATTTGTTGATGGAACATTGAGACATTAGACATTCATTTGTTGATGGAACATTGAGGCATTAGACATTCATTTGTTGATGGAACATTGAAACGTTAGACATAACAAGAAAAAATCGGATTCATTCGATAGTGTTATATATATATATATATATATATGGCGAATATTTTCTTACAATTAATGCTCTTGATCAATAAATATTTAACTCCGTCATTACCAAATTACGCGCTTCGGAAATAATAAATAATATAAAATAGAAAAGACTTGCTTTCACAAATAAAAAACTAAATTTTAAAAAATGTTCTAAAAAGGGTTTGGTGGAGATTAAAAGACAAATGTATTGTTAAGTAGATCAGGATTCGAGGATTTTATGCTATCAGTTTCAAAGAGCAAAACAGTTCCTTTAGAGTGATGAAAATTTGTTTCAAATAAACAATCCGTAAAGTACAGTATATAGTAGTAAAATTTACAAAACAAATCCCAGAATTTTTTCACACCTTCTACAAGACTCATATACAACAATCAGGGGCTGAAAATACAAATACGGGATGATAAAGATTATTCGCAAGCAATTGCTCGATCGTAGCAATACTGACTCAGTTTCAGCGAGCGACTTCTATTTATAGTCTGCCTCGGTCTTTCTCAAAAATCCGCTTACGTCATAGATTTCGTAATGTTAATAGATTTCTTCAGTAATTTGCAGAAGCATCCATGGGATAACCAAGTCACCGAAAATGGTTGCCAACCCGTCAAAGTGATCACCAATTCGCCAAATTTGGTCACCCAAAATTATATCAACTTGGCTGTATCGTCAATATTTCGCCAAGCTTCCATTGAATCGCCATTATAATGTAAGGAACAGCATTGCTTACGAATATTACAATTTTAGCATAAAATATAAGTACAACAGAAAATAATATTAGCGTATTACACACCTATATATAAATTATTTACACTATTTTAAGGATTCATTAGACAAAATTCGTAACAGTATTTTTGCAATAAAAAAACCTAAACTGAGAAATAACATTTAAAGCTTCCTGAAATGAATGTACTGTATTTTGGCTACAGATTTAAGTGCAATGGTTCCCTGAATATTTTCAAACTTTGGAAATCGATGAAACTTACAAAACGAATTATTTGAAAATGTAAATAATATTTAGCATTAAAAATTATTCTGATAATCACGAAATCATATTTGATTTATTTTTATGTAACTATAAATATCTGCTTCTTTTTTTGTGTTAGACGAAAATATCTATTCATAATAAGTCATTTCTGATTTTTTATCAAAACATTTATTCCACTGAACTTTAAAAGTAACTTTTCTGTAATTTTACGGTATTGGAAGAAGAGTCTATGATTACCACAACAATAGTCACAGTTAAGTTTTTTTAAGAATTTTTGTAAATGATTTGTGAAAAAAATAAATTCTCTTTTTTAATAGATTTAATTTTTATGAATTATTTGTATTTCAATAAAATATATTAGTTTCGGAAGAATTATTAAATAAATTTATAAAAATGTTTTGAAAAATTTCCCATGACACATATTTTTTATCCTTCATTCAGATATCATTGTAATTTAATACTTACATAGAAATCAAGTAGTTAAAAAAAATTGTTCCTGTTGTGTTATATATATATATACTAGCTGAAATGCCCGTTCTTCGCACGGGTTAAGTATAAAAAATAGAATAACCAAAAATTAAAAATATTTTTTTCAAATGAATATTCACATTAGAAATAATTTTAAGCAAATTGCAATTTGGCCTCAAAGTAAATAATCAGAGAAAAACTTATCAGTCTACATATAAACAACACTCTTTTATTATAATTTTCCTTGCATTTAATTTGTAGCCTAAGTATTGTTCTATTTATTGTGAAAAGATTTTTGTCACCGTGTAAAAGTAAAAACTGTTCCTGAATTGACTATCACAAATGCATTCATTTCGTCGATTATCCAGCTTACAATACAATTAAAGCAAGTGAATACAAAAATGTTTGACAAGCAAGCAAATTTGGCTTTAGTTTGAACTATTTTAAAAATGTTGTGCATTGTACAATAGAATTATGGACACGCCCACTTTACACTACTTATTAAATGCTCTATTGCACTAGAGGACACTAGATGTCACCACTGTATAAGAAACTTTTTTCCCTTGGAATCTCAATTTTTGTCAGCTTAAGAATTCATGTCATAATTTTTCTCAAGTGAAAAACATAATAGATCAATTTTCTTTTCACAATTGTCTAAGCTCAAAGCACTAGATAGTTTCACATTTTTTTATCGTGCTGCATTTTAGAATACCTAGAAATGAAATGCAACATTTATTGAAAAAGTATTTTAAAAATAAAAAGAATAACATAATTTATACTTTTAAGAAATAAAAAGAAAACTACCATATAGAAAAACGTAAGTATTATCTGTTGCAAATTTTATCATATATTTAAATAATTGTAAAAAAATGTCATGCTCATTTGTCAATTTTTTTTTAAAAAATTAAATTTTTTCTTACGTAGAAAATTTTTTTAATAGTCATATTATTCCCATTTTCTTTTAAAGCATAGAATTATTATTATTATTATTATTTTACAAAATAAATTTCTCTACTTATGTAAATATAATTTTTTGGAAAGAAAATTTCAATCGCATTTGTATTTAATAGTATTTTAAATATGAACAACCACTATAATTGTATTGTTCTAATATGAAATTTGTATTGCCTAATTTTATGTTCTAACGTAATTGGTTAGTACAATCTACTAGGTTATTTAGAAACAACATATTTTTTGCACGCCTTGAGTATTTTATCTTGTTTTTTCTGCCACAACAGTCTATCAACTGTAAAATACATTTACAGTTATTTTATTGAATGTTTTCATCAGCCTCTATATTTGGAACCACTCAAAAAATGCTACACTTAAAAACAAATAATATGTCACCTAATTTTGAACGGCTATCACATGACAAGATCGACTCTAAAGCAACCTTTATTCTTCGTATCTGCGATGCGAGACTAAGGATTAAAATTAGCTCTTTTTATACACGATATTTTTCGTTTGTAATAATCTCGAAGTAGGTAATTACGAGAACTGGGTGCACACACTACGTGGGAGGCATAAAAACATATTTATAAAAAAAATTGCTTGCATTCTGAATTTAAGGGGACACAGTACGATTCAATTGACAAAAATTGGTCGAAAAATGAAATTTAATTTTTTTTAGCCAAAATTATCTTGTATGTACTTTTCTATATATGTCACAAAATATGAAAGCTCTAAACTTAAAAAAACGCGAAAGTATGATAGCTTTTACGTTTTTTTTTATTCACATCCCTATGGCAAATCAAAAGTTTAAACTGACTTATCTCAGAAAGATAAAATAACTAGTTTGTCTTCATTTAAAATGCTAAGGCTTTTTTTTTTCTATTGTGCCTAATAATTCGAATTTTTTTTTTCGCTTATTGCTAATAGTGCATGTAACAAAAGTTGGTATGCATTCTTGAATCAAAGCAATACTTATTTTTTTAAATAATTAAGCTCCAAATTTATGCAATTTTAAGGAATTTTCAATAAGCATTCATAAAAAGAAGTATTGTACGAATACCAATCACGTTATCGTAAAACCCATACCAACTTTTGTTATGCATAGTTTGACGTACTTGTAAATCAAATTTCATGTATATATGTAAATTTTTGTAGGAGGAGTAGCATTTTAAAATCACGTCACAAATTTGGAATTTTTTCCTTAAAAATTAAATGACTAGCTTTATATGAAATTTTGAGCACAAAATCTGTTTTGCATAGTATACACACATAGAAGGCAAGCAAACAAATTTTGAAAATCTTTAAATTAAAAATGTTTGTTTAAATTTTACCATGTCCTTTTAAAAAAATATTTTACGTCAAATATTTCGTGATTATTGTTTGTATGTTGCTTATTCTTAAAATATGCTTAAAATGACTCCAGTTTTTTAAGTGCAAAAATAGTGTCTTCTTCCTTACTAATCGAGTTTGATTCGTGAAATAATTATTTTTATTTAACTAGATTTCCTAATGATGTTTTTTACATAGGGTATGTGACCTTGATAGCCTAATGGTCATGGTCGAAAACCCTGGAGTAGCGTTGTCGAATCCTGTGTTCCAGTTCTATTGCCTTTAAGCTGAAATGCTTGTCGGTTCCTGCTTTCCTCTGATCCCCCTTGTCTACCCTCGGACCCGGCTAGAGGTGTGGGAAGAACTGAATAATTAGTCGACATGATTCGCTCTAATTATTTTATCGACACAAAGTATCAAGCAAGCACAATAATAATCCAATTAAGAAATTTAATCAGTCTGTAGAGCGCGAAGGCGAGACCCGTTAGCCTGGGGATAATATTACGGACCCTCAACTGATTCCACGATAACTTATACAAGCTCAATATAAACTACGTCCCACACTAATAAGCTAACTTCTATTTAAATAAGGATCACGATACCTGTACTTTTATAAAGTTGAGTCCTACACTTGAGGCCTTGAATGCAATTCTTATCCGAATTTAATCACTGTCGAGTGATCCTCTCTTAGAAGTCTTCAATTGATAAACTCAGATTTGCACTTAATAATTTCACGATCCTCCACTCACCAACTAACTCTCAAAACTCACGAATACAGAATTTATATATAATATACTTAATTTACATAATCGCGTTTCTTGTCTTCGGTAAAAGTTGGTTGGTAAAACTATTTTCCCAGAAGAGTCCCCAAGGGGTTAGTCATAGACGCGTATAGATCCGTCACAAAGTCTAGTCTAAGACTGTCTTATAGAAAAAAAGGACTCAAATACCTTAAATCTGTGCAGTCTCAAAATTCTTACGTTGACTATGTATGGAAGTTTGGAGAGTGGGGTGCATTTCATGTGTCTTCCTTATCACTTGACCGCAATTCATTACATTGTATACATTTGTAAGATTAAAAAATACGAGTTCTCAATTCATTGTTAATAAATATAAAGATAATGTTTTGGTGCTTCGTCAAACAAAGCTCTTCAAATTCTCTGTTTTTGAAGAATTTTTTTTTAAAAAATAAATATGGTTTTAGTAATTGTGGGAACTTTTTAAAATCTCCACTAAAAAATTTTTTTGATTTGGGAGCATTATGCTTGTTGACACAGATTAACATCTTCTTAGTCGGTTTTCGCCTGTCACCTGGCGAATATCCCCTCGGTAAGGATCCCAGGTCATACGACAAAAACAAAATTCATTGTTGAAAATTTTTTTAAATAATTCTTTTGTATTCTTTATAATTTTTATTATTATTATTATAATTTTTGTTATATATTAAAACAGCGATGGTAATTTTTCCGACGCAGAGGATTAACACTAAAAAATCTTTTCAAAATATTTTTTATATTCATGACAAAAATATTTTTGACTAACTAAACAATAAAATAACATGCAGTAAATTATTTTAATGTGGTTTTTTATACTATGAACCTAAAAATTTGTTAAGCTTTTTTCACAAAAAACAATTTCCCTAAACATTTTTTGTATACTTTTAATAAATATTTTTGTACAGCAATTTATCCTCATACCTCAAAACTATATATTTGATAAATATCTATCAGAGAATATTTTTTTAATTTAAAAATTGGGTGTATTGCAGGGAAAACTAAAGATCACTAAAAGTATAACCCAAAAACTGCTGACTAACAGAAATATTTTTCATTTACGAATTCTGAATAGAAGATATATTAATTTTCACTAATAAAATATTTCTTTTGGATCGAAAAAAAATCTGACTAAAAAGAAATTAACGTGGGATGACACATATGACTATTTGGCAACGATTCATTTTAAATATAATATGCTTATAAATGCTTAAAATCCTCAGTTATTTTGACCTTATACAAATTAATGCTAAATGAACACTTGAGATGCTAATTTGATATCGGATATCTCCGCGCCAAGTTGTTGTTTATGTTCGCGAAGAGGGGCAATAGCATTACAATATGATTACCTTGATATTTTTATGTGTAGGAAGGAGGTTGTTATGAGGATGACGTATTATACAGTTAATTTTTATTGGGGAATTTTTTCGCGGTAGTCCTATTAATTTCAGATAATTTTAATTAAATTTCTTTCAAAATTTAACCATTTACATTGCAATCATTCTTCAAGCTACTGCTTCAGTCTTCTGTCGTATTTTATGCTATTTTCGAATATGGATATTTCTAATATCATTAGTGAGTACCAGGATATTGTTTAAAAAAAATATGAGAGCTGTGCTTTTAATTATAACTGTAAAATACGTATTTCCACTTTATTTTGATTTTAAGTAATGCACTTTTAAACGTTCCTTGATCGATGAAATTTATTAAAGGAACCAACAGTTTTTGTAATAATGCAAACCAGCAACTTATGATATACATTATTAATTAATTTTAATATATATTATACAAGTATTTTACGTATAACATGATATAATTATATAATAATAATTATTATATTATGTTATATGGCTATTATTATTATATATTACGTAATATAATTATTATTATATTATAATGATGTTAATTATTAATTGATATTGGTTATTTTCAATATATTCTTTATTTGAAAAGTATTTCAAAGCAGTTCTTTAAAATTATTTTCCTGGCAATTTGTTACAGATAGGCCGCCATCTTGGATTCCATATCACTCTACTGCAAGACATAGCACTCCGATATACAATTAGTTCTAATATTTTTTGTTAAGATTGTTTTTCATATTTTTCTCTCTTACTGCGGGCGTCTGTAAAAAGGAGAAAGAAGTCTGTCTGAAAACAGCTAACAAACAACACTTGCGTTGATTATTACATGTGACTTAAAGTTGATAAGAATCTCTTTTCCCCTTCTTAACGCATTTTAACCTCCTTCATTTGGAATGTGGAGTGTTTTCGATGTAGTCTTTTGAGTATTTTGGTAGCGTGAATAGCATTGGGTCAAGTATGCGTCCACTTACACTTTTTTTTTAATAATGAATTAACTAGGACGCGCGAAGCATACTTCCTTTTTCTGCCACGAGATGTGAATGACCACTTGAAATTCTATGACAAATATTATTCATATTGCTCTGAATACTTTCCCGCTTTTTCTTTTTAAAGTATTCGGGGTCTTTTTTATCGTGGTTTCTCGATTTTTATTGTTTCATTTTACTTTTTTTTTAATCTACATATCTTTTTGTTAAGTTAGATGCAAGTCCCTAGCGCAGCGATTCTCAAACTGTAGGGTGCACCCCTAGGGGGCATGATAACTCTATGTGGGGGTTAAGCATATCAATAAGTTGCATATCTATATATTGATATATATATCAATAAGTCGCAAGCATATCAATAAGTCGAAAATAAAAAAAATATTTAAAAAGTTACTGATTACAAAACAAAATACATTCTGACATAATAAAAAATATAATACATATTTACATTGATATAATATACCTATAAGTGTATCAGTACTGCACAATGTATTTGATAATTAATTTATCAATACTAAATTAAGAACAAGTTTAATAATTACTAGTTATTTCCCTGGGCTTGTCTTGCAGAGCTAAGTGTTTCAAAGGAAGGTTTAATATTAGAAACTGATACTAGGTTTTTTTTTTTGTACTTATATTTCATCTGTTCCAATTCCCCACCATAATGCATTGCTGTCTTGGCCTGTTCTCCCTATCTGTCACCAACCATATACGTCTGGTTGATGAATCAAGAACGACTCTTTGGCATATATCTCCCGCTACTTTTCTAGATCAACTTTATTACAGTATGTGGGGTCACCATGAGCTGTTCTCCCCAGCAAGGCGTCCAAAGTTTATTATTTCATTCAATATCGAGGCATACATAGGGTAGGTAGCCTTTACGGTGTTATCGTGACGGTAACAATAAATACTGATTTCATCCTTTTTCTCTCCTCACAGAAGGTTGCATTTTCAATCTCTCTTATAAATTTGTCTTTGTAATCCTTTGTCTTTCTTGGTGTTGCATTTTGAATGACCAGCAGTACACCAGCTTTATAAAACTCTATTTCTACAGGATTTACTTAGTAATCAGGTTGTCATATATTTCCGTATAACATTACTTTTTAGGACTCACGTTACATGACTAATCTAACGTTGTGGCTAGGGACGTTAACTTGTTTAAGCCCTGGGGCCTTACACAAATGTAGGCACCACCTATGACCCTTAAGAGTAGACAGTACATAGCATACGTTGTCAAATACTCGTACAAATAGTAACCCGAAAAAAACAAATGTGCATGACTTACAATCGTATAAATCGGCTCGACCGATTGTTGCTATTTGACTTAATGAGTAATGATGGTGTATGGTGGTATACTTAGGCCTATACATGGACGATGGTCATCACATAATAATACAGTCTTGCCACTGTTGCCAGCTGACATATAGTCCGAAATTTCCAATTTGGGGGGGGGGGTAATACAACCGGAAATAACATTTGACCGATTAAATTCTTCGAATCACGATCTTATTAAGGCTCAGTTCAGGACGAAATGAGCCCCCTCTGAGGCGGAGTCCATGGGCCCGAATCCAGTTGACCCATGCCTAACACGTCCCTGGTTGTGGCGGTTGACTTTAAAAGTATAAAGTATCTGTCTGAACTTTGTTTCTTAATATATTTCGTTCCTTTTTAAAAAAAAAAAAAAAAAAAGAATTTCTCTTACAACATAATTGGAAATTTTAGATGTTTGTTAGTTGAACCGTGTCATTCATGATAAACCCGTTAACGCCCAAATTATTTTAAAATCGAAGTTATTGAAAAATATTTTTAAATTACATTTCATATATCATAAATAGAGTAACTATGAAGTTGTATCCATTTTCCGTAATTAGCAGCTGAGATAATAGGTGATCTATAAATATGGGCGCTTATGGTAGTAAAAGACCAAGTAACTTTCCTGTGGTTTTATATTTAAAAAATTGCAAATTTAGGGAGGGGGGGGATGAAACTTTTGTGAATTTAAAAACAACTAATGAGATTTAAAAGAGAAAATATTATTTTATTGATCTAAACTTACTTAGTTACAGTTTTATACAACCAATTTGTAAAACTTCAGTGTGATATAATGGAAAACAGACAAAGGGTTACATTACATTTTGTACAAAACGTAAGAAGTCTACCCTTACATTTTTTAAACTGGCATCTTCTTTGGTTTTGGTCTTTTTCCTATAACATGGTCTTTTCTTTCTAAACGCATAGAGTCTATTACGTTTGATCTTGGTGACATCACATCTGAGGTCTTCCAATGCCTTTCTTAGAATTTGTTCCCCGTTTGAGGTACGCAACGGCGATATATCTTCGGATGTCTTTTATACTTTTTATATTTCTTCCATGGTTACACAAAAAAATTTCTACATTACCTGACAGATCTTTTACCGATGGAGTAGTCATTTCATCATCATCAAAATACTCTTCGTCAGTTAACTCATCCACATCAGACGGTAAAGCAATTATATCAGACTCTATTTCCTTAGAAAACATATTCTAACGCTTCTTCGGTGGTGTGAAACACTTTACGCCGAGGCATTCTGGAAGAAATGAAACGGGGGGGAAAATTATATTAGTTACCACTAACGCCCAGCGATCTATTCATAGATCAGCATGTTTAAACTTAAATTTTAATAATAAAAATAGTTATTTTTCTAATCTAAATAAGCCAGAATAATTAAAGAGGTATTGAAAATGTAAACACATAAAAAAAAGTATAACTTACTTTAATTTTTTTTTCTGTTGGAAACAAAATCGAAAGCTGCACTTTGAAGCTTCAAAATGGCGAACATCAGACGCTAGCTGCTGGACTCCTCTGGTAAAGAATGCTTCAAATCTCGTTTGTGGGCGTGACCACATGTGTAAGGAAACCAGCCAATGACAATACAAAGTGATTAAAAGATATCGTTTTCACTAGGAGTTCTGAGTGTGAGGTGATCTATAAATAGATCACTGGGCAGTAACGGGTTAAGTTGTTTGTTTTCACGAATCTATTTTGTATTTTAATGAAAAAAATTGGGGGACAAAATTTGTGGGTAACTCAAGTATGTTAAAACAAACTGAATTAGTGAGGAGACTACTGTACTTTTTTTCTGAGGTATTTCTATTATCATCTTTGTTTACAACTTTCCTCGCTTTTATGCGACTATATTTAGCTGGGTCTATTTCTTTATAAGGGTAGGTTCCTGTTCTTTGACAATTGTTTGGACAATTAGATTAATACAACTTTTAATATTGGCAATCCAATTTTCAATCATAATTTGCATCACTCCCCCCCCCCCTTATACAATGAAAATGTATTGAATGCAATAATAATGTACTTTAACGCTAAAGCTGCAACATGACCTTAATTGTAAACCGTACAAATTATCAATATAAGCACTGAATTTTGTGTGTATATATAATAAGTAATAAATATTTTAACTTTAAGTAATAAATATTTTAAGTAACTTTTAAGTAATGGACTAAATTCATGACGGTCACATGATAAATATAAACACGTGTTCTACATTGAATTCAAAACGAACATTAAACTATATAGCTCGTACTTTTTATTCTAGAGGTAAAACGTAGGTAAAGTTTCAAATTGCATAGTTGGGTAAATATGCTCAAGAGTTATAAAAAGAAATTTCTGCAAAAAGATTTAAAATTAAAGAAAAAAAAGTCTTGTTTTATACATGTACTTTTAAATAAAGGGACAAATATTAATTTTTAAAAAAAAATTATCTGTAAAAAGCGTAATTTGGCAACAACGAAGTGCATGAACTGATTTGCTGAAAATAGATAATTGCATTTAACGTGACTATGACGTCACATGTGTTTTTGAACTTGATTGGCTAAAAACACGTGGTTTGAAATTACCATGTGATTATGACGTCACTTGAATTTAGTCCGTAGGATAAGTATTATGTTACTTTTAATATTCAGAAAATACTTTGTTTTGCTTTCTTTCAGTAAATAAACAATTTTTTTGAATAATCTTTTATTTCTGACTTTTCGATATTCTCGCGCCTCCCACGACGAAGGATTTTCACGCCCTCTTAGGGTGGTGTTCCCCACAGTTTGAGAAACGCTAGATACAAACTGTTTTGTACATAAGAAATTTTTTTTTTAAAAAAAAGTATCACATTTGTCTTTTAAAAATCCGTCTACTTTTCTGTTGAATTCACAATAATGTTCTTACAGAATATTTAGCACTTTAAGCACTTAAGAAATTATTTAGTTCTTAGATACTTTTAAAGATATTTTCATGAAATAATTTTGCGACGTACGAGTAACAAAATAACTGGTTCGTTAAACTTGCAGTCAACTTTACCGATACGAACCCGGCTGAATCTCTCACTGAAAGTGAAACAAAGACAAAAACAAAACATTTAAAAAAGACTTTTATTCTGTTCCAGACGATCTTTCTAAAAAACGCTGACATCTACAGTTGAGTGTTGTCATGGTAACAGATACTGAAACAAAAATGAGACATTTCAATAAATGTTATTCATCTCTAGATGATAAGTTTTTCTTCATAATAAAATTCCTCTAATGAAGGTTGTCTTGGAAACAGCTTTTTCGCATGCGTACTGAATAAAATAAAATTATATAAATGCGTATCAAACAAAAGCAGGCTGTAGTTTCTGCTGGGTGCTTCTAAAATTTGAATAATTTTGTTCATGAAAGAAATGCAATCTTGCTTTCTGAGTGAACGGAAAGAAAAGGAAAAGAAATCAAGCTTTGTACAACTGTTTCAATAAAATCTGTGTAACACATTAATGAATTTTCAACCATATTTTAAAAGTATTCTATACATTAAGGATTCCAACCCGCAACCCACTGAAGACATTGTAGTGTCTCCACTTTTGAATTTGAGGCAATTTCAAGAAAAATTATCTAATCAGATTTTTTTTTGTGACGTTAAAAAAAAATTTCTTTTATTCTTGATATTTGCAACATTTCATTGAATTGTTTGATATCCATTTCAGATAAATTTTTCAAGAATTTTTCAATACGAATCTTTTGAACATTTTGCTTTATTTTATATAATTTAAAAGAAACAAATAAAAAAAAATCCAAAAAATCTCTGCAATTTCAGGGGGGAAAAGTGGAATCTTATGTCAAATAGGTTTGAAACAGTTGTCAATCTTTCTCCAATGGACTAAATTCATGACGGTCACATGATAGTATAAACACGTGTTCTACATTGAATTCAAAACGGACAATAAACTAGCTCGTACTTTTTATTCTATTTGTAAAACTTAGGTAAAATTTCAAGTTGCATAATTGGGTAAAGATGCTTATTAGTGCGATTGGGACTGTACTTAATCAAAAATGCGAGTTTTCAGACATTAACATTTATTGCGACTGCTTTGTGCAGTGGTTCCCTTGCAAGAGAAGTGTACAAGTGTGGGTGTGCGGTGGGGATGACGATCGCAGAGCCAACATCCCGGCCTACGTTGAAATAACATTTCAAAAAACAATATTACATAAATAATACATAAAAATACAATAATGAAAAATTAAAAAATATGACCAATATGGAAGAAAACTGCACTTAAACAAAATAACAAATATATGAATACAAATATTAATTTAAGAGCTTGGTAATAAACATATTTTTGAAATTCCTCTTTTAAAGATACCTTGAAGAGTTTTAACATTAACAACTCTAACTTTTCCATCTGAACCTTTAACTATCTCTAGAATTCTTCCCACGGTCCATTTACATGGTGGAAGATTTTCATCTTTTAAAATAACCATTGAATTTGGAGTTACATTTTCCTTTTCGAATTGCCATTTATATCTAGCCTGTAAATTATTAAGATAATCTAACCTCCATTTACGCCATATAAATTGAACAAATTTTGTCAACCTTTACCATTGAGATAAGCGATTGTCTGCTTTATCTGTCAAATCTGGTTCAGGTAAACTTTGAAAAGGTCTACCTATAAGAAAGTGTCCTGGGGTGAGAACTGTAAAATCGTTAGGATCAGAGGACATGGGAGTAAGAGGACGACTATTCAAAATACTTTCTATCTGAGTTGTAATTGTAATAAATTGTTCAAATGTTAGACGTGCATCGCCTACTGTTCTTTCAAAATGTTTAAAGGATTTGACACCTGCTTCCCAAAGCCCTCCAAAATTAGGTGATCTAGGGGGAATAAATTTCCAATTAATTTCTTCATTAGTCAAATAATTGGCAAGAGTGTCTGGTGGATTTTTTATCAAATTATATAAGCGTTGCAATTCTCTACTTGCACCTATGAAATTTGTAGCATTATCAGTACAAATTGAAGTACTTTTGCTTCTCCTACTGAAAAATTTTTGAGAGTTGCAATCATAGCTTCTGTGGTTAGTTCTGTGACAACCTCTAAATGAATAGCCTTTGTAATAAAGCAAATGAAAATTGCAACATAACATTTGTAATAATTACCTTTTCGTTGGCCTTTATATTTAATATAAAATGGGCCTGTGAAATCTATGCCTACATGAGTAAAAGGAGAACTTGGAGTAATTCTTTCTCTAGGCAAATTTCCCATAATTTGTTCTAAATTTTTAGGTTTGTTTTTGAAACAAACAACTCAATTTTGAACAATTTGTCTGGCAGTGTTTCTACCACCTAATGGCCAGAACTCTTGTCTGACAAGATAAAGTAAAGTTTGAGCACCTACGTGCAAATTTTTCAAATGAAAATAATTCATGATTAAAATAGTTAACTTATGGTTTTTCGGAAGCAAAATGGGAAATTTCTGATTATATGTTAAATTAGAATTACTTAATCTGCCACCAACTCTAAGTATGTTTTCTTTGTCAAGAAATGGATTCAAACAAGTTAACTGACCTTTTTTAATGGTTCCCCCATTCTTAAGAATTTCAATTTCTTTGTTGAAAACTGTTACCTGTATCCTTTTAATCAAATGGAATTTTGCACTCTGAAGTTCCTCGTTTGTGAGGGGACCTGAATGGCGAGATGTATTTCTGACATTATGCAGGAATCTGAAAATATAACTTAAAATGCGAATTAATTTTACATAATTATTTGTAATATTTAAAAGTTCATTTTCAAAGTTAGAGTCCAAGATTGATGTTAAGCTGACATCAGATTGTTTTTTTAAGTTCTGACATGTAAAGCTCATCAGAACTGGTAATCAGAGGTTCACTAAATTGTTCAGGAATGTCTAGATGCTGGGGACCATTCCACCATAGAGTCAATGATGAAAGTTCTTCAGGATTTACACCTCGAGAGATGATATCAGCAGGGTTTAGAGCTGAAGGTATGTGCTTCCATTCAAAGTTCTCAGTCAGAGTTTGTATCTTGGATACTCGATTGCCGACGAAGGTTTTGAGTTGATTAGCTGGAGTGTTGATCCAGGCAATGGCTATGGTTGAATCTGTGTGCAAGATGACTTTATCTAAATGTACTTGCAGAGAAAAGCAAGCCTTGTTGACCAATTGAGCCAGCAACAAACACGCCGAGAGTTCCAGGCGAGGAATGGAGATGACTTTGATTGGCACGACTCGAGATTTGCTGGCAATAAGCTTGGTTGTGGTGGTACCATCTTCCTTGACACAGTGCATGTATACTATGGCTCCGTAGGCTGACTCTGAAGCATCTGCGTATCCTAAAAGCATGAGTTTCTCATAGGAATCTGTAAGAAGGTATCGATCTATTTTGAGTTCTTCTAGGGCTTTTAGAGATGACACAAAATTGAGCCACTCTGGTGCGATTGCCTCCAGCAAGCATTCTTCCCAATTCAATTTTCTAAGCCGTAATTTTTGTAGAAAGATTTTTGCTTTGCTGATGACGGGGCCTATTAGTCCAAGAGGGTCGTAAAGTCTTGCTATGACGCTCAAAACATCTCTTTTTGTATAAGATGCAATGGAAGGGATCGAAACTTTGAACATAAAATAATCTCCTGTTGGTTTCCAGCTAACTCCTAAGGTTTTTATGGCTGATTCTGTGTTGGTTGAAAAGGAGTGCTCTTGATCTGTAGATGAATTAAAGAGCTCCTTCGAGTTGGAATTCCATTTATGTAATTTCATTTCACAGGTTTTTAGCATATTTTGCAACTGGCATTGTAATTGGCGAGCAGTGTCGAGAATTTGTGCACCCGACACTACATCATCTATGTACATCATTCATCTTGTAAAGCTACTTTGGAAGCTAAGGGAAATCTAGAAGCTTCATCCCTAGCTAACTGTTTGTGAGTTCTTATGGCTAAAAAGGGAGCACTGGCGGTCCCATACGTGACAGTTTTCAAACTATAGATGACTGGTTTATCATTAGCTCCGGTTTTCTACATAATCCTCGGAAGATCACGTTGAGCTGGATCAATGAGGATTTGTCGGAACATCAATCTGGATGTCGGTTGTGAAAGCATATTTGTGTTTTCGAAATCGTGTCTTGATTTCAAAAATGTCTTCCTTCACTTCACCCTTCAAGAGTAGGTCATTTAAGCTTAAACCTGAAGTAGTAGAAGCCGAACCATTAAAAACAACTCTTAATTTGGTAGTTGTTTTTATCAGGCCGAAAGACTCCATGATGTGGAAGATAATAACAAAAGTTGTTTGCAGATGTTTCATCCAAATGTTCTTCCACTTTTTCCATATGCCCTAAGTCTAAGTATTGCTGCATGAATTCCCTATATAAAATTTCTATTTGTTTATCTTTAGATAATCTTCTCCAAAGCTGATTAAGTCTTTTCATTGCTAAACCTTTTGAGTGTCCTAAGCCTTGTATGTCTTTAGTTGGCATCTGTACTATATATCGACCAGCTTCATTGCGCGTGTGAGTCATTTGATAATGATTTTCACAATATTCCTCTTCTTTGCTTAACGGCTTTTGACCTTCGTTAATTGTTTCTATCTCCCAAAATTTTTGTAAATTATTATCAATATTTTGCATTTCTGAAATGAAACCACAAAATTGATTTTGCGTGTAGGAACTTGTGTTTCCGGTTGCGATATATCCGAAAACTGATCTGCGAAATACGAGCCCATTGTTTGAAGTGCGAATAATTTTCTCCTTAATTATGTCAAAAAATGCTTCTGCTCCAATTAGTGAATCGGTTTTTCCTGGAACACCAAAATTCGAATCTGCTAGTTCCTGAGGTATTTTTAAATTATTGAGGTTTATTTGAGTTACAGGAAGAAAGTCTGTAATTTTGGAGACAACCAGAAAATCTAAAGTTGTAGAAAATGAACTGTTGCCATTTATTATGGTAGCGTTTAATTTTGATTTAACTGTGGTTTTATTTCCACCTAAACTGGAAATTGGAATATTAATTATATTTTGTGGAGCCCCTAATCGGTTTGCGAAATCTTGCGTTACAATATTAGACATACTACCAGAATCTAAGACTGCGCGTGCTTGAATGCAACTTCCAGTAGAATGATTCAAAACTCAAACTACTGCTGTGGGTAGAATTACGGTTTTGGTTCTACAATTGATACAAGAAAGGGATGCAGTTGTATTTTCCTGGGAACAGTGAAACTCCTCTGCGTCGTTGCTCAGTTCCTGACCTTGTAGTGGTGAAGCGCTATAAATCAGGGGAGCGTTGACAGATTCCCCCATCTGTCTGTGGAGCAGAGTGTTGTGTGGAAAGCCACAAGAATGCTTTGATTTACACTTTGAAACTTTGTGTTGATCACTTAAACAATTGAGACACATATTATGCTTTGTGACGATTTCTTTTCTCTGTATGGCATTTAATTTTAAAAAGGAATCACACTTAAAAATTGGATGCGGTTGCTTACATAAAATACATGCATACACAGAATTGTTATGTTTTATAAAGAAATTTTTGATTTATTTCTATCTTGCATAATAGGTTTTGCGAAGGTATTTTTATTTATATTGCTTAAAACTTGAGCGCGTTTATCTAAAAATAAAATGAAGTCATCTAATTCAGGAACTTCGGTTGAATTAAGGCTGTATTCAAATTGTTTTAAAGTCTCTTTGTCTAGTTTTTCAAGAATGATGTTTAAGATTAAAATATCAGAAAGATTGTTTCTTTCAAACTCTAATACCTTCAACGCGCGAATGTTTTTGTTGACATCATCAATTAAGTTTCTTAAATCTTTTGCTGACTCATTGTTTAATTTAGCGATGTTTAAAATCGCCTTCACGTGAGTTTCGACTATTAAACGCTTATTTTTATAACGTTCTTCTAAAGATTTAAATAAAGATTCAAATGAATCGCTTATAGTCTCTAAATTCTTTGCTTCCGATGTTAATGCAGCTTTAAGATAATGCAATTTCTGCTCTGAGGAGAGGTGTGAATTTGTTGCGATAATATTATTAAATTGTATTTTAAAGTTGCTCCATTCTTCATATTTTCCAGAAAACTTTGGTAAGGGAATTTCTGGCAGTTTTATTGATAGTTGTGGTCGGTTTTGACTCGACCATACTTGTGTTGAATTTGGAACATTTAAATTGCATTCAAGACGTTTGATATAAGATTTTATTTTAAATTTTATGCTAATAATTTTTTCCGAATATTCTTCGGATGCGTTAACTTCAGTATCGAACTCAGAAGCATCAACTATTAAATTTTCCATTTCTGAATTAAGTTGCTTCAATGAGAGTTCTTTTGCGATTAGTTGATCTTGTAATTCTAAGATATCATCTACATCATTACTGTTATTTTCAATGTAACTTTGAATTTTCGTAATTAATTTTGTTATGATCGAACGTATAGGCTCTCTTTTATTTCTAATTTTTTCAATTGGATTCATTTTGACTTTTGCGATAATATAAACAATGATAAATAATTTTTGCAATAAAATAAACAATAGAGGTATGAAACTGTCTTACCTCTACTTAAATGCGGAGCCTTGTGAGTAGTAGCCAAATGTTATCTAAATTGATGTCGCTCAGTGTTCTTTCGAGAGAATGAAATACTTAGCGTTGGTAAGAGTAGAATTACAGTTCAAAACAGCCCTAAGTAGGGTGAAAACGAACAAAACGAAACGCAAGCAAGGGGTGAGAGGAAAAGTAATCCTTCGTGACCTTTGGCACTGTCGATGGGGTGAACGTCTGCGACGAACGAACAACTTTGGGCGTTGGTTTGCGAAATGGCGCAATAATGCGTTTAGAATGCGGTTTAATTTAAATTATTGTCTTAAAATATTATATCCATAATTTGCTGGATATCTGCGTTGTCGACGGACCAGAAATATTAGTGCGATTGGGACTGTACTTAATCAAAAATGCGAGTTTTCAGACATTTACATTCATTTATTGCGACTGCTTTGTGCAGTGGTTCCCTTGCAAGAGAATTGTACAAGTGTGGGTGTGCGGTGGGGATGACGATCGCAGCGCCAACAATGCTCAAGAGTTATAAAAAGAAATTTCTGCAAAAAGATTTTAAAATTAAAGAAAAAAAGTCTTGTTTTTTGCATGTACTTTTAAATAAAGTGTCAAATATTAATTTTTAAAAAAAAGTTTCTGTAAAAAGCGTAATTTGGCAACAACGAAGTGCATGAACCGATTTGCTGAAAATAGATAATTGCATTTATCGTGACTATGACGTCACATGTGTTTTTGAACTTGATTGGGTAAAAACACGTGGTTTAAAATTATCATGTGATTATGACGTCACATGAATTTAATCCATACTCCTCCGAAAGTGACATGGTCGCGGTAGTCTAGTGGTCAAGGTATTTGATCATGGTAGGCCTGTCATGACTTCGAGCCCAGTACCACTAAAGACCCTCCGTGTAGGGGAGCGATGCACGTTAAATCTGTCGAGAGCTCAAACATCCTCCCGTTGGTGTGGTGTGGTAGTTAGAAGAAGGGGACACTAGCTCAGATGTCGTCCTCGTCACTTGACCATGGTTTAAAATGAAGAGGTCTCTCGCCAGTAGATCTCACGCTGCCTTATAGTGCAACGTAACTATCACTATCGTTCACTTGTTGTCTTGTAAAACAAACCTTCCTTTTACATATAAATATTCTGACTACCCTATTTTTTAATAGGTGAGTAACCCGCGGATCTTTATGAATTTTTTCATGTGGCTCACGATCATGAAAAGTTTAAAATCCCTACTTTGCGTGCTTGTTAAGATCCCCATGAATAGGTTACGAAATATTTAACGTTTAGTATGAATTTTATTTCAATCTATCGAAAGAAAAACTGAGATAATTTTGGATAGTTAAAAACACCCAGAACTCATACACATGTGCAAACAAATATAAAATATTTAATTTTACTATGCGTAAGGTTCATCATATAAACATATATAATTATTTTTTTAATTAAATTTTTAAATTTTAAACAAAAGTATTCTTTAATAATTTATACCAGGGGTTTGCAAATTTTTAGTTGTGGCGGGCCAAACCAATCTACCTATGTGATTCAGCGTGCCACACGGTGGGGCATTTTTGAAACGAGATTTACGGCTTTATTGTTCATTAAGTTTGCATCATTTAAAGATATTTCTTAACATAAAAATAAATAGAGTAAAATATATTTATATTTCTTCAACAAAAATAAAAATAATTAAAATTGTGCATGTATTATGCATTTTTAAACATATTTATTAAACTAAGAAGTAGATAACTTAAAATAAAATATTTCCCTTCTTTATAGTTAAATAAAAAGCATTAATAAAAATTTTAATGTGAGCTTTGTGAGCTCTACTTTCATATCGCAAAATCAGGGGTATAATGTGTGACTTTCAATTTGACACGATTTTGAGTACTCAGTTGTTAAATAATCTCCTTGCGGACTTGAAATATTTTTCATATGAGGAAAGATTTTTCATTTCGATATGTAGAACCAAAAGCGGAAGACAAGCTATTTTTTCTCTTCAACTATTAAATTTCTCCAGTAACGACATTCAATAATTTACAAAGTAGCTGTAAATTTATCTTTAGATTTATCTTTCAAATTATTTAGTAATTCCGTAAATGTCCATAATTCTGAAGATCTTTGTAAAATATGGTCCATTACAAATTTTTCAACTTCCATCCGCTCAAAATCGGCAAAGATGTAGAGTTGTGCAGAGTGCCACTGAAAATGGTACAGCGTGCCATATGTGGCATGTGTGCCATAGGTTGCCGACCCCTGATTTATACCACGCGAACCATGCATTCTCGCCTCAGTTTGATACACCTGAATTCAACAAACCAAAAATAAATTTCAAATCTTTATTGACGAATATGTGTGATCGATAATAATAAAGCCGAGTATTTTAAATACCATATTGGACAGAATAAAAGAATTCAGACGAAAGCTACCGACACCTAAAGAGTTTTGTTATTCTGAGACAGTGAGAATTATTATTCTGTGAAATGGCATCGACAGTCAAAACGAAGAAGACGAGTCGTTTGCTGGATTCCACCGGAAGTGTCAAAATGGCAGTTGAGTTAATTAAAGCGGAAGAAGGGAACCGGAAGTGGCAGACGATCTTTTCCCCTAGCGGCGATCGAGGAGCTGTTGCCAGATGCTGGCGCCAGACTAATGACTCTCAAAATCGCTTTGCGTTTCTGTGAGTGAACTACATTTTATCATCCCTTTCCGCGTGTTGCCAATCGAAAGAATTCCAATTATGATCACAAAACAGCGACCTATTTTTTTGTTATTTTTATTCTCCAGCGAAGATGAAGTGAAGTGATATCGGAAAGGGGAAACATTTAAATTAACCTGAATGAGTAATCGAATGTTTGGAGAGTTAGCTAGTTTTTTTTTACTCATAACCCATTTTTGAAAAAAAAGAAAGAAATTGAATTGCTATTGTTAAACTAATAGAACTGAATCCTTACAGAGAATAATTTCCTTTCTTTTTAATTTTGCTTGTTAATTTTAATTACATGAAGTAGTTCAAGAAAGTTTGTATCATTTTAAATCATTCCAATTTTTGAAAAATATCTTAGAAGGATTTTTTAAAATAAATCTCTCTCTCTTTATAAAATGCTACTTTATTACATATACTAAAAAAAATAATTTTTTTACAAAAACAGATCGAAACATTTTTTTTTCTAAATAAAATTATATTAAAGTGTTCGTCTCATTCTCCAAACAAACAGAAATGTGATTAATAGGACAAGAGGTGGATATGTGACTTTTTTTACAGAGTTTTTTATCTATATGCTGCAAGATATTTGATGAATTATATCGCTAATTCACTGAGGCCGTGGTAGACTAATGGTCATGGTCAGAGCTCGTGGTCAGCGTGTCATGAGTTCGAGCCTCAGTACTACTGGACCCACCGTGTAGAGGAGCTGATGCACGTTTAAATCTTTCATGTCTCAAAATACTCGCATTGGTGTGGTGTGGAAGTTTGGAGAGGGGGTCGCCTGCTCAGGTGTCAGCCTAGTTTCTTGGTCGTGGTTCAGAATTACGAAGTCCGTCGATAATAGCTATCGAATGCCTTTTCGTGTGACGTGAGTAAACACTCACTCACTGATGTTAAAGGAAACGAGGGAAGAAGTTCCGTAACCCAGTGTTTTTAATTTAAATAATTTTTTTAATTTTAAAATTCAAAATATTGTGATAGTTTTTTTCTTCTTATTGCTGTTATTTCTTCGCATTTGAAATATATAATTTGATTTAAAAAAAATACGTATCTATGTTGTTGTTATAGTTGCTAATGCCACCTGTCTGACGTAGTTAGATCGAGGCCCATGAAATTAATCATGGCTTCGGGCTATATTGTACGCC
The DNA here is from genome assembly GCA_019973975.1 of Trichonephila clavata. Lineage (NCBI taxonomy): Eukaryota > Metazoa > Arthropoda > Arachnida > Araneae > Nephilidae > Trichonephila > Trichonephila clavata. The sequence continues at coordinate 373,728 of BMAO01012747.1, forward strand.
TGTTGTTAGCCGTAGCTTTGAGCACCATGCAAGTTACAGCACGATTTGGCTCGGTTCCACAACAATTTTGAGGGATAACACCCTGGGAGTGGTCAGGGGTTTCCCACCTCTCTTCCCCTTCCACCAACCACACGAGAGGACTTGCGGCTCGACGGCTATTTTGAGTACCCCAATGCCGCGAAGGGGCCCTAAAAATTTTTACATTCATGCCTTCTCCGGGACTCGAACCCAGGCCCTACGACATAGCAGTCAGCGCCGCTAACCACTATACCGGATGGAAGACATAGCCGGGTCGAATCGGCATGGATGGGAAAAGCATACGTACCTATAAAATAGTTAAATGGATAAGTTTTGTGTTTTCATTGCGAGAACAAATTGACGAGAATATAAATGAAATGGAAAGTTAAACTTCTCTCGCATCTGATCAATAGGAATAAGATATTTCGCGCTTTATATTAAAGTAGAAATCACAGAAACTACTGTGTGGATACCTGTACATTTCTCAGAAGGCTCTTCAGCCTTCTTAAATACAAAACCTATTTGATATTTGAGTTGTTTTAAAGTATCGCTCATCCAGGACGTCTTAAGACTTTTTGATGTCTCTACATAAATGTAGGCCTCACCTATGAACCTCTAATGTATCATGAAGAGTTGTCAAATATTCGTACAACTCAAAACAAATAAATGTGCATCACTTACAATCCCACATCGTCCAACTACCGCCTTTTGACTGAATGAGGGTGGATGGTGGGCCTAGGCCTATACGTGGGCGATGGTAATCACACATAGAGCTAGTTGACATATCGTCCAAAATTCCTAGTTTTTCTGAGAAGAAAACCGGAAATAACATTTGATCATTGAAATTTTTCGAATCATAATCTTATTAAGGCTGAGTCGAGAACAAGACGAGGTTCCTATTGGGGCCGAGGCCCATGCCTTAAGATGTCCCTGGTAATCATCACACAGCCTTTTTATAGCACTATTCGAGTCATATTGCTACTCTCATCTGTAAAGCTGTGTTTCTATGATATTGAACAGTAGAAAGAAACTATTAGGTAAATTAAATTATTTTATAATTATTGATACTAAGAACTTATTAATGTAGTTTTTGAATAGTATTTTATTTTACTGTGGTTGAGCAGATAGCATTAAATGAATGGGTACTAGAAATAAATGGTATTTACTTTAAAGTATAAATGGGTAACAGAATGATATTTTTTAAGTCATCTAGTTATTGTATTTACAACGTATGAACAAATTAGAGATTTATAGTGTACGGTCACTTGAAAATACACTATCTATCATCGTGGTGTACGTGGACGAATTGAAATATTTTATGTGGATTTGTTTTTATCCTTACTTTTTTAAATCGACGTGACACAACATTTGCCGTTGATTCGCAGAAACTGAATCAACAGTTGAGATTTCTTCTTTTAATAGTCTCTGTCATAGTGTGACGTCATCATCACATCACAGACGTACAATGATGTGTTTAAATCCAATCAATTCATATGTCTCATTTAGAGTTGCTAAATTTGGGTCATTTTAAAACCTTTCTTTAAAAAATTATTTCCAGTCCTAATTCACACAAGGAAAATATATGCTTGATTTAAAAGTACTTGGGCTATATTTTTAAAAACCAACAATAATTCCGTATACATATGCATTTAATTAAAATTCGTTAAGTAAACTCTTGAGGAAAACATAACAGGCGTATATAATGTTTTAAGGTATCTTACTACCCTAAAATTGTGCAATTTGACAAAAAATTTTTTTTCTTTTTATGATTTTATTTTATAGGTCATCTTATTTGTTTATTATTTTCCATTCACTAGAACAAAAACTACAAGTGTTTTAGCAAAAGCAGAAGCCACTACTTTAAGCAAGATATGTCATACTTTAAAACGTGTTTTACTCAAAATGTATTTTTGAAAATGCTCAAACGGGGACAGCCGATTGCTCAAAAAGATTTTAAAATAATTAACTGAATTCTTTTGTTTTGTATATTAGTAGAAGTGTTTTAACCTTCAGATTTATCAATCACTGTTTTATTACAAAATTTACAGTCCCTTATGTGAATATAATTGCTGTTTTTTTAGCAATTTCGTATAACAACTAAGATAAAGTGTTCTGGTTTTAGTAAAAATTAAAATATGTCTTATCCTGATAGTCATTTTGTAATAACCCTCCTTCCCGTCTATCTTGTGACCCAGCTAAAGGTGTGGAAGAAAGTGAAAGCTGATTCGACATGATAATTTCCAATTATTTTATTTAGCACTTTAATCGACTGAAACTAAAATCAAAGGAACACAATAAATTGGATGTTCCAATCAGTCAACAGAGGGAAGGGACGAGAGTCGCGCGCTTTGGGAGAATACATCTAATAAACACTTTATAATAATAGTTCTTCTACCTCAATATTACTTTACGCAGTAGATATATAACTAAGGGCCGCTTAACCTCTTTTATACTTTAAATATCAAAGTAATATGAAGGATACAATACCTGAAAAATTAGCAGTATTCTAATCAATTAAGTTTTAATGTATCAATATCAACTTCCTGTTTTTAATCTCTCACAAGGCCTTTATAACCTTTTACAGTAATCTTCACCTTGTATCTCTGTTGTCACCTTCAGTTGACTAACTTTCTAAGTTTCTACTCTATCTATCCTTCTTCACTTTCTAACTCACTAACTCCCTTAACTCGCGAACTAGAACTGTATATAATAAACTTAATTTGCATATCGCGCCTTCTTCTTAAGAGAAGATTGATATTTTTGATAGTCCCAAAGAATTCCCAAGAGGATTAGTATAAGGACGCGTATAGATCCGTTACAGTTTCAAAAATGGATAGCTAAGCGCACACATCAAAATTGAAAACTTGAACATTTGTTCGTAAACTTTTTGTACAGAAATTTTTACCAATTTTTTCACAATAATAATTTATTTTTCTCTTCTTAATTTTAGCATATTTTGCATAAAATGTGCAAATTAAATCCCTTTTTTTTAAAAAAAAAAGTTGTCGCAAGGTAGTAGGATACCTGAATTCTTTCAAACAAAATACCTCGAAAAATGTTTGAAGAATGTAAAAAAAATCGCATAAACACTATGTGCTTTTAGCATTTTGTTTACCGTATTAACTCAATTTATATATTAACAAGCCTCTCAACGCAAAACTGTGAACTGGATAATACACTCTGTTAGAAAAAACTGTATGCACCCAGAAGGAAATGAGATACTATCACGAAACTGTAAAGCGAATGTATTATATGAGGAGATAAGCCGATAATTATAAATTAAGAGCAAATTGTTTCTGTAAGAATATATTGTTGTGAAAATAGCCGTACTTTGAACGGCGCTGGGGTGGAGTGACGTCACGCCCCACCCCTATGATGTAAACCACTCCAAACTTGTGCAGGCAGAGAGTGAGGCTTTGCTCTACTGTCTCGCAGTGTAAATAAAGCCTTTTGAATGACTGCTCCTGGAACTATTTTAAGAAAACCAACAGCACCCAGCATCGGGAAGATGTAGCCCACAAACAATTGAATTTGAACTTGATAAGTATGTTAACTTCGCAATAACAATATGGTAAGAAAAAAGTTACAAAAAAATCAGCGAAACAAGACGTGGCATTGAATTCATGAGGTGACCTATGACCTCCTGCTGAAAATCAAGCCTTTATCTTTACAACTGGGCAGTTTATTCACTATTACTCTGGGATGCCGGCATTTGCCTTCCAAACACGTCCCAGATACACTCTATTGGCGAGATGTCTGGTGACCTGGAGAACCACTTGAGTGTGCCATATCCTTGAAGACATTTTTGGTAGAGTCGCACAGTATGTGGAAAAGCGCTGCCTTGTTGATAAATGGCACCTGTCGACTTGATAGCAAAGGCAATACAAGTTACTTTAAAATCTCGTCCACGTCACTGTGTGCCATCAAAGTGCGTTGAAGGAAGACTAGAGGTGTTCGTGTCCAAATGGCCCCCCAAATTGTCACACCTTTTGTAATCGGCGTATGCCTCTTGACAACAAATACCGGCTAGGACCGGTGGTCTGGCCTCCTCCGCACGGTCATACGCTGGTCATCAGCCTTGAGACTGAAGGGTTCATGGCTGTCGTTTACACTCCAACGATTACACTCCAACTAGGCAGAGGTTGGCGAAAAGCCAATCGACACTGCCTATGATGTGGGGACAGTGGTAGTCGTCTTAATGGTCGTTGGCTCCTAAACCTACGTCGGCCAGTCGTCTCCGAATGGTTTTCTTTGATATCATCAATTGTCTGGAAGGTAGTTAATTGCTTCAAATCGATTCTAGTGACTTTGTTGTTGAGGATGAGGCCGCTCTTCTAATTGCATATTCATCCATCGCATTTGTGTTCTTAGGACGCCCTGATCCTTCGCGATGGTACACCCATCCCCGATGGATCTCTTCCATGATATATTGTTGCCAACACCGTGCAACTACCCTATCTCTCCGACCGAGGTGGCTGCCAATATGACTGTTTGACCAACCTGCTACTCTGAGGCCCTCTATACACTTCCTTTCATAGTCTGACAATTGTTCGTACTGTCACCGGTTACGTCTTCGAGTTATCTCTAGTCCCAATACTGTCCATCCAAGTCGTCAGATTTGTTTGAATAACCCTATGGCATGAACAATCATGCTTTTAAACTCTCCAAGATGCGTATCTCATATGCGCATAGCACGCTTACCTTTGTCTCATTGGCGTCAAAATTTTAATCATAGCCCAGTCATCTTAGTCAAAAAAAAAGGGTCAACTGCGGAATGAGATATAATAAGCTGAAAAAACTTGTGTAGACCTTTATTTTGTCATTCTAAATATTGTCTCAAAAGTCTCATAAAATCTCGTGTCCGCGTCTTTAGATATCCGAGGTCAAAGGTCAAAAAATCGGTTTTTTTGCAAATATCTCATTTTTTATGGCCTTAAATCTATATTCATTTATTATAAATATTGTAGAGAATAAAATTTTCTATAACTTTAATTGAAACATTTTTTTATACATCAAACCTTTTTTGAAATAGAGGGCGCTGAACGCGCAATGGTTGGCTATCTACAGCAAAATGCAAGGTCAACAGTTAGTCACATGATATAATACGCCGTATAAAATCTATAAACCTTAAAAATATATATGGTTACGAACAATTGGCATTTTTTAAATTAATTATTACATTATATTTAATAATAGATTCCATTAATCAAGTATATAGATTTCATTAATCAAGTATATTTTTAATACTCCGCATCTGTTCGTGCAATTGAAAAACAGTTAACTGAAACTATAGACTTACTTTAATTATATTTTAATATATGCTAATTACATTTTAAGAAGAAAAATGAAATACAATTAGTTTGAAATGTATAAATCTTCAAATTTGTTTCCTTCTGTGCAGATTATGCCTAAACCTGCTGACCCCTATTGATAGCTTAGTTACCTGAAAGAAAATATGATCTAAGAATAAAAATTTTTTTTAATGTACCATGTTTTTATAACGAACTAAAAAGCATATTTTCATGCATCGTCATCCACTTCTAAGCTATGGTCCAAATTTCAAGTCTCTAGCTCATCGGGAAGTTAGTTTAAAATCAATTACAAAATTCCACACTGATAGACGTAATAAAAACATGGTAAAATACTCAAATAAAGGAGATTCTCCATCAATTTCCAATGGATTGTTGTTTATTAAAATGTCTCGTCTCTATTCGACTCATCTCTCGTTGGAGTCTAAGGATACACTGAATGTTTATGAGCGCTAGAGGGTGCTTTACATTCTTATACACGTACATTCTTATACACACCTAATATACCAACGTTTAATTTATAGCTAGTTGATGGACACATGTTCAGCTAAATAATAAAGACCGATCTCTTTTTCAACAATTCAGTTTCTACTAGCCTCGTTTATTCGTTAGTTTTAAATTGTATTTTAGCTACGACGGACGTAAAATTTTGAGAGTTATGTCTGATTTATGTTTTATATGTAATGAATCACTATCACATGGTTATCCTGTTAATGTAGTGTGCGGTTTAAAAACTTTGAGAGCAGCAAGTATCGAACGAAAGGACGGTCACATTGATTTTTTTAATTCTTAAACCTCCGTGAATGTACATACCGAGTGCCGAAAAGTGTACATTATTAAAAATTCTATTGCAGCATCGAAACACCGCATTGAAAACAGTGAAGCTTTGTCATCACCTAGTGTCCCTCGTAAAAGAAGAAAAGAAGCATTTGATTTCAAAAAGCTCTGTTTATTTTGTGGTGAAGTAGCTGATGAAGCAACAGAAACTAATAAAAAGAGAAGTACAGGCGCAAGATCAGTAAAGTGAGTACACTTGAATTTAAAGACAATGTTTTAAGAAAAGCAGAAGAACGCGCTGATTCTATAGGAGAATTAGTGAAAGATCGTATACTTTATGAGTATGATTTGATCGCTTCTGAAGCAAAATACCATACTCTCTGCAACACTAATTTCTTAAATCAGCTACCATCTACTGAAAAGAAGTCTCGCCAAGATAGTCAAGTCACAGAAGCTATGGCAGAGATTTTTAATTACATCGAAAATCACGACGATTCCCAATTTACATTGAAAGAGCTCACAGATGTCCTGACGGGGTATGTACCAGATGATAAAACTATAATTACGAGACTTCAACAAAAATATTTGACGAATATAATAATTACGACAAAAGTAAGATCTTTTACAATCATATCTTTTCGTGATACACAAGCTAATATATTATCAAAAGCTTGGTATGATAATAAAAAAAGGGATCTCGAAGAAGAACGGTTACGAATTGTAGAAGCTGCAGCAGCTATTATTCGTGAAGACATTCGGTCATCTGTCGTTGAAACCAAGTCTTATCCACCTCCAAGTAAAATGTTGGATGATGTAAATCAAGATATACCAAAAGGTTTATTGCATTTCTTACGATAAGTCATAATGAAAAACAGAAAAGGAAAAATAGCTTATTTAAAAACAAAATGCACGGCAATAAGTCATGCAATAATGGCTGCATTACGAGAACGATCATTTTCATCACAGCTACTATTAAGCCTTTCTGTGTTTCTTCATAGAAGATATGGATCTAAAAAATTTATAGAAGTGTTATATAGCTTGGGTTTTGCAGCTTCGTATTGTAATACTGTACAGTACGAAATTTCAGCAGTTTACCATCCACAGCCTCGTATTTTATCATCGGAATCAGGGGTGCTTGTTCAATACGTTGGGGACAATGATGATATAAATGTCCATACTCTTGATGGTAATAATACTCTCCATTTTATGGGGATGATTAAGATAGTTACTCCAAAAGATGCTTTTCTTTACAATGACCGTATACAAAAATGTACAACCAAACCATGTGCAAAAGAGTTAGCAGCAATATCACAAGTGTCTCTTCCAGCATATGAAAAACCAATTGTACCTGGATACAGCAAAATTCAAGTCAAAAATCTACATGGTGATCAAGCATTAACAGAAAAGAATTTAAACAGTATTGATTTTTTGTGGTTGTACGGAAAGTGGAAGAATATTTCATCATTACCTGGGTGGAATGACTTTCTCGAACAGCTCACTAAATATAATAAGGATTTTTCTACTTCTCAGGTCATGTTTCTTCCTTTTATTGATCATCCTGCCAGTAACGTAGACACAATTTATACTACTTCACATTGCGCTGCAAATATTGCCAAGTTACATGGCCAAAAAACGTGTTTAATTACTTTTGATCAACCTCACTACTCTAAAGCACCTGAAATAGTAGCTGCGTCGGATGCTAACTCAGAATTATGTAAGATTGTTGTTAAATTAGGAGGATTTCATATGCTCATGTCCTTTCTTGGATCGATTGAATATATAATAGCCGGAACTGGACTCAAAGAAGCTCTAAGTAAAATATATGCTATGAATTCAGTCGACAAAATGTTGAATGGTCATGCTTATTCAAGAAGTATCAGAGGTCATATATTACTACGGCTTGTATTGTCAATGATAATCTTCGAAGACATGAAGATTGAAGATTGTGTGTTAAATGAGTTAACTGAACAAATCAATTGCCGAAATGTTTCCTATGAAGGCATTGAAGGGTGTGTAGCCAACTCAAACTTATTTATTGATCACTTTCAGAACAAACTGAATCAATTAAAAGCTCGAGGTCCTACAGCACAATTATGGGTACAATATTTCGAAATGGTATCAATAGCAGTCGACTTTATTTGCTCTGAAAGACTGGGACTTTTTAAAGAACATCTTAATGCTGTACGAAGAATGCTGCCATATTTTCACGCTAGTGGTCATTTTTTATATGCGAAGTCTGCACATTTATATCTTCAAGATATGAACGATTTAGAAAATAAAATGGATGGACAGACTTTTAAGAACTTTAAAAATGGATTCTTCACTGTGAAACGAACAGAGAAATTTAATTCTGGTACATGGATAGATATGGTTATCGAACAAAGTCTAATGAAATCTATGAAGACAGAAGGGGGAGTATCTCGTGGTCGAAATATGCAAGAAAGTGTTTTATGTAAATGGGTGTTTGCTGTGTACGCTACAAATACAATTTGTGACGAGATGGAGAAGTTTTGTACAATTTCTTTAGACTCTAATGAACAACACGTTGATTCTAAGGATTCAATAGTAAAAAGAGATAATACTGATGTAAGTAAACTAGTTGAATGGCTTACACTTCATAATTTCTTTCCAAATACGCAACAATAAATATCTTTAGCTTCTGTAACAGTTGGAAATGATCAAATTAACTGTCACAAAGCCCATGAAATCAGATTACAATCAATGGTAAAGATAACTGGTTTAAAATTTAATGAAATAAAGTTAAAACGATCCGATAAGGATTTACCGCTTTCGTTTGTCAACAAATCTGTCAAAATTAACGGTTGTAGAGTTTCAATTGATCCATTGCTACTCTTCCAAAGAATAACTGTAAGCAAACAATTTGAAAGTAATCTTCAAGAATATCTCCAATATGAACTAAGTCCATATCCATCAACTTTATTTGATAATGATGGCATGAGAAAAACCACGAAAGCGACATTATATGACAATATGACTCCTGTAGATTTTGACCTCGATGAAAATAATGTAACATACATTATTGATGGTGGGTTTCTTTTGCATCGCATCGTATGGAGTAAAGACGATATTTTTTCAATAATTTTAGATAAATACGTAAAATATTTACAAAAACATTATGGTTCTGAAATTGTAGTTGTATTTGATGGATACTCAGACTATAGCAAAAACATAAAAGCAATGAAACAGCTAAGAACTGCTGCTTTATCAAAATCGAATGATGTTTGTTTCGACAAAACAATGATAGTATCAATTAGCCAAGAGAAATTTTTGTCGAATCGATGTAATAAAAATTTTTTATTAACATGTTGATTGGGAAATTAGTATCTGTTGATATCACGATAAAACAGGCCAAAGATGATGCAGATGTTCTTATCGTAGAAACAGCTGTTGGAGAATCGGAACATCACAGGACTGCCGTTATAGTAGGGGAAGATATTGATTTGCTCGTCATTTTAATTGGACGTACTCAAGCGCATCAAAAAGAAGTATTCTTTAAAAAAGTTGGCGAAGGGAATGTTAAAACTCAAATATATTCTTCCAAAAGTTTTGATAAATATCCTCATTGTAAAAAGCGCATTTTGTTTCTGCACGCATTTAGTGGCTGTGGATACAACATCTGCATTTTTAAAAAAGGGAAAAAAACTTTCCTTAGAATATTAGAGAATCTTCCGAACTTGGATCAACTAGCTCAAGCATTCCAAGAAGAAAACTGTCATGTACAAACATTACATGAAAATGGAGAGAGATTACGAGTCTTGTTAGCGATATACAATAATCCAAAATCTGAGAACAGTATTGATAATCTACGATACACACACACACACACACACACACACACACACACACACACACACACCACACACACACTCAATTCATCAAGTCAACAAAGCTCAACAAACCCGTGCAGTTATTCAATCTTCCACCAACAAGTGCAGCGGCTCAGCAACACATTCGTCGTGTATATTATCAAGTTCAAACTTGGCTAGGGAATGATTTAGAACCCCAGGAATGGGGTTGGATTCTGCGGAATGAATTCTTGGAACCGATTACGACAATATTACCGCCTGCTCCAGATGAATTACTCAATACCATATTTTGCAATTGCAACAATGGTTGTGGTTCACGCTGTGGATGTAGGAAATCGGGGTTGCAATGTTCTTCAGCTTGTGGCCAGTGTAATGGGCAAGCTTGCTTCAATGCTTCACGATACTAGAGCGATCTCGATGAAGATTGTACTTTTGATTCCGAAATCCTTCAAGATTTGGAGAAAAATATCCTTGACAACGAAAATAATGAGAATGAATTGCAAATTTTTGAGTGATCGAAAGACAATGAAAAAAAAGAGGGAAAAAAATTAACATTCATGTTCGTCTTATAATTAAAATTTTTGTAAAACTTCTTTACATCCGAATTTCAAATGTAATAATTGTATAAAACGATATTTTTTTTAAGTAAAAATATAATTAAAAATTACTTACTTTATTTTTTTCTACTTTAAATGTAACTAGTATATATAATAATAGAATATAATTAAAAAATACTTTAAGCATATCTGTCAACAACTTTTGAACTACACGAACAGTGTAGTTCAAAAGTTAGTTATAAAAGAAACATATACTTGTTTAAGTAAATCTATTACTAAATGTAATGTAATAATTAATAAAAAAGCCAAATGTTCATAACTATTTATATTTTTAAGGTTAACAGGACTATATATAGCGTATTATATCATGTGACTAACGGTCGACCTTGCATTCTGCTGTAGATAGCTAAGCGTTCTGCGCCCTCTATCTCAAAAACGGTTTGATGTATAAAAAATTGTTTCAATTGAAGTTATAGAAAATTTTATTCCCTACAATATTTATAATAAATGTAAATAACATTAAAGCCATAGAAAACGAGATATTTGCAAAAAACCGAATTTTTTGACCTTTGACCTTGAATATCTTAAGACGCGGACACGAGATTTTATGAGACTTTTGAGACAACTTTTAGAATGCCAAAATAAAGGTATATACGAGTTTTCAGCTTATTATCTCTCATTCCGCAGCAAAACCCTAAGATGACTGGGCTATCAATTACATTTCTCTTACCAGGCTACATTCCTGCCGGGTTTCGTAAATGTAGCTCAATTTCTTCTAGGATCATACATTTTTTGTGTGTGTCAGTGTATTATAAAACGATAGAAAAGTTGCCATTTTGTGACGTGATCTTCTAACCATTTCATTTTTTTAAAAATTCTCTTTTTACTTTTCTTGAAAAAAAATGGTAAACTATTTTGATAAAAACGTAAATGCCGTTTATAGTATTATGCTTACAAAGCATGAACTTTTTAAAAATAATGTTTACTATTCACTAGATTCGTTTCTGTTTACAGATTATAATTGCGTAATATTCAGTTAGCCAACTAAGCTGAGTATCTTAAGAATTCTATTAAATTTGGAATGTAGCTGAAATGAGACTTTAATGTACAATAAATCAAATAATAAATTTCGGAAATATTTCATCAAACTTTTATTAAACCATATTAGAAGAAATCAGAGAAAAACAGTCTTAACCCAATTTCATTTTTAAATGAATTTTGAGCAAAAAAAATTTTAATCGTTACAGACTACATGCTACAAATGCTACAAATGGCATTCACAGACATTCTGCGATGCACAGTTGAAAAAGTATAGTATTGTAAAAAAAATTCTGTAATTTCATAGCATGTTCTTAAAGAGCAAGTAACAATAGATAAACGTACCATGAAAAATAGTAAATTGTGCCAAAATTACGACATCTGGTATTCTACAATTACATGAAAGGTGGGCGGAAAAACGACATATGATCAGGAAAAATAAAAATAAAACAAAACTATTTTCTGATATGTGAAACCGAGCGTAAGATATTTAACATTCAAATGGTTTGAATGCTACATGAAATAATTCATGATTTTTTTTAATCAAAATGTCGTTAAAATTATAATATTTTAAAAATTAAATGGAAAAATTTTAATTTGCGGAAAAAACTTTCCTCCAACCATTGTGTTTCTAAGTTAAAATCATTGTATGTTTAATACATGGTACATAAAATTAAATACTGAAAAATAATACAGGAATCGTATTAATCGTATTCTTTGATTTTATTCAATTTTAAGACATATTTTAATACAAACAGATAGATTTTAAGCAGTGTTTTTTCTTTCAAACACAATTTTAAGCTCGAAAAATCTAAATACAGCTAAACTTTCAGCTTATTTACTGATCAATAAGAAGTTGATAAGCTGTTTTCGGTTACAGTTGAACTGAAATTTTTTAAATACACGATGGCTTTGGATGACAATGCGATATAATGCGATAATTACTAAAAATTAAATGCCACTTAATGTTGTGATTCTGTCTTTTATATATACATATTTATATTAAGTGTAACTATTTAATAAAAAAAAACTAAATATTTTTTTTTGTTGATTTAAGTAGGAAATAACTTAATTTTTTTTTATATTACTTGTTTAGTATCAAATTGCCAACAAATTGTTCGATGTTGTCCATTTTGTTATTCATGTCCCCATTGGAATGTGACTTTAAATAACTTGGCGTACTTTTTATGATATTCCTCATTCCGGATAACATGGGATACGAGACGCTGCATTATTCATTTCATTTTCGTCTTCGGAATCTGCATCAATGATATTTTTTGAGCGTTGAACGAACTCTAAAATGTTTTTGTCTGCCATAATTGGGTCTGTACACACATATGATCATCATCTACTGCAACGAATTCTTTCGATGATAAACCTGCGTGGCTGGCATTTTCCATATTTTGTTAATTCACAGAATCATTTCGTGTTAAGTGTTTTTCATTTCGTGTTAAGAGAAAAAATAGTAGTAGTAGTTTTCGGTACATTTGTTTTATTTCGTGTTAACTAATATTACATCTTTGGCGTTTTTGCCTTAAATGTATTTCACTGTATATATGTTGCCGTTAAAGTGTATAATTCAGTTATTTCATAGAATAACTAGGCATTTCATGAAATAACTAGACAAGTCAGTTAAAGTTGTGACGGATCTATACGAGTTCATAACTAACCCCTTGGGTACTTTTCCGGGATTACCAACCAACTTTTACCGAAGCAAGGAAACGTGATTATGCAAATTAAGTATATTATATAAATTCTGTATTCTAGATTTGAGAGTTAGTTGGTGAGTGGAGGATCGTGAAATGATTAAGTGCAAATCGGAGTTTATGAATTGAAGAAGGCTAAGAGAGTATCAATCGACGGTGATTAACTCCGGATACGGATCGCATTCCAGGCTTCAAATGGAGGTCTCAACTTCATAAAAGTACAGGTTTCGTGATCCTTGTTTAAATAGAAGTTTAGCTTATTAGTGCGCGACGTGGTTTATATTGAGCTTGTACAGGTTATCGTGGATTCAGTTGAGGGTTCGTATTGTTATCCCCAGGCTAACGAGTTTCACCTTCACGCTCTGCTATCTGATCATTTATCTTAATTAGATTATTATTGTGCTTACTTGATATTTTGGTGACAATAAAATAATTAGAGTGAATCATATCTACTGATAATTCAGTTCCTCCCACACATCTAGCCGGGTCCGAGAGTAGTCAAGGGGGATTGGAGGGAAGCAGGAACCAACAGGCATTACAAAGTACATAATATATGAAAAATTTCATACTTTATCTAGTTATTCTATGAAAAAACTCAGGATAGACCATTAAAGTGAAAAATAAACAATTTCAAAGATATTTTAGAAATTAATTGATCATAAATAGCTAAAATCTCTCGAAAAATACATTTTGTCCCTTTTACGGATGAATAATTGATAAATAATAAGAAAAAGCAGATGATATAATTTATACTAGCTTTCATGGACCGGCGTTGCACGGGCTTATACCGAGGGTATTTCTTAATCCCCATGTTAATTTCCTCCTTTTATTCTAACGCTAACACTTTTGTGGGGTTTCACGCGTACGATGTGAGTGCATGTCCCGTGAATGCGTGTCATGGCTTTGTTGCTTAACATTTTCCCTTCTCTTCACAAATTCTCGATCCTAATACCACTGAAGACCCGCAGTGTAGGGGAGAAATGCACGTAAAATCTGTCGAGAGCTCAAACGTCCTCCCGTTGGTGTGGTGTGGTAGTTAGGAGAGGTGGTGCCAGCTCAGGTGTCGTCCGCGTCACTTGACCATGGTTCAAAATTACGTGGACCGTCCCCAAAAGGCCTCGTGTAGCTGAACAGTGGGACGTTAATATTCACTCAATCTTCACAAATTCAGCACTTCCAATATTATTTTCCGAAATTACTTTGATTTCTTTGTTTCTTTCCTATCAGCTAAGCCCGGCGTTGCACAGGCTTTTACCGAGTGAATAACTTCACCCTCATGGAAATTTCGTGTTTCCCTCAGGCCGATAGCACCTGTGTGTGTGTGTGTGTGCGTGCGATGTGAGTGATTTCTTTAACAATGTCATAAAAACTCCCTTTTTCGAAATTTGTTCTTGCGTTGGTGTGGTCTGGTAATTATTAAAGATGGGTGAAAGCTCATGTGTCGTCCTCGTCACTTGAGCATGGTTGAAAATTTCAAGGTCTGTCACACAAAACCCTCGAATAGGCAAACAGTGCGAATTTAAAAATCACCCACTCACTTTCCAATTCTTTCGTTTTACCGAGTGAATAACTTCATCCTCATGGAAATTTCGTGTTTCCCTCAGGCCGATAGCACTTGTGTGTGTGTGTGTGTGTGTGTGTGCGCGCGCGATCTGAATGATTTCTTTAACTATGTCATAAAAACTCCCTTTTTCGAAATTTGTTCTTGCGTTGGTGTGGTGTGGTAATTATTAAAGATGGGTCAAAGCTCAGATGTCGTCCTCGTCACTTGAGAATAGTTGAAAATTTCGAGGTCCGTCACCAAAATTCTCGAATAGGCAAACAGGGTGAAATGTAGCCTTTTTAAATATAGTTGTATGTTGAAAAAAGACAAAAAAGTAGAAATTTTTCAAATTTCAAAATTTCACTACTATTTTAAATATTGAAGTAAAATTGTGAGGATTTTTTGAAATATTCGACACACGGGAAAAATGTGTCATGCAATTATCTTTATAAAAGAAGAAATTATTAAATGATTGTTTTAAGTATTTTGAGTGTTTTATTAAAATTTGTTTCGAATGCATAACATACTGCCATGGAAATTCACCTTCCTTTATCAAAGTTCCTGGTATATGTGTGATTCCTTTATATTAACGTCACTACAATTCCCTTTTTTTAAAAAAAAAATATATCTTCCAGATCTTACTAATGTCAGACAGGTTTCAGTTCTCTTTCTACAGCACGGTGTTACAGTGGCTTTTTTGAGTGTAGAACTATTTTCCCCTTGACTCTCCCCTCAGATATAAGATTTATCTTCAAGTTTCTATTCATGACATATAAAAAACAATATTGCTTTAGTAAAAAAATAATAAATTTAAACAATAAAAAGAAAACTATTTTGATGCTTGAGTAAAAAAAAGTC
The DNA here is from genome assembly GCA_019973975.1 of Trichonephila clavata. NCBI lineage: Eukaryota > Metazoa > Arthropoda > Arachnida > Araneae > Nephilidae > Trichonephila > Trichonephila clavata. The sequence continues at coordinate 389,361 of BMAO01012747.1, forward strand.
ATCATTTTTTAATAATAGATAATTTCTAGGAATCTAAAATAATTAAATAATTTGCAGGTTTTCATTAATCAATCAATCGCTACTTACAGTTAGCTTAAAAAGGTCTCTCTAGAACGTATTTTTATCCAAAATAATAGGCGATATGCTTTTTATTAACAAATAATTAATTTAATAAGGAAATAATAGAAACATTCCTTTTATTTTAAAAAAATATATTAATTTAATTCCATTATCTAAAAATAATAATAATAAAAAATTAAATATTGCTTTAGTTTTGTAAAATATCTATTATTTTAAATCCATTTTCTAAAAAAATAAATACAAAAATTCTCACCGTTAATTATCGAAAGGACTATTCATTTTTTCATTTCGTTGTTTTTGAATGTTAGATTAAAAATATATAAGAATGAAAAAGCCTGGAAATTTATTTACATTCACTGCACAAAATCATTCAAAAAGAAAATAATACTGTGTGTGAGACTAATATATGTTTCAGAATTATATTTTTTTTACAGTATTTTTTATTCCACTCATTCACTTTTGCCAAGAACAGCAAGTTTGACCTTGGCCACTGAGCGTTAAACAGAGGGAGAAAAAAAAATAATGATTCTAGCGCATGCGCAAAGCCTTTAGAATGTCTTTAAATCTTTCATTATTTTTGTGGGCTCAATTTTTAATTGAAAATTCCAAGTTTTCACAATTGATTGGAAACAACAATAATTTTTTAAGAAAAAAGGTTACAAAAATAATGCTTGTATTATTTCTCGCAAAAACTTTATTTTATGAAAATCACAAAAAGAAATCTTTAAAATCCGTAATTTTTAAGCGAAATCGACACACGGGAAGAGAAAAAATCATAAAATATGCAAAACAGCATTGTTTTGTATAAAAAAAAAATTGTTTTTTTTCTATAAAATTCTTTAAAGAAAAATAGTTTTTTTCCCGGAAACGAAACTGTAGCCTTTTTAAAATTATTTGTGTGCTGAAAAAAAGACAGGAAGTATAATTTTTTCAAATTAAAAATTTCACTACTTATTTAATTCTTGAAGTAAAATTGTGAGAATTTTTTGAAATATTTGACACGGGGAAAAAAGTTCATGCAATTACGCATTATTTTAAAGTAAACTATAAGTTTTATGAAAGAGAACAAAAATTTCGATACTGATAAATATTTTAAATGAATCTCAGAAATGCATTGAATGCATTTTAATTTTAAAAAAATATATTAATTTAAATCCATTATCAATAAATACTAATAAAAAAAATTCTACAGATAGCTCTTGAAACGTTTGGATGTTTGATTAAACATATATAAGTGTTAAAAATCCACCTTTGGGGGAAAACCTAGTTATATGCCAACATTCACTGAAAAAAACTTTCAAAAAGAAAATAATACTATTTGATAAAAACATGTAATTTTTTTAATTTTAATTTTATAGTTTTTCATTCCACTCTGTGTTAATTAAATTATTTAAACACGTATCTGCGAAAAAAAGTATATTATAAAAAACTAACTTAATAATTATTTTCTAATGAAATTGATTAAAATTGCTCATTTAGCATTTAATTGTGACATACCATTTGCTTACATAATGGCAGCACTGAAAATGAAGTAAATTTCAGATCAGTGGGGATACAGCAAGTGAATTCAATCATTGAAGAAGTTATTCAATGCGAAGGAAAAATTGAGACTACTTTTTAAAAATTATTTTAAAAAAAGTTTTGGGAATTTTATTTTTTAAATTAATGGATCTAAAAGAGAAAGGCTTGAAGTTAATTAGTGTAGAGTATCGATTTAATAACACGAAAAGTAATGTGTGGCGACGCAATGTCCAGTAGGAGAAAAAATTTAAGACATGTATGAAAAGAGCGAGCGGCGGGTTTCTGCGAGGCGTACACACTCCTTTGCATTGACCACGCACGGCAGTGCTGCAGTTATAGTCTTGAGTGTAGCGGGAGCTCTGAGCGCTCCGCCACAAGACAGTTAACCAATGTTTGGCTAAATGTAAAATCGCGTATTTTAAATTATTTCAAAAAATCATTACCTTTATTTTAAGGGCGTAATTTTTACGTTAATGCTCTCAAACATCACCAACTATTTGCAAAAATAACGTACTTTGAAATAAAAAATGTACAAATTACTACTTTTAATTTATTTCTCAAAAAAAAAAACATAAGTTTACGAAAATCACAATTTTTTTTTAAATCCGTAATTTTGAAGCAAGTTTTTCAATCTTCGTATATGTTACGGATAATACTACTGTACACACGGAAAAAAGGTTTTGTGAGATTATCTTCATAAATGACGAAGTTATTCAATGTGAAGTAAAAATTAAGACTACTTTTTAAAAATTCTTTAAAAAAAATGTTTTGGGAATTTTATTTTTTAAATGAATGGATCTAAAAGAGAAAGGCTTGAAGTTAATTAGTGTAGAATATCGATTTAATAACACGAAAAGTAATTCATACCCAACGATTTAGAAATAATTTTCATAAAAACGCATCAGTTTTAACACTATTTTAAAAAATTCGAAAAAAATAGAAAATATCGTTATTTTACAAAAAAAAATTATACCGTGTCGTGGCGAAATAAATGATCTTTCCGATTCAGTAATTATTTTTTGTCTGATTTCGACACCGAAAATTAGATGACAATTTTAATATGGTGGAAAACGTAAGATTACCGCTCGGCCGAAACGGAAGGGAAGTTCCGCCAAGTAAACAACCGGCAGGCGTAAAACAATTAGGCGTTTTAAGGTTTTTAATTAATATCTTTTTAACTAATTACAATATCGGAATATAAATGGGAAATACGGCTTCCCCGGAAAATTCCCGATCTTTTGGTACCTTCCGCGACTTTCTGCGTCGTACGTTTCGTGAGAAGATAGAAGCACATAGATAGATAGATAGATAGATAGATAGATAGATACGTTTTTTTACCTTCGAATTTTAATAGTGTAAGACTAGCTTTCATGGCCCGGCGTTGCACGGGCTTT